>JAESUZ010005064.1:0-318660 GCA_017311185.1 Proteles cristata cristata
GAGAGAGAGAGAGACAGCATGAGCAGGGGAGGATCAGAGAGAGGGGGAGTCACAGACTGAAACAGGCCCCAGGCTCTGAGCTGGCAGTCAGCACAGAGCCCGACGCGGGGCTCGAACCCAGGAACCGCGAGATCATAACCTAAACGAAAGTCGGACGCTTAACCGACTAAGCCACCCAGGCGCCCCTAAGTTAACTTTTCAACTCAAGTAAGAGTTAAAAATAAGAGTTTTTAATATGGTGTGAGGTGAAAATCAAGGTTTTTTTTTTCTTTTTGCACATGATGCTCCAGAACCACTTAGTGAAAAATCCGTTGCTTTTTTACTGAACTGCCTTTGTCAAAATTCAACTGGCCATACTTGTGTGACTTATTTCCAAATTTTCTATTACATTCCACTGATGTATACGTTTAGTCTTTTGTCAATACTACACTGTATCGATCGCTGGGGTCTCATTCTATGTTTTGAAATCAGATAATGTGAGTCCTTCAACTTTGTTCTTCTTTTTCAAAATTGTTTTGGCTATTTTAGGGGCGCCTGGGTGGCTTAGTCGTTAGGCGTCCGACTTTCGCTTAGGTCATGATCTCATGGTTCGTGGGTTCGAGCCCCGCGTCGGGCTCTGTGCTGACTGCCAGCTCAGAGCCTGGAGCCTGTTTCAGAGTCTGTGATTCCTTCTCTCTCTGACCCTCTCCTGCTCACGCTGTCTCTCTCTCTCTCTGTCCTAGAAATAAATAAAAAACATTAAAAAATTAAAAAAAATTGTTTTGGCTATTTTAAATTTATTAACTTTTGTGCATACACTTTAGAATCAACTTGTCTATATGTAAAAAGAATCTTGCTAAGATTAAATCTATAAATCAATTTAGGGAGATTAACAATAAGCAATTAATTCCAATCTGTGAACACAGTATATCACTCTGTTTATTTAGATCTTCTTTGATCTTTTTCATTGGATTTTGTATTTTTTAGAATACAGATCCTGCAAATATTACATTCATATCCATTTCATTTTTTGAAAACTACTGTAAATATTACTACTTTGAGGGGCGCCTGGGTGGCTTAGTCGGTTAAGCATCTGACTTTCGCTTAGGTCATGATCTCGTGGTTCGTGGGTTCGAGCCCTGCGTCCAGCTCTGTGCTGACTGCCAGCTCAGAGCCTGGAGCTTATTTCAGAGTCTGTATCTCCCTCTCTCTCTGACCCTCCCCTGCTCATGCTGTCTCTCTCTCTCTTTCCTAGAAATAAATAAGAAAGTAATTAAAAAAATATTACTACTTTGTAAAAACATCAGTTTCCCATTATCTATTATTATTATATGGAAATGCAATTGATTTTGTATTTGCTCTTATGTGCTATGACCCTGATAAACCCAAGTATTACTGCAAGGAGCTTATTTTTAAAATAGTTTGTTTGAGATTTTCTACAAAGATAATAATGTCATCTCTGAACAGGAATAGATTTTTCTTTCAAATCTGAATGTATTTCAACTCTCTTTCTTGCCTTATTACATTTGTTAGCATTCCAGTATGGTATTGAGTAGTAAAAGTAGACAACATTCGTTGCCTAGTTCCCAGGCTTACAGGGAAGGTATTCAGTCTTTTGCTATTTTTTAAGCTTATTTATTTATTTTGAGAGAGAGAGAAAGAAATAGCTGGGCAGGTGGAGAGAGAGAGAGAGAAAGAGAGAAAATTCTAAGCAGGCTCTTTGCTGACAGCTGACATGTGGGGCTTTATTCCATGAACTGTGAGACCATGACCTGAGCTACAATCACTAAAATCAAGAATTGGATGCTTGACCAATTCGGCTATCCAGGTGTCCCTTCAGTGTTTGACTATTAAGAATTATGTTAGCTGTAGTTGCTTTGTATATGCCCATTATCAGGCTGAAGAAACTCACTTCTTAGTTTTGTAAAAAATTTTTTAAAAAATAATGAATTTTTGGGGTGCCTGTGTGGCTCAGTTGGTTGAGCTTCTAACTTCAGCTCAGGTCATGATCTCATGGTCTATGGGTTCAAGCTCTACATCAGGCTCTGTGCTGACATCTCAGACCTTGAAGCCTGTTTTGTCTATGACTCCCTTTCTCCGCCTCTCCCCCACTCAAACTCTGTCTCTCTCAAAAATAAATAAACATTTAAAAAGTATTTTTAAAAATCATGTTTTTTTCCATCTATTGATATATCTATTGGTATAATGAAGTGGTTTTTCCTTGTTAATTCTTACAGTGGCTACTTTTGTGTATCAGCTAAGATGGTGTTTAGGGATGAGATTAACATTTAAATCAGTGAACATTTAAGTGAATGAAGGTAAAGCAGATTGCCCTCTATAATGTGGGTGGCCATCTCCAATCTGGTGAAGGCTTAAATACAACAAAAAGACTGGCCTCCCTGTGCAAGAGAAAATTTTCCAGAATGCATTTGGACTTCATCTGAAGTTTGAATATATGTACATATATTGGCCAGGAAGACCTTTTTGATTAGCAATAATCGCGCCTCAGATAAACCTCATTGGCTACGATACTGCCACTGTGCAAAGCTCAGGAAAGTCTTTTTGAATAAGTATCTAGTTAGGTAGATAGAGAGATGGAGAGATTTATTGTAAGAAATTGGACATATATTCTAGGGGAGTATAATATATATGTTAACCTTATTAATAATTATAAGTTTTAATATAGTATATGTCTCTTATGGTTCTGTTTTTCTGGAGAAATCTGACTAATGTAGATTTTGGTAACAACAGTGGTTCTAGAGGAACAAAACGTTAAGGATAAATTTTCTGAATTGGTTTCTGGAATTGGTTGTCTAATTTGATTAGATTTAAAGACACAATGACTTTATTTCTGGTAGTAAACAGAGCACTGATAGTCTGTGGCAGGATCTGGCAATAGAGATATACAAAATATTACCACTGGATAATCCTAATCAATTTGTAAAAAGCAAGAGTCTGGAGTTCATATATATGATACTTTAAAATATTATTATTGAACTACTGAGTATAATGAGATTGGCTGATTGCTCCAACATTGCTGGGCAAAGTGAGCAAAGAAAAGAATCAGCTCAGGGATTCAAATTTCTAGCTCAACTGTTGAATGAATGACTTGAAATCTTCTATGTCTACTCTTAAAGAGACCCATATCTCCAGTAGCTCCAGACTTGAGATCTCTGAAAACCTAAGAGTGTATCTCATCATGTGAGTGGCTGACTTACAAAGCAAATTTAATTCCCAATATTGCAAAGTGTCGACCATTAAAGTAATTTTCATTGAGAAAGAATGTGTTCCCGAAAGTTGGAATGGGGATACAGGGGAAAACCTTGATGAAACTGGGGACATTGAGCCCCTATATTCTGATAAGTCTTCTTTGCCAGTGGAAGCAGCCTTCCATTCCCAGTAGAAGCAGCCTCTCTATCCCCCATCTGAGGGGATTAACCATACATTGTCAGAGGAAATGGTAATAGTCTCCCTGAGGCAAATGCCATGCAAGACAATGCTAATTCTTTTTGGACCCTCCTTCCCACCCCCCCCACACACACACACACACACACACACACACACACACACACACACACACACACAGACTCCTCTTTGCTTCTAGAACCATAACAGCCAAATTTGGAGCAAAGCCCTTCCACTTCTGTAAATAACTACTTTCCTTTTGAGAAACAGCTCTTGGTCTGAAACTAGACCTTATTGAGACTGGCCATTTAATCATGAGCCACCAAGTTATGACCTGAGCTACCCATGATGAACTGGGTGTTGTTTGACACACTAAGCCATAAGGTTGATTGTGCATAGCAGCACTCTATCATCAAATGGAGTGGCTTATATGTGATTGGGTCACAGCAGGCTCTGAAGGTGCAAGTAAATTACATGGAAAAGTGACACAAATGCCCATGTTCCCTATTCCTGCTATCCTAACCTCTTTCCCAGTCTTACCTATGGCCTAATGAGGAGTTCTCCACAGTCAGCTAACAGAGGAAGAGAAAAGTTGGGCCTGATTTACAGATGGTTTTGCATGATATTCAGGCATCACTCACAAGTGGACATCATAGCACTACATCTCCTTTCTGGAATATCTTGAAGGACAATAGTGAAATCAAATCCTCCCAGTGAGCAGAATTTCAAACACCTGGCTGATCATTTTGCTTGAAAATAACCATGGCTCAATGTGTGATTATATACCAATTCATGGACTGCAGCCAATGATTTGGCTGGATGATCAGGGATTTGGAAGGAACACAACTGGAAAATTGGTGATAAGGAATTCTGGGTAAGAGGTATGTGGATGTCTCATGTCAATGTCCACCAAAGGTGACCTAAGCAAAGGAGGGTTTTAATAATCAAGTGGATCATGTCATGTGGATACCAGTCAGCCTCTTTCCCCAACCTGTCATTGCCCAATGGACTCATGAACAAAGTGGCCACAGTGGGGATGAAGGTTATGGATGGACTCAGCAACACGGACTTCCATTCACCAAGTCCAAAAGCACAATCCCCATGCAGCAGAGACCAACACTGAGTTCCTCTTATGGTGCCATTTCCTGGGGCAATCAGCCAGCTACCTGGTGGTTAGTTGATTTCAATGGGCCACTTCTATCATAAAAGGGGTAGGATTTTGTTCTTACTGGAATAGACATTTTAGATACAGACTTGCTTTTCCTCCACACAATGCTTCTGCTAAAACTGTCATCCAGCTGTGGACTTACAGAATATTTTATTCATTACCATCGTATTCCAACACAGCATTACTTCTGGTCAAAGAACTCACTTCACTACAAATAAAAGGCCATAATGGGCCCACGTTCATGAAATTCACTGGTCTTACCATGTTCCCCCCATACTAAAATGGTTGGTTTTATAAAATGGTAGAATGGCCTTTGGAAGACACAGCTAGAGTGCCTACTACGTAGGGCTGGGGTAAGGTTCTTCAGAAGGCTGCATCGTCTCTGAATCAGCACCCACTATATGTTATTGTTTCCTCCATAGCCAGGATTCATGGATCCAGGAATCAAGGAGTAGATATAGAAACAACACCACTCACTACTACCCCTAGTGATCTAGTAGTGAAATTTTTGATTCCTGTTCCCACAACTTTATACTCTGCTGGCCTGGAAGTCTTAGTTCCAGAAGAAGAAGTGCTTTCACCAGGAGACCCAATACTGATTTCACTGAACTGCAAGTTAAGACCATCACCCAACCATTTTGGACCCCTCATTTCTCCGAGTCACTAGACAAAGAAAAAAGCTACTCTGCTGGCTGAGGTGAGTGATCCTGAATGTCAAGGATGAATTGGGTTACTACACTACAATGGAGGTAAGGAAGAGGTTGTCTTGAATATAAGAGATCCCCCACAGTGTCTCATAGTGTCACAATGCCCTGTGATTAAGTTCAATGGAAAATCACAGCAATCCAATCCAAGTAGGGCTACTGATGGCCAGACCCTTCATAAATTAAGGTTTGGGTTACCCTACGAGGTAAAAACAAAAAACAAAACAAAACAAAACAACCAGTAGAAGCCATGACTGACTGAAGGCAAAGGAATATGGAAAAAGGTAGTTATGATTACCAGCTATAGCCACATGACCAGTTATAGAGATGAGGACAACAATTCTCATGAACATTTTCTCTTTATTTTGGTGTGTGTGTGTGTGTGTGTGTCCTATTATTTCTGTTGCTCTGAAAAATCCTGACTAACGTAGGTAATTCATGTGGTGAATAACATTCACTACTTTTCAAGTGTTGACCCATCTTTAACTCAGGGTAAACTCTGCTTACCCATGATATATTATCCTTTTTACTATTTTTATGTTTAATTTGCTAATATTTTATTGAGGATATTTGGATCTATATTCATAGGGGCAATAGTTATTTTTTTCCTGTACTTGTCTTTATTTGGTTTTATTATGAGAGTAACATTGGCCTCCTCTTAAAATGAGTTATGAAGGGTTCCATCCTTTTGTATTATCTGGAATAATTTGTGAATAATTGCTGTAATTTCTCTTTTATTTTTTGAATTTTATTTGAGAGAGAGAATGCAGGCAGGAGACAGGAGTGAACAGAAAGAAAGAGAGAAAGAGAGACAGAGAGAGAGAGAGAGAGAACTCCAAGCAGGCTTAACACTCAGCATCGAGCCCCACTCAGGGCTCAATCCCATGACCTTGGGATCATGATCTGAGCAGAAACCAAGAGTCAGATGCCCAACTGACTAAACCACCTAGGTCCCCTGCTGTAATTTCTCCTTTAAACGTTTGGCCAAATTCACCAGTGAAACCATCTAGGCCTGGAGTTTGCCTTTTTTGGAAGGTTTTTAAACTACAAATTCAGTTTATACATTCTATTTCTTTTTTATTTTTGGTACCTTATGGCTTTTAAGAAATCACTGCATTTCATATAAGTTGCTGAATTTATGGACATAGAGTTGTTCATGGTATTCTTTTATTATCTTGCTAATGTCTTTCAACACCCCTCTCCTTGCCCATGTTGGTATTTTGCTTCTTCTGTCATTTTTTTCTTGATCAATCTGGTTAAAGTTTAACTAATGTTATTGACTTTTTCAAAGAACCATGTTTACTTTCATTGATTTTATCTATGGTTTTCTTGTTGCATTGATGCCTGCTCTTATTTATTATTTCTTCCCTTCTTCAGCTCCCCTGGCAAGATTAAACACTGTCAAATCTGAAACTCATCTGTACGAGCTCTGCTTGTAAGCACAGTCTCACTTCCAGTACTTTAGAAAGAGGTTTCGGGATGTGTTCCCCAAAGTGAGCGAGTGTCACGTGTGTTTGTGTGTCAGCCCTGATGGGGACAGGCGGGAAGGTGGGGGAAAGAAAGGAGCTTTGTACCCCGAGGTCAGGCTCTAAAAAGTGAAGTTCAGAAAACAGATTGAGAAGAGCTTTTTTTTCAGAAGAGACTTTCTAAGCATTGTTGGAATCTGGCTTGAATACAACACACTTAATAACATTTTAAATTTCTTCATGTTATGCCAGAAGGTTGTAAACTACAGAAGGTGCTGCTTTGGGTGGGAGATTTAAGGCCCACCGAGTTGACCCTTGAGTGATACTTTCCTGCTCTGGCCTACTGGGCCTTCTCCATGTTTTCAGACTCAATGGCCAGAGGCCTCAGAGCTGTCATCCACGTCTTCCTCACAATGGACATCTGCTTCAAGAACCACTCCAATTAAAAGGGCAGGAAACTCCCCGGCGGCTGTTTACCAGTCCCCCATGGACTGGAAAGTGAACATCTGATACCTAGCCTGGGGAGGAATAAACTCACTTTCGCCCACAGTTACGTGTTTAACAGGCCCCTGTGTGTTTATCCACAGTGTTCCTGGTTGGCTGAATTTGAGTTTAAATCGTTGACAGGAAATAATGCCTTCCGGCCTGATATCCCAAGTTCATCCAGAGCCTGAGGGTGGAAACTCGGACTACACTTTCCAGGTTGGTTTACCGTCCCTATAAATAAGTATAATGTCTTTATTCATAAAATATCCGCTGCCTCCAAATAGCTGGAGCTTGAATCGCTGTCCTTAATAAACACCCAGTGCTGCAGAGACAGACTGCTTGGCCCTGGAGGCTCTTGGTGACCTCTGGGTGCACCCAGCCACTGGTGACCCAGGGTGGGCAAGGAAGTCCCTGGCCCTGCCATTAGGGCCCTAGGAAGCTTCAAGATCACAGATTCTTGGGCACATGTAAATAGCCAGGCAAAGGACACACACAGCACATATTCTTAAGCTTTGCTTAAGGAATGGCTTGGGAGAAATGTCCCTGAGGAGCTCAATTAGGCCCAAGAATGGGAACTGCCTAATGAAATCAATAGGTCTTTTGTATGATAGGAAAAGAGAGTGATCAGGGCTTCAAGAGGCTCAGTGCTTGCTGGGCACAGCAGGGAGCTTCTCACCCCATTATGGATGCAGAGCCACTCTTGACAGGAACCTCCCCCTTGCCCCCACAGCAGACTGGCCCCAGGATTCACTGCTAGGGCCACTGTATCAGTGCCGGAGCCATACTTCCCAACATGGCATCTGCAGACCCAATCAGAGCACAGCCTGGCTGCATTGAGAATGGCATACTCTAACCCCATGGCCCAAATTCCATTACATTATCCTGTCCTGTGCTCTGTCATCTGTTTCCAGAGACAAGCAGGGATCAGAGATCCTCCTGACCGACAGAAATGCATTTGATCTGCTGTTGCCAACCTCAGACAAGATGGCCACTGGCCATTCGCCATGATTCCATGACAGTGCCACCCTGCTGCACGAGCTGTGATGATACCTTGCACTTCCGGCTCAAAGCAGACTGACCAGGGAATGGTCTTGTGTTCCCTGTAGGCTAGCTAGTTACATGTTATTAGCTTCGAAGACAAGATTTTTTTTTCTTTACTTTGATTTGCTTTCTACTTGGTTGTTGGATATGTGCCATAATATATGCCATTGCTTGCGCTGCCTTTTTCAGCATCATAGGAAATGCTGTGACCTACTTGTGGGGATAAACACAAAAACAAACAGGCAAAAGGGGACATCTGGGGACACCTGAGACTGTTTAACTTGTCCCTGTGACTAAGGGGAAGTGGGTTCTAACCTGGCCACCTTTGATGTGTGGTAGAAAGGAGCCCTGGGCAGTAGCAGGGCCAGCCACTCTAGGATGTCTCTGCAGGCCCACGCCACCCACCCTAATTGGGCCTGGGGAACAGCAATGCTGGGAAGGGCTTCAGCTTCAGGTCTGGCATTGGCCCGGGCAGGCGGCCGAGCAGCCCCCTAGGCAGGGACAGTGGTCGATTGTCTGGCTGAAAACAAGCCTGCCGGATAGTGTGTCCTAGGAAAGGAGATTGGCGTCTAATCTCCATCCACAGTGACCGGGGCACCTGGAGCCCTGTCACAGCCACTGCTACCAGGTTTCCGGCTGAATGGCCCAACAACGCTTACATCCTCTGTGCCCCTAGACACCTGAAAACAGAGAGGGCTCCGGCCATGTTATTAGACCCCAGACTGGGGGCCCAACTTGTCCCAGGCAGGCTGTGGGCGGGTATGCACCCACAGACACCCAATACCACACAGGGGGGTGGAGAGGTGGGACCTACACACAAACACACACACACACACACACACACACACTCTCTCTCTCTCCTGGGCTGTGTTCCTCACAGCTACAAAGCCACTTGCCTGGAGGAAATTTTTCACACCTGCTAGTAGTGAATATTATAAAGATAATGATTAAAAAACAATCTACAGGTGGCTGGGTTTCTTGTCAAAGAAAATGAAGCTCATTCCAGGGCATTCAAAGACCAGGGATCTTTTGCAGTGTGAGTCTATTTTGGAACTTTTCAGTGTCATTACAGCCATGCACAATGGCTGAAATGCATGAAGAGAGCAAAAGATACCCAACCTCGTGGACAGCAGTTAGATCTTCCATGGGCCAGGGGTGGGGTTTGGGAGTGTCATTGGGGGATTCCAGCAACACTCAAACCCCATCCCCAAGCCCGCCTCTGTGGGGCCACCACTAATATCACCAAATTAATGCTGAGTTCTAACATATGCTTCGATTGATAGTTGTTGTTCATGGACCCTGGACAGCCACTGGGCTCCTTTATACTTTGCCTCAGAAGCTCCAAATTTTTGTTCACAGAACTGATTTGTATCTCTAATTTTCAGTTCACTTGGTGCCTCTCTCCTTGGCTGCCCAGTCCTGTTTGGCTGGCCAGATGGATGGAAGGGAGCCCAGGCTCATGCCCCGTGTTTGCACCAAAGCGCAGAACCTCCTCCTTGCTTCCTGACATGTTCCTGTCCAGCTCACCTGACTCCCTACCTTCTGCTCACCCTTCAGATATGATCCCTGACATGGATCAGGCTGCCTTTTGACACCAGGGGCTTATTCCAGGGCTTGGGTTTGCTGTCAGTCCCTCCATAGCTCTATTCTCCTTGGCTGCACTGGGCCACATACCTACCCACAAACCCCATCTCTCTAATCCCCCACCTGTCCCCAACCTGCTTGGTCAAGCCCTGGAACTCGCACCCAATGTGGTGGTTCCCCCTTTAGGCATGAAGCCCAGGTATCTTCTCATTCCTGTTTACACCATTCATTTGGTTGGTTGGTTGTTTTTAGAGCATGAAATGAATAATAAAGAGATAAGCAGGGCTGTTTTAAGAACGTCCCCCTTTAGAATCATATTTTTACAGGTCCCACCCTCAAACCTACTAAATCATCCCTTGCTGAAGACATTCTCGTTTTACTAGATGGGGACAGAGTTGTATAGGACATGCTGACTTACTCTTACCTGGGTAGACATTAGAGGAACCACATAGTGATTCCTGCGTATAGCATTCCTCCCTTAGTTTGGAGCTGGTGATCTCCCCCCACAGTCCCTCTCCTTGAGAGGCAGTAGGTAGTAAGTTCTGAGCTTGACCTTCACAGACAGAAAGCCTCCCATGGAGTCTCCGGTTACTGCACATCAGTATCCAAAAATGTAGGTAGGCTTAGTGCGCCAGGGAAATTTACATGGAACAGTGGCCAGTAGAAATACAGATCCTCTCTCCTCTTACTGGGCCAGATATGCAACTTGCCCGTATCTCCCATTCCCACACCAACGTCTCCAGAAACTGACTGCAGAGACCACCCTCTCCCTGTAGTAAACTCACACTCTGCCTCTCACCTGGGTCCTCCCCGTCTGCTTTTTTGCACTCAGGTCTCTGTCTCCGTAAAACAAGAAAAGAAAAAGGACAAGCAAAACTGTCTTGTTTCCACTGATGCTTCCAGCTACTGCCCCTCTTTCCTTTTCTTCACAGCATTCATCTGAAGTTGGATTTTGTGTGTGTGTGTGTCTCCAAGCTGCTCTTCTTGGGGCATCACGATGCTGCCTCCATCTTAAAACTGAGTTCTGATAGATGTCTGCGCCTGTTTCTGAGTGTGCCATTGTATCCCACGGTGCTGGCTGCCAGTCTCGGCACCAGTGCCTCACTATTTTAATTACTCTGGCTTTGTACAACAGCTTAATGTCTGTAGGGTGAGGTTTTCCGTGATGACAGTGTTCAGAGTTGATTCAGCTATTCAAACTCCTTTATTGTTTCATACGAATTTTAGAAACAGTTTTCCGAGGTGAATCGAAGAGCCAAAGAATTTTAATTGGAATCGTGCTCAATGTGCTCATTTATTTGGAGGGACATTGGCTACATTGCTACGGTATTGAGTCCTTCTGTGTATGAACAGAGAATATCTAATTCTTTGTTTTTCTCTTTTATGTCGTTCAGTGTTTTGTAATGATCTCCATAAAGTTCACACATTTTTGTTAGGTTTATTTCTGGATGTCTATGTTTTATAATTGTGAAATTTAAAAAAATTTTTTTAGTTTATTTATTTATTTTGAGGGTGAGAGCAAGCAGGGTAAGGGCCGGGAGAGAAGGAGAGGGAGAATCTCAAGCAGGCTCTGCACTGTCAGTGCAGTGTTCGAACCCCCAGATGGTGAAATCATGACTTAAACCAAAATCAAGAGTGGGATGAGGATGCTTAACTGACTGAGCCACCCAGGTGCCAGGTGCCCCCATAAGTATTCCATTTCTAGTTATTCATTGCACATGTAAAGCAGCATTACTGATTTTTGTAACTTTATTTTCTATCTGTATACTTTCTTCACTGCCTTACTAATTCTATTATTTTATCCATTTATTTTCTTGTTTATTTTTTAAATGTAGGTGACCATATCATCTATGATTTTGTCTACCTTTCTAGTTCTTATTCTTGACTGATTGCATTATTTAGGGACTCCAGGACAATCTTAAATAGTAGTGGTGATAATAGACATTTTTTTCATTATTAAATATGTTGTTTCACTATTAGATATGCTGTTTGCAGTAGGTTTTTGATAACTGCTAACTTATTTTTAAGACTTTTTTTTCTATATTTAGGTGCCGTAAGTTTTTGTATTAATGAGTTTTATATTTTTTTTTAAATTTTAGAGAGAGTGCTAAGGGGAGTGAGGTGCAGAGGGAGAGTAAGAAACTTAAACAGGCTCCACGCTCGGCGTAGAGCCCAATGTAGCTTGATCCCATGACCCCAGCATCATGACCTGAGCCAAAATCCAGAGTCAGACCCTTGACCAACTGAGTCACCCAGGTGCCCCAAGTTTTAAATTTTATTTAGTGATTTCTCTATCTTTTGAGAGGTCCTTATGTAGTTTCTTCCTTAGCATATTAATGAGATTAATTATCTCTATATTTAATCTAATGGCAGAACCATCTTTGCATTCTTGGTATAAAAGCCTGACTTAAAGGCATGACAAATTATTATTTTAATAGCCTATTGTATTTGAATTACTAATATTTCCTGTAGGATTTTTACAATGATATTCGTAAGTGACATTGGCCTATAATTTTCTTTTCTTACAGAGACTATGCAGTTTTTATTTTACCCAGATTGTAGTTGCCTCAAAAACAGCTTTACTTGGGGCACCTGCGTGGTTCAGTCAGTTAAGCATCTGAGTTCTGCTCAGGTCATGATCTCATGGCTCATGAGTTCAAGCCCCATGTTGGGCTCTGTGCTGACAGCTCAGAGCCTGGAGCCTGCTTCAGATTCCGTGTCTCCCTCTCTCTCTGACCTTCCCCATTCCCCAGCTCATGCTCTGTCTCTCTCTCTCTCCCTCTCAAAAATAAATAAACATTACAAAAATAGCTTTACTTATTTCCTGTTATGTGGAATAACTTGTAAAAATAGAGATTTTTCTGTTCTTTGACAATTTGATTAAAATATATCTAAATAACTCCTTCTGTATTTAAAAAATTGAAGGGAAAATTAGTGCCTGAAAGGGAATATGGTGATCTGCTAGAAGCAAGCCTTCCCTCCTACACATTTTTCCTAGGAGCATTCCAAGCACCAAGCGTTTTCAAGTATCCATGAAGCAGTCATCAATATAGATCATTTCCTGGGCCAAGAAAAAAAGCGCTCAACAAATGTAAAAGAATTGAAATCATACTGAGTGCATTCTCCAACTATAATATATCAGGAAAATCTCTAAATGTGGAAATTAAACAATACACATCTAAAGAACTCATGGGTCAAAGAGGAAACCTTAAAGGAAAAATTTAAAAATACATATAATTGATTAAAAACAAAAAGAAAATATATCAAAATTTGTGGGATGCAGCTAAAGCTCAGAGGAAAATTTATAGCACTAAATGATTAATGAGGCAAAATCCCAAATCAATAGCCTAAGTCCCTACTTCAAGAAACTAGAAAAAGAGTGGCAAAATTAACCTAAACTAAGAAGAAGAAAGGACATCACAAACAGAGCAGAAATTAAAAATAGAAAAACAAGAAACATGGGGCATCTGGCTGGCTCAGTTGGTTAAGCATCTGACTTTGGCTCAGGTCATGATCTCATGGTTCATGGGTTCGAGCCCCACATGGGGCTCTGCGCTGACAGCTCAGGGACTGGAACCTGCTTCACATTCTGTGTGTCTCTTTCTGCCCTTCCCTGGCTTGTGTGCATTCACTCTCTGTCTCTCTGTCTCTCAAATAAATACATAAACATTAAAAAACAAGAAAGAAAAGCAATGAAATAAAAAGCTGATCTTTGAAAATAAAATTGATAGATCTCTAGAAAATAAAAGAGAGAAAAGACACAGATCTCAAATCTCAGGAGTGAAATAAGGGATATTATTAGAGACTGTAACCATTAATTAGATTATATGAGAATACTATGAACAAATTTTTCTCATAAATTTGACAACATTAAAGAAAGGACCACTTCCTCAAAAACCAAAACCTACCAAAAAAGAAAAAACCAAGATGAAACAACCTTCTGAATAACCTTGTAAGTACTGAAGAAATTGAATTTTTAATTTAAAATTTCCTGAAAAAGAAATTTCCAAGTCTAGATGATTTCACTGAAGAAGTCTACCAAACATTTTAAAAGAATTAACATCAACTTTGCACAATCTTTATCAGAAAATGAAAGAGGAAGGAATACTTCCCAACTCATTGTAATGAAGCCAGTACTAACTTACACTGACAGTAGACAAAGACAATACAAAAAGAGACTTGAGAGACCAGTATCTTCCATGAACTTATAAGGAACACAACAAAATTCATAACAAAATATCAGCAAACCAAATCTAACAATGTATAAAAAATAATCATACACAGTGACCAAGCAGGATTTATTCTGAGTCTGCAAGCCTGGCTCAACATTTCAAAACCAATCAGAGCTAGGAAAGAGAAATTATGGGATCCTATCAATTGATGCACAAAAGCATTTTACAAAATCTAAAACTATTTCCGATCAAGTTCTCAAAAGTTGGAACCCACATGTCATCTGGCCCAACCCCACCAACTGCAGAGCAATGAGATGACTTATGGGGAGTGACACACCTAACTGAAAACTGTTGATGCAAGAGTCTCTTCTTACTTCTTATAGGAAAGTACTAGTGTGGGTGCAGTAGTTTTAATAGTACTAGTAGATTGTTATCCTTGATGGGTACTGAAAGAGGGCCACTGCCTGGAGCACTGTATGAAGTTGGAAGGGTGCAAGGATGAACAGGAGGCCTGGAGATAGGGAAGGGCAGTATCTATGTAGCTGGAAGTTTGTCCACCACATGGTTGGCTGCTTGAAGCTAGCTGGTAGCATTGCCACCTTGTGTTTGCCCAGGCTGTCACTTTGCAATGCACAACTCATTTACATCTCATTTGATCTGTATGAGAGAGGCAAAATAGCAGTTTTCAAATTCATTTCCCTATAAGAGTGTATAGGCTCAAAGAAGACACGTAACTGATAGTAAATAGTAATATGATAAAGTATATGCTTATTTAAGTAACAATGACAATATTATATTAAATAATTGACTATATTCACACATCAGGTAAGTTATGAATCCTGAGCGCCTGTGTCTCTCGGGAGTGTTTCCTACACAATCATAGTCAGGATAATAAATACCATTTACTTAGTGTTTACTGGGTACAAGATACTGTTGTGCATATATATTATATATAGGGAGAGAAGCCAAAGAAAGTATATTGTAAAAATGGTAGGAATAGAAGGAAATTATTGTAACTCAATTAAAAGCATCTACCAAAAACTATAGCTGACATCATACTTAATGTAGAAAGACTGAAGGCTTGCCCCTAAGACTGGAAAAAAGGCAAAGATATCTATTTCCACTACTCATATTCAGCATAGTGTCACAAGTCATAAGCAAGAAAAAGATACACAGATTGTAAAGGAAGAAATAAAACCCTTTCTATTGGAAGATGACTTGATTGTCTACATAAAAAAACCCTGAAGGGTTAAAAAAAAAAAAACCATAATTCCACCCATCCTATAACTAATTGGTGAACTCAGCAAGGTGGTAGAATACAAGATTAGAATGCAAAAATCGATCACATTTTTATATACTAAAAATAACACACAGAAATCGATATTAAAAGCTAATGACAGAGGTATGAATGCATAGATCGATGGAAGACTAGAGAACTCAGAACTGAAGTAAAGACCTCCACAAATATACCCAACTCATTTTTGTCAGAGATGTAAAATCAATTCATTGGAGGAAGGATAGCCTTTTCAGAAAATGGTGCTAGACCAATTGGACAGCCAAGAAGAAGAAGGAGAAGAAAAGGAAGAAGGAGAGAGAGAGGGAGGAAGAGAGAGAGGAGAAGGAGGAGGAAGGGGAGGGGGAGGGGAAGTGGTTAGAGGAGGAGAAGGACCCTGATCTAAACCTCACATGGTTTAGAAAACTTAACTGAAGATAACATATCATAGACTTATAACATAAAACCACAAAAGTTTCAGAAAAATCCTAGAAGAAAAATCTTTGGGATCTAAGATTAGATAGAGAGTCCTAGGCTTGACACCAAAAGCATGATCCATTAAAGAAAAAAATTGATAAATACACATAGCATAACATTTACCAATTACACATTTTAAATGTACTATTTAGTAGCAATAAGTATATGAACTTTTTTCATCATCCCAAAGTGAAACTCTGTACCCATTAAACTACTAATTCACCATTTCCCTCCCCCTACCCCGGGCAACCACCACTGTACTTTCTGTTTCTATGATTTTGACTACACTGGGAACCTCATATAAGTGAAGTCACACAGTAGATGTCTTTTCTGTGACTGGCTTATTTCACTTAGCCTAATGTCCTCAAGGTTCATCCGTGTTGAAGTGTGTGTCAGTATATCCTTACTTTTTAAAGCTGAGTAACATTTCATTGTATGGAGAGATTACATTTTTATTATCCATTCATACATTAGTTCATTTTAATTTTTTTAGTGTTTATTTATTTTTGAAGGTGAGAGAGAGAGATGGAGACGTAGAATCTGAAGCAGGCTCCAGGCTCCAAGCTATCAGCACAGAGCCCGTCGCAGGGCTCAAACTCATGAACTGCAAGATCATGACCTGAGCTGAAGTCAGACACTTAACCTACTGAGCCACCCAGGTGTCCCTACACTAGTTCATTTTAAAGGGTAACCCATGAAGGTCTTAAGTAGTACATTATAGAAGAGGTGACATATTTGGTTATGAGGCAAAGGAGACAATGCCTGGGGCTTGGGCCACATTAAGGAGGAGAAAAGATTTAAGAAGGAAGCCTTGTATAAAAGGGGTATTCCAGAGATCCCGTGCTGTGAAAGATGCCTGCCTGAGAATAGACACTACACTCCATCCCCCTCCAGCACTGCTGCTTATGGGAACATGTGTGAGCTGTTTGGAGCCTTTGTCTCTGGTTCTCACAGTGCTTGGATGTTCTTATGGCCACCTACACTTTGCAGATGAGGAAATGGAGGCACAGAGATTTTAAGGGGCCCTCTCAGGTTGCCATTTGGCCTGGCTCCAAAGACTGCCTTTGAAGGCTTGGAAGGATAGTCAGGAAATCATCAAGTGCCTCTACAGGAAAGCACCTTGGCCACTCAGAATCCTGGGCTCCATCCACATGGCTGGGTGCAGGGAGGAGGGATGGAGAAAGGGGCATAGGCGTGAAGTCCAAAGATCCCTGTGTGATGTGACCCTCTTGGTTATTTGGGGTAAGGATGACCCTTCCCTGCTCTTGCCTCTGTTTTCTGGTCTATAAAATGCTGATGAGCATCCTTACCTCAGTTGGCTGTGAAGAGTGTCACAGTATAAACAGTGTAGGACAGCACCTAGCCCACACTGGGTGGGTAGAAAATAACCATGCTGGGATTTCAAGGCCAGGCAGCAGACCCCACAACATTCCTGCACCTTCCTCCAGTTGGCATCTAAGATATGGGGTTGAGAGATCATCTCTTTCCCTTTCTCTGGAATTTCCCATCTTCTCAAGGCATGGGGGTATGCTAAGTTGTGAGGGGTCATTCACTTCTTGGTACAACCAAGACTTGTAAGATCTGGAAGCCAGGCACAGGGGGAGACTAAGAGCCCAGGCACCTGCCAGAGGATCAGGGGGTGCAGGTAGTCACCTGCTGAAAGCAGGCTTTCCTGGAGAAACGAAAACCCATTGTGCTAGCCAGAGCCACAAGTAGGCAGCACCATGACATGGGGCATGGAGAACAATGGGAGAAGCAGGACTTCTAGACTCAATTTGTTTGATTCCATTCTGTTGGATTGGTCACCCACCCTTCTGGGCAGGGCTAGGCATGAAGAACAAGCCATCACAAGATTCCCTTGGCTGGCTCTGTGACTCTCCTGTTCCATTGCCCAGCACATGACAGTCATTCACAAAGTGAAGGTTGAATATCTTCCAGAGTTCTCCTTTTGACTAAATTTCCTTCTGCCTTTGTCAGCTGAGAGAATGGCTCCCACTCCAAACCTCTCCAACACCCATGGTGTCGAAGCACATACTGAAGGTTCTCAATAGTTGCTGACAGAATCAATGAACCGATGGGACAGTGCAGCCCAGAGGGTGGTGGTCAACGGTCATCTCCAGGGGATGAGAAAAGTTCACATCTCAAGGGTAAGTGGAGGGTGAAACCCTGTGACATCCTGTATAATGGACACATTCACAGGCATCTTATTCTAGAACTGTCTTTGTGGAAGCCAGGAGTCCACTCTGGGGATCTCTGCCTCAACAGGACTGTGCCTGTCTCCATGTTCTCCCAGATCCTATGCATCTCCTGAGAGATCCTGACTCAGGTCTGTCCACACTATCAGAGCAGTAGCTGCCACAGATACTACAGGACTCCATCCTCTGTACATCAGAGAGGGGACCCAGAGGTGAATCACAGGGCCATTGCCTCCCTCAAGGAGTTTCTACTCTAGACATGGTACTCAGAGGGAGGGAGGAAGGAGACAGACCCCAAGTCAGGCTGTGCCGTGAACTCGTTTTCCTTGCTGGAAATGGTTTCCACATGTGAAGATTAAATGTTAATTACTTTCAGAGTCATTCTGTTCAGCTGTGTAGTTGTGTTATCCCCAAGGTGCCCAGCTGGAGAGCAAACTGGACCTGAAGTCCAGCCCATACCTCGCTTGCCAAGTCATGCCCATGGTCATTGCTGCCCAGAGGGAGGACTTTCTGTAATCCGCACAAAAGTGCCATCCAGATCACTGAAGCTGATGAGCTTGCTTTTGCCCTGTGCATCCTGACAGCCAGGGAACAAAGAGGCAAGGGATCCCAAGAACTGCTGCAGGGTGCTTCAGGAGGCTAAGAGACATGTGCCATAGCCGCCCCTTGCCACCCCACCCCCTACCATGTCCTGCTCATCAACCGCAGGGCTCCCTCCCCTCCCACCCCCCATTCAGCCCTGGACCATCCCATGGGATTGGCAGATACCGACTCTGGAGGCTCTCAGAAGGAAAAGCAGGAGAGGGAGTTCCCAGAGTTTGGTGGGGAACTGCCAGGGGAAAGCCCTAGAGGACACCCTCCTTAGCAACGTGGGAATCTCCTCTGATGAATATAAGGATGGGGATGCCAAAAAGGTACAAGCCACAGGGGCTTCCTGCTGTCCCCCACCCCCAGGCACACATCATATTTCATTTATCCTTGGAGCTGGGTGCTTCTGGTCCCGCTCTACATCGGAGTAAACTGAGGCTTACAATGTGAGCCAGTTGACCCAAGGCACACCTTTAGCTTTAGACCCTGCTCTGCCTGTCTCCCCCACACCACCCCTCCCTTTGCATGGGCCCCACCCAGCCCAGGCTGGCTTTCTGCTCGGTTGTGTGGGGGAAGCTGCAGCCCAGGCAGGTTCCTGTTTCGGTCTTGGCTCTCACATTCCCAGAGCAAGTGGCTGACCTCATGCCACCTGGGCATGTGGGGAAGGAAGCAGGTGTGGTGCTGGGAGGGACCCAAGTCCATGTTCGGTCTGCCTGGAGAAGTCGGTTATGACAACAGAAAGGGCACACGATTTCTACACGAAGAACCAGACCACAAAGATGTTTCTATGGAAAAGTCATGTTGATTGAATCAATTGCCAAGCAAGGATTTAGCAACAGGATGGAGGGAAGCCCACACAGCTGGCATCAAGCCGCACATTCAAACAACATAAAAAATGGCACCAGGGGAGCAGAGTGGCAGCCACTGAGTTCCCGTGATGTCCCTGTGGTGGGGTTCTCAGCTCTGGCTTCCCATCAAAACCCTCTGGGGGTTGGGGGATTTTAAAAGAAAATACAGGCATCCAAGTTGGGGTCTCCCTCTCTAATATCTTGCTTTAATTGGTCTGGATCTTGGATCTTGTATGGATCCAAGCAGGATATGGTTTTTAATTTCATGATTCTGATTGGATCGAGGGTCATGCCCTGTAGGATCACACCACCCACCCCAGTCCTGCTCCAGCCCCTTTCCCTGTGGTGGTAGCAGATCACCTAGGAGCTGTGTGGCCTCAGGCAAGCCACTAACCTCCTGGTCTAGAGAACAGAGATCTGACCCAGGTGAGCTGTGAGGTTCTGCTCCAGGATAAAATCCAATGACATGGCACCTTCATGAAGTGGAGGAAAGGGGGATGACAAGGATGAGATGACCTCACAGTTCTGGAGGCTGGAAGTCCAAGATCAAAGTGTCAGCAGGTCTGGTTTCTCCCGAGGCCTCTCTCTCTGGCGTGCAGATGGCTGCCTGCTCTCTGTGTCCTCACCTGGGCTTTCCTCTGTACAAGTTTGTGTACTAATTTCCTCTTCTTATAAGGACACCAGTCAGATTGAATTAGGGCCACCCTCATGACCTCATTTCAACATAATTACTCTTTATGTGAATGGAACTATTTCTTCACCTTTCCCTTTACTGGTGGACTGGGAATGGTTTCTGGTCTGGCCCTCAGGAACATTGTCCCCCATGAACACCCTTGTCCTTGTCGCTGGGCACGCCTGTGCACAGTGTCTGTTAGACATGTGCCTGGGAGTGGAACTGTAGCAACAGGAGTGCATGTCTTCACGTTTGTAGGTGCTGTGGGCACATTTCTAGAGTGTTCCGAGTGGGAGAGACCCTTTTGCTACACCCCTCACCCACACTCAGGATAGTCAGACCTACAAACAGTGTGCCCTGGCCCCACACACACCACTGAGGGCCTTGAACCTCTTGGAATTAGAGGATGCGTCCGTTTGTTTGGGCTGTTATGACACAAATTCCTTAGATAAGTGGCTTAAACTACCAAGACTTATTTCTCAGTTGTGCAAGCTGAAAGCCTTGTGGTATTCTCTGGGGTCTCGTATGTAAGGGCACTAATCCCATTTATGAGGACTCCACCATGCTGACCCAATCACCTCCCAACCACCCCACCGCCTAATGGCATCACATTGAGGGTTAGGATTTTTTTTTTAAATGCTTATTTATTTTTGAAAGAGAGAGAACAGAACAGGGACAGAGAGAAAGAGAGAATCTCAAGCAGGTTCCACACTGTCAGCACAGAGCCCAACGTGGGGCTTGAACTCACAAACTGTGAGATCATGACCTGAGCTGAAATTGAGTTGGACGCTTAACTGATCAAGCCACCCAAGTGCCCCTGGGGGTTAGGATTTAACATTTGGGGGTGGGGGTATACAAACATTGAATCTATAGCAGAAAAACTGGGGCACTGCCCCTTCTATGCCGTGACCGACTGGGACCCCACTCCCCACATTCAGGCTTATCTCCTTTTCTTCCTCCTGTTCTGGCTCCTCCACACTTCCTGCAGACCCCCCTCACCCCTCACAGCCCAGCCCAGCCTACTCTTCCTGTCCTCTTGATTCCCACTCACACCTTTCCACAGTTGCCAGCTATGGAGGCACATCAGCTGTGGCCTCCCACACACAGTAGCACATATGGGCTTTATGCACTGACTGGTCCAGGTATGACCCCTTACTCTGAGTCCCCTCAGGGCTTCACCTCACTGAACCTGCTCTTTCCTTGCATCTCATCCTTTCTGTCTACCTGCCTCTTTCTGGTTCTTCCAATTCTTGCTCCTTGACCTTCCTCCTGGCCTTTCTGCTGCCTCTCCCCTTCAGCTTGTCTTCAGGGTAGCCCCCATTTTTCAGGACTACCCTCCAGCCACATGGAATCCTTTACAACCCTCCTCCTCCCATCCACACCTTCCTGGGGCCTGTGGGACAACAGGATTCATTGTCTTAGTGAGTCACCCAGGGAAACCCTGTCTGGGATAGCAGCTTTGTGAGACCAGGAGCCTGAGCTATGGCCATGGGCTCTGTGACCTGGGGAGGGGCCAACCTGAGCTTTCATGTTCTCATCCAAGGATCTGGTGAGATCATCCATTAGGGTATTTGGGGCAATGTGCTCCAGGGCTCAGAAATCACCATTATCATCACTGTCCCTTTCTAAGGTAACATCCAGCTGAAAAATATGCGGCATCTGCTAAATGCCAGCTATTTTCTCATCCCTTCCATGGAATGCTTATAACCTCCCCTTAAGGGTTAGGGACTGGGATTCCCTCTGCTTTACCAAAGAGGAAACTGAGGCTCAGGAAGCTGGCTGGCCATGCCTGAGATTGTACTGCTGGTCAGGGTCAGAGCCAGGAATCTTACCTGTCATCTATCTCCAAAAGACCATTGTGTATGCCCCCCTGGAATGAAGGCAGCACAGTGGGTGGGCAGATTCACAGCCACTGAATGAAGGTAAAGGGGAAATCAGAATATGCTGCCCCCAAAATACATCCCTTTGGCATACGGATTATTTTGAGGTGAAGACAATTGAATAAGAGCAGACCCAGAAAAACTCTACCGTCCCCATATCTTCCTCAAGACAGGGCAGACATTTCCGCTTGTGAAGGTGCTCCGCTCCCTTCTCCCACATCAGGAAGAGGAAAAATTCCATTACTGAGACTGCGCCAACTTGAATCTGCATAAGCAAACCTTACTGAAATATGCCTTACCTTCTGTGAGTTTCTGCCATATGCTGACCTTCCCACAACTCACCATCCCCAGAAGCCCCAGGCTCTTAGCCTGTGTCTTTTCTTTTACTAGTTTTTTGTTAAGATAGTATGCAAGCTCCAATTTCTTTTTTTTTTTTTTACAAATAGTTTATTGTCAAATTAGTTTCCACATAACACCCAGTGCTCATCCCCACAAGTGTCCTCCTCCATGCCCATCCCTCCTCCCCCCCACATCCATCGGTCCTCAGTTTTTGCAAGCTCCAATTTCTAAGTGCCTCCTTGAGTGACATTTCTTCGAGAAATCTTGGATACACATACATAATTGTATCTGTTCTTTTCTCTTGTTAGTATGATTTTTGTAAGTTTAATTTGTAGGTCTCTGGGCAAAGAATCTAAGAGGGTGGAGGAAAAAGGCTTTTCCCCCTACAAAGGCAAGAACCCAGAGGAGGTCCTCATGGGTCTTCCTTCTTTCAGAGAGCACAGGCCCTCCCCCAATGTCATATGAGCATTGCGCTGTGTACTGAGTGTATGACCCCCAGCCCAGGTGAGCAGGTGCCATTCGAAAAGGCCATCATACCCATTTAAGAGTTTCCAGTGTCTGAGCCCCATTAGCAGGCATTTTTGAACTCCTCACACTTGTCCTGATAGAGATATCATCAATAGGAAGGCCAGCTTGGAGCCAAAGATGCTGAAGGCTTCCCGTGGGCAATGAGAGAGGATAAAATACTAGAGATTACCTTTAATTTCCATGTGCTATTTTCCAAGACCCAGCTCAGCAGGAGTCACTCAGGAGGCTTCAAAAACTATTCATCAATTCTTTGGCATGCCCCCTATCAAGAGGCAGAACCCAACTGCCCTCTCCTTCAATCTGGGCCAGGCTGAATTCTGCCCTTCTGAGGAAGGAGTACAAGGGGGCAGAAATGGTACAACATTACCTAAGGAAGGAAAGGTCCTAAAAGGCAGGACGGTCCTGCCAGGCTCTCTCTTGAGATGCTTAGCCCTGGAAACCAGCTGCCATATTGTGAGGAAGCCCATGCACACTGCGAGGCTACACGAGGTGTCCCAGCTGAGACCTCCACTGATAGCCAGCATCAACTGCCTTACCTGTAAGTGCAGAAGCCCTTTGAGATGCTTCTGACCCAATTACTCACTGCAACCCTGCAAAACTCCTGAGTGAGAATAGCCAAGACAGAGCTGCCAGGTCAACTTCCAGAACCTCAAGAGGTAATGGTGGTAAAGGAGGGGTGGTTTCAGCTGCTATGTTTTAGGGTGGTTTGTTATGAAGCAATAGATAAACGAATAGTCGCTGAAGCCAATTACCACAGGTTTTATCCAACACCCCCTTTGACCACCACTCTCAGTGCTGGACTTAATACCGAGCAGGGCAAAAGCCCACTGAGAACACCAGCACTGCCTGATAGACAGGTCCCTGGGGGCCAGTGGGGTCCTGAGCTGCCACCGGGCTACCAGCTTTGTGCTGAAGTACCAGGACAGTGTGCCCCACCAGACCTTCCTCCCCTTTCTCTCACTCATGGACCTGGGTACAGCTGTGGGCATCCCCTGTGCTGTCCTTGCTTTGGGACTGAGTCCAGAGCCAAGCTGGGCTGATGGGGCATGGACACCCGAGTAGCCACCAGAACTGGATACATTGTTGTCTATCAGGGCACCAACTGTTCAAAGCTGAGAGATGGTCCTCAGAGTCAAGTCCGAGAGGAAAAAATGAGTCTAAAGGTGGGGAAGCAGAAGATGGGTGGGGGAGGGACAGAGCGAGCTGAGGGTGATGTGCCTGCTGTGTGATGAATGGCTGGGTGTGAGAATGGTCCAGACAACCTTCAAGCAAGGGAGGACCAAGGGATCTGCATCTGGACCCAAGTCTCCTGTGCTGAACATTGGCTCCTCCAGGCCCTTGGTCACCCTTTTTTCCCCAAGACCTCACAGACAGTGCCCATTTCCTGCACTCTCACCTTTGGATTAGTATACTGTCCTGTTGGAGCTAAACCTGTCTGAACATGACCCTTGATCCTCCCTCACCCTTGCTCCCACCCCCCAGGAGCCCAGATGCGTTGAGTACCACTGGGGAGGCCAGGACAAGGCCAAAGACATCCAGGCCTTTTGGAAATAGGGTACAGAACCGATGCCCCCTCTCCCTAAAGACATATCCTACCTCCAAGATCAACTCCCCCAGGGCCCATAGCCTCCCACAATGGAGGTCCCAGCATGCCTTGCAGCATGAGCCCAGTCCAGGCTTTCCCACTGCAGAAGGGGCAAACATGCCCAGAAAACACTGTCCCTGCCTTCCAGGGGTTGTTCTTGGGCTGTGGCAGGGGTGCCTTGTCCCTCTCCTTACCCAATCACCCATTCCTCTCCTAGTTACATTTTGTGCAAGCACATGCCTTCCAGCGGAGTCAGACTTTTCAATAGGGAGATGGAGAGCAGCACAACCCCAGGCTGCCCACAGTCACCAGAACGGACAGGCCACAAGGCAGGCTGACCACCCAAGCTGATCCACTGCCTGCCCTTCCAGCCTTCAGAGGGACCGGCCGGGCAGGAGGAGGGAGAAAAGAGTGCTCAGCGAGGTTAACCTCTGTTGCTAATGTAAGACTGCTCGTTTTTATTTCTTTAGATGATCTGTTTCGTGGGCACGTTGTGGGCTTCAGCAAAGACAAACCAGAGCCCTGAGACACACAGCCCCCCCAACTGGGAGTGGCTGCAGGGATGAGCAGGCCATGGATGGCAGGCTGGCAGGCCTCTTCCAGAGGACGCAGGTGACAGGTGTCGAGGAAGAGGGTCTTTGGGCTCACTCTCCAAGAGGGGTCTCTGGGGCTCGGAATCTGCTGTGGCAGGGCGGGGTTCTCCTCAGCCAAGAGCTGTTAACACCCACCCACCAGAGATTGGGAAAAGCACTCCTTGTGCGGGGGGCAGGGAGAAGGAAGCCTGGCGAGGGGCTGACTGGGAATAGGTGGGAGAAAGGCAGGGTTTTCTGAGGGCACCAGGGCACATCCTGGCCCCTGAACCTCTGAGCCCTGGGCTCCTCGCTACTGACCCGCTCCCCCAAATGCCCAACACTCTGTTCAAACTGGAGTCACTGGACTCCGTGAGGTTTATAATTCCATGCTGAAGTCATTTACCTTTCTTTCTTAAGTTTATTTATTTATTTTGAGAGGGAGAGAGTGAAAGAGAGAGCACAAGCTGGGGAGGGGCAGAGAGAGGAGAGAGAGAATCCCAAACAGGCTCTGCACTGTCAGTACAGAGCCAGACTCAGGGCTCAAATTCCGAGCTGCGAGATCATGATCGGAGCTGAAATCAAGAGTTGGATGCTCAGTGCCAACCAAGCACCCCTGAAGCCATTTACCTTCCAATGAAATTCAAATGGTGCTTCTTGCTTCTTTCAAAAAAACAACTTCTAGCTTCACTGAGGTATAATTGACATATAACAAGTGGTACCTGTTTCAGTGCACAATTTGCTAACTTAGATTCGGGTAGATTCCCCACCCCGGGAAACCATCACCACAATCAGGATAGTGAGCTCATTGCCACTCCCCACAAGTTTCCTGCAGCTCCTTAGGAACACCCCTCCCTCCTTCCCACCCCCCACCTCCAGTCTGTGCTTCTCACTTTTACCGATGTTTTTAAATGAAAATAAATTAAATTTCATCCCATGAACAGAAGCTGGCAGGAAGTAAAAATGGGAGAAGAGTCCCTAGTATGTGGACGGAATGCTGGGGACCATCACAACTGCGGGGACAGGTGTGTTCAGAGAGAACCTGAGATTCAGACACCCAGAGGCTGCGGAGAGTGCTCCAAATGACGCTCCTAAGTCCCTTTTCCTCTGGGGAAGAGAAACAGCAGCTCTGGGGGTAATTTAAAACCCCATTCAGGCTGTAAGTAAAATCTGAGGAAGGTTCTTTTCTACGCCACCCTTCCCAAGGCAAGGACTCTCTGCTTAGCACCTCCCAGAATTGGGAGTGACAAATCGATGCCCACTGAACCCAGGACAGAAACCATCAAGGGCAAAGGATGCTGGACCCTGCCTAGCCAAGAGGGCAGCCCCCACCCAGCTCAGGCCTCTCTTGTTGGGACTGAGGTTTCTTTTTTTTTTTGCTAGATGCCAAAAATCTGATCTCCTGATTATTTTTTTTTAGGTTATTTATTTTTGAGAGAGAGAGCATGGGAGGGGCAAGGAGAGAGGGAGAGAGAAAATCTCAAGCAGGCTCTGTGCCATCATTGCAGAGCCCAGTGTGGGGCTCCTACCTATGAACTGTGAGATCATGACCTGAGCTGAAATCAAGAGTCAGACACTTAAGTGACTGAGCCACCCAGGTGCCCCAAAGTATGATCACCTAATTCTTAAGGTTGACCCTGCCATGGGTTTTAAATCACTTCAGGGGATGCAAGTCTAAAAGTCCCTTAATTGCAAGCACTCAGCTTATGTCCTCAGCACTATCAGATGACCTCTCCCCTTCCTCCTCCGTGTTCCTTCTTGCTGACTCTGGCACTGTCTCTTTGCCCACTGACAGGCTCTCTTTTTATTCTGTGTCGATGAACTTCCATTGAGCTTTCATGATGCTGTCCTATTCTGGGCTCTGGGATGGTGAGGAAGCTGTAGCAGGGGATGATCTCTGTCCTTGTCCTTGGGGACATGCTGGACGAAGAAAGCTCTCATGGAAGTGCATTCCCATCTCCCAGGCTTATGAACGAGATGTCAGTAGCTCTGCTGGGTGCTCACTGATGGCCACAGGGAGGGGGCATTGGAGCTGAGCCAAGAAGGATGATGAACATTGACAGGGAGCCAAGGAAGGGAAGGAGGGCATAGGGGACATGGTTTGTTCTGCGAAAGGAAAGTGGTCTATCCAGTGCGCCAGATGGGGACCCCAGGGATGCTGGGCAGTTGGGAGAAGGATGAGGTGGGAGAAGAAAAGACACTCAGCAGAGTCCCTTCTGGGAACCTCTTGAAGCCTTCATTCCTTCTCTGTCTTTGCCCCCCACCCCCCAAGGACTCCTAAGGAAGAACCTCTTTCTGTGTTCTAAGAAGAAGGGTGTCTGTTGAGCTTGCTATAGAGTAGAGAGTGACCTCAAAGACTGTCTGGTTGAACCCCCACCCAGTGCAGGACCCCCTCTCCCACAGCACTATTTCATCTGGACTCCCGTCCCACCCTTCCAGCAAATAGGCCAGGCTCCCGGTCTCCCTCCTTCTTCTGGGGGTTGGAGGGGGTCTCTTGGGTTTTTCCCCAGCATAAGAATGGAAGGAAGCTGCCAAAAGTTTGCTGCAATCAGAATGTAAAGCACACTCAAGCCGGGAGAGAAGGAGTGAATACAGACGAGCTTCCTTTGGACAGCTGTGCCTACACTCTATAAAAAAGTGTCAGATTCAATCACTCAGGTTTGGGGGCCGTCGATGCCAAACATCTGGATCTTTGGACAGGCCTCGAAGACGCCCGGATGTTGCACTTCCCACCTGGAAACCTGCTGTCATCTAAGTGCTGTGCTGACGTGGGAGAGAGGAACACCTGGCCGGGCCCAGCCCACTTCCTCAGAGGGGCCTCAGCCTGTCTCCCTGTGGACTGGACTCACGTGGGGGATAGGAGGGGGAAGCAGAGCCCGTCCATCCTGTTCTGGACCTTTCTAGGCTATAGGGCAGCCCTGTGCCCACAACTGGGGCAGTGTCCTTGCCCCTCTCGTGAGTCATTAGCAGTGAACAGTGACGAGGTAACTGGTGGGTTTGCCTCAACCCTGGGAAGGGGCAGCAAAGCTAGTTAGCCTTTGCTTATGAAGGAAGAAATTCACTTATTTCCATTCTGACCCTCTCCTCCTGCTAAAAGGACACCAAAGGGATCACTCCTGGGGTCTGCTTCCCAGAGGTGGGATGTGTATGGGAAGTTCCTGCTTCAAGCAGCAGTAAAACAATATGAACATCTTGTCACTCCCAAAATATTTGTTAGTAATAAAGTGCATTCATTAGAACCCCTCGCTCCCAACAATTTGCTGGGAAAGATATTCCTGGCTGTCTAAAGGAGTTGACTGGGGAAGGCCAACCAACTTTTGTGACAGCCAGTGCCCCCCCCTCCTCTGGGCTGGTTTCAAATGCACCCATCAGGGGTGAGCGCAACTGCTGCAAGGAAATGGCCCAAGAAGACTAAAGCTGCGCCCCTCAGTAAAGCCCCACAGTTGCTTAACCGTGGAGCGTGACCGTGGAGTATGACCCACCACTTCTACACCCAGGGATCTCCCCAGGAGCACAGAGAACACAGTCCACTCAGGAGGTTGCACATGAATGCTCCTGGTAACACTATTCATGGTAGCCCGAAAGTGGAGATAACCAAAACATTCATCAATTGGTGAATCAATAAATAAAATGTGGTATCCCCACATCATGGAATATTATTTGGCCATAAAAAGGAATGAATACATATTGTATGTATTCATACATGTTACCTGTTATGACATGTGTGAACCTTTCACATGTTACAACATGGATGAACCTGGAAAACATCATGGCAAGTGAAAGAAGAAGCCAGACACAAAGGACCAATATTTTAAGATTCCATTTATATGAAATGTCTAGCATAGGCAAATCCACAGAGATAGAGAACAGATCGGTAGTTTCCTAGGGCCAGGCTGGGGTTGGGGAGGAAATGGGTGGTTTCTGCTGCAAAGTACAGGGTTGGCCGATTGCAGGACCCATTGCCAGGAAAGTTTTTTTCCCTGCCTTTTCAGAGGGAGGAAGCATGATTTGTGTGTGGGAGGGCCCAGCAACCTGGTGCCTCCAGGCTCTGGTGTGAGGGAGTTATTGAGGTGCTTGGTGAGAAGGGCAGGGGTGATCTGACTTGGCAGGATGTGACTGTGAAAGATACAGAAGAAAAGAAAGCTTTAAAAAAATTTTTTTTAAAGTACAGGGTTTCTTTCTGTAGTGATGGATATGTTCAAAAAATGGGTTATGGTGATGACAGCATAGCCCTGTGGATAGACTAAAAGCCACTGACTTGTACATTTTCAGTGGATATGAATTATATCTTAATAAAACTTCATGATTTTAAAAGGGATTGTAGTGAGGTTAAATGATTGACTTACAAATAGTTGACTACATCCAGCTATTTGGAATTATGGCAAAACGGAACCTCTCTCATCACCTATTCCAAAGGAGACAATAGTATAATCACATCCCCAGACATTAAAGGCCTGGATATAGTCATATGATTTTATACAGAAAAGACTGAGTGTTTCTTACCCCTGAATCCGGTATTTGGGCCCATGAAATAAAAAGAAAAAATAGGTTGTTGAATTGCTGTGTGACCTTAGGCAAATGACTTCTCTGGTTGTAGTTTCTTCATTTATAAAATGGGGATAAGAAGAGCAACTATCTTCTGGAGTTGCTGTAAAGGTTAAATACATAAAATATTTAAAGCACTGAAAACAGTGCCCAGAATATTATAGAATGTGTTTGCTATCATTTGATTTCTTTTTTTTTTTTTTTTTTTTAAGTTTAGTTATTTATTTTGGGAGAGAGAGCAGGCTCACATGCTTGTATGTGAGTGAGGGAGGGGCAAAGAGAAGGAGAGAGAGAATCCCAAGCAGGCTTCGCACTGTCAACACAGAGTCCAACATGGGGCTCCTTCCCACAAACCATGAGATTGTGACCTGAGCCAAGATCAAGAGCCTGACACTTAACCGACTGAGATACCCCATTCTTATCTGATTTCTGTGTCATGGCCTTAGGACTTTGTTTCCACTGCCCAGTGTCTTTCCCTGAAATTTTCATATGGCGCCCACTTACTCTTATCAGGTCACTACTAGCGCAAGGCAGATGACATAGCCCCTTGCCTGACTACCCTCTCTGGGTGGCCTCTCCCATCCCACCACTCTGTTTTCTTTTTATTCACATGCTTCTATTACCTGAAATTGCTATGTCTGTATTTGTTAGATTACCATCTAGCTGCTCCGCAGGAATGCACCCTGTCTTGTAAGCACTGAGCTTTGCCTGGATTGGAGGCATTCACTGAAGGAATCAATGAATCAGTGCCTGGCTCTTCACTGGGTGTGGAAGAGATCCCAGCGTCCAGTGTTCCCACCTCAGAAGACAGAGAGGCCACAATGAGTTGCTAGAGAATCTTTCATCCACTGTGTGTATCTGGGCATCTCTTAGTTCCAGAAGTTCTGGAAATGGAGTGGCCAGAAACTGGAAGCCACAAAAACACGGTGAATTTGGCCAGAGGCAGGAGCCAAATTCATTATGAGGGAGAACCCCTTCCACTTTGGGAAACAAAACCTTCAGTGATACTTCAGGCAAAGGCAGGTCTTATTCTGGGAGGAGCAGCTGACAAGGGCAGAACTGAGCACCTTCCTTGCTACTTTGCAGAGGAGGGAAGAGGAGGAGGGATCCCAGGCCAAGGGCCTTTCTAGCTAAGCTGGCCACCCCGTCTCTCCTCCACATGACTTCTGAGCTGTGGCTGTGCCAGGAAGTGGATATGTTTTTGCAGGGCATATGGATACCCTCATCAAAATTAGAACGGAATGAAGAGATCTAGAATAGCTATTAGCGACGGAAAGAACTAGCAATTGGACAAGCAACCAGTAATACTTGCCATGGAGGCTATACAAGAGCCAGGTGCCTTTCACCACTGGTGAAAGATGGGAACCGTCAAGCTGTATAAAAACGTCAGTACCATTACTAGTGCCATGTTTACAGAAAAAAAATCACTCTGCTGAGTTGCCCCCTCATCACCATTTTTTGTTTTTTATTTTTTAAAGTTTTTTTTTTAATGTTTATTTATTTTCAAAAGAGAGCACGCTCATGCACACATGTGTGCACAAGAGCGGGGGAGGGGACGAGAGAGAAAGAGACAGAGGATCCGAAGCAGGTTCCACGCTGACAGCAATGAGCCTGATGTGGGACTCAAACCAACGAACCAAGAGATTATGACCTAAGCTGAAGTCCAATGCTTAACCAACCGAGTCACCCCGGCACCGCTAGATCACCATTTTTTTAAAAAAAATGAAGGCCTTCCGCAGCTGATTAAGTAACAAACCACGAGCTGGGATGATTTACATGGGGCTGGATGGGCCCACTCTTGGAAACGCCAAATGACCACAGCCCAGGGGCGCTCAGAGGGGAGCAAAGAAGACGCAACCCAGTTCTCCTTTTACAAAGGAAGCAAACAAACCATGTCCCCAACCCCAACTATAAGCAAAATGCCGTCCCTGTTATCATGGAGCATTTGGAAAATTCAGAGAGCTATATAAATAAGAAAATGAATATTTCTTCCACAGCCCCAGCACTCAGAGATGAGCACAGTTAACATGCGGACATACTTCCTTCTTGTCTCTTCCTCCAGTTCCTGATGGCATGGTTGGCCAGGAAACCCCCACTTTGGAATTTATGACCCGTTTTCCCCCCTGTGTGTCTATCAACCTTATCTCCATAGAAAGTTGCATGAATCTCTAGAAGGCGGCTCAGGGGCTTAAGAGAGAGAAAAACAACTCGTCCAGCCTCTGGCTTCCCTATCAGGTATGCACCACTTGTGACTTCCAAATCTGGGTGCGGGAATTGTATGTTTCTTAAATTACACTGACGGAAGAACCACGTGGGAAACAAGTGATTCTCCAAATGGGGTTTTTATATGCCTTGTGTGGCCAAGCGAGCCTCAGGCCTGGGGGAGAGGAAGTGCACAAGGCTTGCTTCTTGGAGAGACCAACCATCTTCAAGTATTTTTTGTTTTATTCAATTAGCTTTGCAAGGAGGGGGTCACCAGCTGCATGGTTTGTGAGTCACTTGGATTTCAAGCTCTCAACTGCCTATTTTAAGCAGTAGATGTTTAAGGTTTGAGAGTTATTATCATTATTATAATTATTTATTAATTCTTAATCTGACCCTGGAAAAGGCTGCTTCTTTCCCCTCAAGCTTTCAGCATTAGATCTCAAAGTCTGTAAATAAGAAGGCAATTTGAGATACCTATGACCTAAATTCGGGGGGTTAAAAATACTATTAACGTACAAAGAAAATAGTCATCAGTGCTGTGGGGATGGAAGGAGAGGATGAAAACTCTGTAAATCACCCATTTATCTCAAAGTGGCCCCATGCATCCAACATTGGCTCTGAAATTTAACTGGGTCCTGTAGCCTGACCACAGGGAAAAACATTTGCATCGAAACTGTCCTGGAAAGTTTGCAGAGCGCTATAGCTATAAATACTGACTATGCTTTGCCTTGTTTATTAAATACACATTGATTGGGGCTGCCTGGGTGGCTCAGTCAGTTGAGTGTCCAGCTCTTGATTTCTGGCTTGGGTTATGATCCCAGAGTCATGAGATCTAGTCCCGAGTTGAGCTCCACACTGAATGTGGAGCCTGCTGGAGATTCTCTCTCTCTCTCCCTCAAAAACAAAACAAAACAAAACAAAACAAAAAAAACTATTTAAATACACATTGATTGATCTTAGCTGTGTGCTAATCACCTTCCTTATGGGAGGCAGTGTGATGGCCCACACTCTTAGAATTTGATATGTGAAGAATAATCAGCACTCTGGGGGTAAGGAAGGAGGGAGTCCATGATCAGCAATGTTTGCAAGATCTGTGGTATAAATATTCCTGCCAACGAAACATCATTGAACTTGGAGCTGGGGAGAGATGTACATATTATACATATGTTTATACATATTATAGCACGTATTATGTGGTATTTCCACCACATAAGCAACATTTAGATCATAAATAGATATAAATAAGCTCAAATGTGAAATAGAGTAAGTTAATTAGGAATTGATGAGTTGGGTGGGATCTGTGTATTGCCTTTATTTTATTTTTAGTTTTTTTTTTTTTTTTAGTATTTTTATTTATTTCTAGGAGAGAGAGAGAGACAGCGTGAGCAGGGGAGGGTCAGAGAGAGAGGGAGATACAGACTCTGAAACAGGCTCCAGGCTCTGAGCTGGCAGTCAGCACAGAGCCCGATGCGGGGCTCGAACCCACGAACTGCGAGATTATGACCTAAGCGAAAGTCGGATGCTTAACCGACTAAGCCACCCAGGCACCCCAATTGCCTTTATTTTTGATGCAGTGTATTTAATTGTAAGTTTATAATTTTATTTTCCACAAAAGCTGTGTTTTAACAGCCAGCTCACAAAATTTCTGAAGATGTCATGGCATTCTCTCATGATCAGGAATGAGTCAGCTCCAGGAGACTGCTGTCTAAGGGGGCGGATAGGGAGTAAATGAACATCAAATCTTGATGTTTGCCCAATAAGGCCTAGGAAGATCTGATCCCTGCTATTCTGGACAGCCTGCCACCTCCTGCTGTCCTCACCCAGCATGTGCAGAGAATTCAGCCTCTCTGCCCTGGCTAGCACAGTGGCTTGGCCACCCGACCGATCATCTGGTGGTGACCAGAACCCCTTCCTGGTTCCCAGGGCTGCTAGATTTGGAGTCTACCTCTGAGCCTCAGACCTGCCTGACTTCTCCCAATTCTGAGATCATCTGTCTTCATATGGTGCTGGACATCTTCAGTGTAAAAGCCTGACTAGTAAGGACAAAGCCTCACTCTGCTCTGCTCTCTGTGAATGTGCTTCTCTCCCTTCTCTCCCTCCCTCCTCTTACTATCTCTCCCTTTCTCCACCTTCCCCCTTTTCCTCCACCTTCGTCTCCCTCTCTCCATCCCTCTTTTTCTCTGTCTTTGTCTTTCTCCCTCAGTCTAGGAGAGCAAGCCAAGTTAGCCCACTGCGTGCCCATATTAAAAATCATTTGTTGGGTGAAAGGGTTAAAAAATACAAACTCCTAGCTATAAATTAGAAAAGTCATGGGGATGTGATGTACAACATGGGGACTAGAGTTAATAATACTGTATTGTATATTTATAAGTTGCTAAGAGAGTAAATCTTAAAAGTTTTCATAAAAAGAAAAAGAAATTTTATGTCTACATACCATTAGGGACGTTAACTAGACTTATTGTAGTGATCGTTTCACAATATATACAAATATTGAATCATTGTGTTGTACACCTGAAACTGAAATAATGTTATATGTCAATTATATTAAAAAATCATCTGTGAGGAGAGTCAGGTGGGGACATTGGAAAAATCTCATGAACTCTTGAAAAAGAGGGTAAAGCTAGAAAACAGGTTCTTCAATCCCTAAGCTAGCATCTAGAGCCCTGGTCTCCCTGGCCTAACTGCTGGAGCATCATCTTACACTAAGGAAGGGGTAGGGAGCCGGGGAGCACTTTGTTCTTAGAGCTGCCACCGGGAGAGAAATGGGGCCCTTGCTGTCTGGAGGAAGGCCCCCCTTGGGTTGAGTTATCATCCCATATCTCTCCTTGCCTCACTGCTGCTTCAGACAAACTCACCTTGACTCAGGCCACCTTTGACCTTGACCCACCCTTGTCCTCTGGGCCAGAGTGGGCAGAAGTGTCAATGCTGCCTGCCCATCAGGACAAGGTGCTCACCCCATGGAGCTAGTCCCTTCACCTGGCAGTGCCCACCCATGGGAAGAGGTGGTGTTCAGTGGGGGAAGGAAAGGTCTGACAGAGATGAGGCTTTTAGGAGACACACTCATCTTCAGAGACACAAGAAGATAATGAAGATGCTGTTAACTGAATTTTATGGGACAAAATCTGGGGAAGTTGGCCAAATAATGGAAGACAAAATGAAGGGGAATATTTATTTTATTTTATTATTTTATTTATTTTATTGGATGAACTTGACATGTGATATTGTGCACATTTCAGATATACAGCATGTGACTGATACACTTATATATTGTCATATGGTTTCCATTGTAATGATATTTGTCACATTGCATACTTACAGTATAACTCTATCATCTATATTCAATACACTGTAATTAGATCTCTATGGCTTAGTTAGTACTCATTACAAGTTTGTACACACCATATGTCTTACTTCCCCTGATAACCACCGTTTAGTCTCTGGGTTTAGTTTTGTTTTTTTTTTAATAGGTTTGACTTTTTAGATTCCAAATATAAGTGATATCCTACAGTCCTTGTCTTTCTCTGCCTGACATATCTTGCTTAGCATGCGGTGCTTAAATGTTACAAATAGCACAAAGTCCTCCTTTCTCATGGCTGAATAATATTCCATTGTGTAAATGTTCCATGTCTTTTGTATTCATTCATAAGTTAATGGGCGTTGGGGTTATTTCCATATCTTGGTTGCATTTTGATTACTTTTGAGAATATAAAGTAACTTGAAAGATTCTGACTATGGGTTGCCACATAGCCTCACTTAAAAGATTGCTTTTAAAAAATAGGAATAATGTGCTATTTGCATATTGAAGTGTTTTTAAGAAACCCTATTTGCTGAAGTGCTCAGAGGGTAGGTGGGGGGAATAGGTGAAGAAAAGAGGCAGGAGGAAGATAGACTTTAGTGAATCCAAGGCATCTTGAATCTACCATCTTTTAAAATTTTATTTTCATTTTTCTTTCTTTTTATTTTTTTTAACATTTGTTTATTATTGAGAGACAGACAGAGACAGAATATGTGCATGGGAGGGGCAAAGAGAGGGGGAGACACAGAATTCCAAGGAGGCTCCAGTCTCTGAGTTGTCAGCATAGAGCCCAACATGGGGCTCGAACTCATGAACTGCGAGATCATGATCTGAGCCAAAGTTGGATGCTTAACTGACTGAGCCACCCAGGTGCCCCTCATCTTTACTTTTGAAAGAGAGACAGAGTGCAGGCAGGGGAAGAACAGAGAGGGAGACATGGAATCCGAAGCTGGTTCCAGCCTCTGAGCTGTCAGCACAGAGATCCATACAGGGCTAGAACTCACAAACCGTGATTTCATGACCTGAGCTGAAGTCAGATGCTTAACCAACTGAGCCATCCAGGTGCCCCAAATCTGCCATCTTCATAGGCTTTTGACACTATATTTATGAATATAAAACTATTAGCCAAAAAGGTTTTTGTTTTGTTTTGTTTTTTAGGGAAGGAGATATTTTCTAGGGTTAATTCTGTCACAGTAATTGCAATTCATGATGATTTTCCCCCGATGGAGTTTTAAAAGGTCTGTTTGTCCTATTGTTGCTTTTACTTACTGAAACTCCTTTCATCAGAATTAATTCTTGGGGCACCTAGGTGGCTCAGTTAGTTCAGCCTCCAGCTCTTGATGATTTTGGCTCAGGTTGTGATCTCACAGTTGTGGGATTGAGCCCTGCATTAGGCTCCTCAAACTAACCATTTATGCTTGGGATTCTCTCCCTCCACTCCCCTTCTCTCTGTCCCTGCCCTACTTGCACTCTCTTTAAATTAAAAAAAAAATGAGGCTCCTGCCTGGGTAGATCAGTCAGTTAAGCATCTGACTTCAGCTCAGGTCATGATCTCGGGGTTCATGAGTTTGAGAAATCTTGCTAGAGGTTTATCACTTTTGTTTATTTTTTTAAAAAATCAACTCTTGGTTTCATTGATCTGTTCAACTGTTTTTTTTGTTTGTTTGTTTTGTTTTGGATTCTGTATTGTTTATTTCTGCCCTGGTTTTTATTATTTCTCTTCTTCAACTGGGTTAGGGTTGCTTTTCTTGCTCTCCTTCTAGTTCCTTTAGGTGCTCTGTTAGATTTTGTATTTGCACTTTTTCTAGTTTCTTGAAATAGGCCTGGAGTGCAATATACTTTCCTCTTAGGACTGCCTTTTCTGCATCCCATAGAGTTTGGATTGTTGTATTTTCATTTTCATATATTTTTAAAATTTCTTCTCTAATTGCCTGATTGGCCCATTCATTCTTTAGTAGGGTGTTCTTTAACCTCCATATTTTTGGAGGTTTTCCAGACTTTTTCCTGTGGTTGATTTCAAGTTTTATAGCATTGTGATCTGAAAGTGTGCATGATATGATCTCAGTTTTTTAAATATTTATTAAGGGATGCTTTATGATCCAGTATGTGATCTATCTTGGAGAATGTTCCATGCGCACTTGAGAAGAAAGTGAATTCCATGGCCTCAGGACGTAGAGTTCTAAGTATATCTGTCAAATCCATCTGGTCCAATGTGTCATTCAAGTCCACTGTTTCTTTAGTGATTTTCTGTCTAGTTGATCTATCCATTGCTGTAAGTGGAGTATTAAAGTCCCCTGCTATTAGCACATTCTTATCCATAAGATTGTTTCTGTTTGTGATTGTTTTATGTATTTGGGTGCTCCCGTAATCGGTACGTAGACATTTATAATTGTTATCTCTTCTAGATGGATAGACTCTGTAATTATTATATAATGCCCTTCTTCATCCCTTGTTACTGCTTTACTTTAAAGTCCAGTTTGTCTGATATAAGTATCCAGCTTTCTTTTGACTTCCAGTAGCATGATAGATATTTGTCCATCCCCTTACTTTCAATATGAAGGTGTCCTCCAGTCTAAAATGAATCTCTTGTAGACAGCAAATATATGGATTGTGTTTTTGTTTTTTTTTATCCATTCTGCTACCCTATGTCTTTTGATTGGAGCATTTAGTCCATTTACATTCAGTGTTATTATTGAAAACTATGGGTTTAGAGTCATTGTGTTCTTTGTAGGATTCATGCTTGTGGTGGTGTCTCTGGTATCTTGTGTTCCTTGCAACATTTCCCTCATAGAGTCCCCCTTAGGATTTCTTGTAGGGGCTGGTTTAGCGGTGACAAATTCTTTCGATTTTTGTTTATTTGGGAAGTCTTTTATCTCTCCTTCTATTCTGAATAAAAGGCTTGCTGGATAGAGGATTCTTGGCTGCATATTTTTTCTGTTCATCACATTGAAGATTTCCTGGCATTCCTTTTGGCCTGCCAAGTTTCAGTAGATAGGACTGTAACTACTCTGATAGGTCTCCCTTTGTATGTTAGGGCCCTTTTATCCCCAGCTGCTTTCAGAATTGTCTCTTTGTCCTTACATTTTGCCGGTTTCACTGATATGTTGTGCAGAAGATAGAGTCAAGTTACGTCTGAGGGGAGATCTCTGTGCCTCTTAGATCTCAATGTCTGTTTCCTTCCCCAAATTGGGGAAGTTCTCAGCTATAATTTGTTCAAGTACTCCTTCAGCACCTTTTCGTCTCTCTTCCTCTTCTGGAATTCCTATGATATGGATATTGTTTCATTTGATCGTATCACTCAGTTCTTGAACTCTCCTTTCATGCTCCTGGATCAGTTTATCTCTCTTTTTCCCAGCTTCCTCTTTTTCTATAATTGTGTTTTCTAATTCACCTATTCTCTTCTCTGCCTTTTCAATCCATGCATTGGATGCCTCCATTTTATGATGCACCTCATTTATAGCATTTTTTAATTCATCACAACTATTTTTAAGTTCCATAGTCTTTGTGGCAATAGCTTCTCTGATGTCTTCCATGCCTTTTTCAAGCCCAGCAATTAATTTTATGACTATTGTTCTAAATTCTTGTTCAGTTATGTTGCTTATATCTGTTTTGAGCAGTTCGTTAGCTATCAATTCTTCCTGGAATTTCTTTAGAGGAGAGTTCTTCCGTTTTGTCATTTTGGCTAGCTTTCTGTCTCTTGTTAGTTTTAAAAGCCTGGTATGTGCTCTGCACCTGTGAGTAGTGCTATATTAAAGAAGGCTCATTGACTGCCCAAGGCCTGTCCATTCAGGACGTGTTCTTTGAATGGTGTTTCTTGGTCTCTCTTGTTGTGTCTTTGGTTATTTTATTTCCCTACTTGTAGTGGTATTTGGGACTCTCCACCATGTGTACTTTGGCTTGTTTCTTGAGGTAGCCCTGGAGAAGAAAACAGACAAATACATAGGGAAGAAAGGCACACAAAGGCACAGACAAATCCAACAACATGCAAACCAAAAGGGAAAAAGAAAAAGAAAAGAAAAAAGAAAAAAAAAAGACAAAGGACAGTCTAAAACCATAAAACCAGAACTCCCAGCTACAAATAAAGATCAGTGTATATGCAGTGCTGATGGAAGAGCATATACAAAGAGAGAAGTGACAGGGGTGGGGAGAAAGTGAAATTGGACAATCACCAGGCAGAGAGACTAAGAGGCTTAATTCAGAGAGAGAAAGAGGAGAATATGGTAGGAGGCAAGGAGAAAGAAACAAAGATAATGTTACTCAGAGAAACTATATAGTCTGATTACTCCAGAGAGAAAGATAGAGAGGTAGCAGTGGAGGTATAGAATATACATCAAAAGAATGGATTAAATGTGACTGTTTAAGCAAACCAATGACCAGAGGGTCCAGTCCAGCAGAGGGGAGGGATACGAATGAGACAAGGGAAAATATACCTGAATAGAAAGAATTGATCTAGAATTAATCACCGCAGTGCATCCATGCAAGACCATGTCGGTCTTGCCCTGGGCTCTGGTTAAAAAAAAAAAAAAGCTCTCTATCGGGGATAGGCATGGTTTGGTGTAGGCAGGTCTTAGCCTCCACTGCGGTCCCACGGTCCACTCCCTGAAGTCCTGCCTTGGTGGTATGGGAAGAAATATGGCGGCGGCCCAGTCCCTTCTTGAACCAAGTGTTGCAAATTACTCTTTTGGGTCCAATCTCCCTGTGCTGTGGGTGTAACCAAGGTGGGCTGTGTTCTATGTCCCATGCCCCGCCTTGTTTCCAGGTCTTTATTGATACCGCCCAAAATATAATCCCACAGGCTGGGAGCTTCCCTGTTGGGGATCCAGCTGGGAGAGCAGCGGGGCAGTTTCTCCCGGCACCTGGGACCAGGTCACCCAGCCCAAAGTCAGCACCACAGCTAGAAACAGGATCACTCTCTGTCCAGAGCCGAGGTTTTTCTCTTCTCCAGGGACAGTTCAATGAGCAGTTTCAGCTGCTCTTTCTCTTCCCTTCAACTCTCCATGGCTCCCCACGAAGGGGGTTCCCTCCCCTCCCTTCATGTCTCAGGGTCCTGGCCTGTTTTTATCTTCCCCGGTTCACACTCACACACCTATGAGGTTCTCTTCTTAGTGGACTCTGACTCTTTTCCTCCCAAACTCCTGTGATTCAGTGTCCTGTGGCTTCAGGCCTTCTCTGTTTGAGAGATGGGTGCAGGCGAAATGTACGGAGCTCCCTACTTCTCCACCATCTTGCCTCCCTCCTCCTCGGGGTCCTTGAGTTTGAGCTCTGCACCAGGTTCTCTGCTGTTAGCACAGAACCTGCTTCGGATCCTCCGTCCTCCTCTCTCTGCCCCTTCTCTTCTTGTGCATGCTCTTTCTCTCTCTCTCAGAAATAAACACTTAAAATTTTTGAAAAAGAATTAATTATTTTTTCTAGGACAGCTAGCTTTGGGTCTTCAGACTCCCTCCCCCCCATCCCTCCCACTCCCCACCCACCGCCAGGACTCTTCTCTCTCCTCTCTGCTGGCTGATTTTCTGATTTTCTCAAACACTTGGGCCCAGGCAGTATCACCCTGCTCATCTCCTAGCTCCCCTCCAGGAGACAGACCGAGGCTCTCTCTGACCCCAAGTTAAAAAATGGGGAAATTTTGATTGATCCAGCCAGTGTTCCACAACCATTCCTGCCCAGTCACCTTTGGCCAATAGGTAGAGGTACAATGGCTTCTGCATCAATCATGGAGCTGGGGTGGAATCAGGAAAGAGATAGAAATCCTGTTGAGCCCCAAAATGTTTAGAATGGGGCTGGTATTATGGATAAATGACAAGGCTCTCTCTTATCCCAGGAGAGCCTGGGTTACTTATTTTTTAAAATGTTTATTTCTTTATTGAAGGAGGAGAGGCAGGCACAGGGAGAGAAAGAATCCCAAAGAGGCTCCACACTGTCAACTCAGGGCTCGATCCCATGAACTGTGAGAACATGACCTGAGCCACAATCAAGAATTGGATGCTTAACCAACTGAGCCACCCAAGCCCCCTCAGTTACTTATTTACTTACTTACTTACTTACATTTTTACAAACTCCACATTATAGCAGCTCAATTACCAGGATCTCTGTAAAGCTCAAATCCTGCATAGACACGTGTGGGTCAGCTTGGTGACATCCCAGAGGGATGAGAAGGCACAGTGGCATCAGAGAAGAGTCCCACTCTGTGACCAGACAGGCTGGCCAGAAATCAGGTGACCCTGGGTCCTCCATTTCACAGGGCCAGATGGGTACAGTCAGAGCTCTGAGTGGCCTGGCACCTCTCCAGGTTAAAAGCTGTGGTAGAAGGAGGTGATGGAGTCAAGAAGACTCTCTTGATGTTTGGCCCACTTGTTCTGATTTTCTTATTGGTCCCAGTATGGCAGGCCATACATGCAAGACGCCAGGGGCTCTTACTGGCGCTCCTGTTCTGGCTCTTAGTGGATTGTGTCGGGGGCAATAATGATTGCTTCTCTCTTCTGGATACTGCTAGGTCTCAGCACCCTGCCAGGGCATATTTCTTACCTGCTCTGTGCTTTGGTATTCCTCTTCTGTGAAATCCTGTAAGAAATTAACATAATCCCTTAGAGCAAGTTCCTGACACCAAGGGAGAGTGCACATAAGCATTTGTGATTGTCGCCAGCTCTTGGGAGCTGGGATTGACCCTCGGGCTCGCCTAGCTCCCCACTCACAGGATTGCCATCCACCACTCCGTCTTAGGGTCTGGATAATGTATGAAAGGACAAGGATCAGATCCTCGGGGACTCCAGGTTCCTCAAAGGAGGCCTCCTGCCTGCAGCAGGGGAGGGCTCTGTGCCCTGGGCTGGACTCTGATGGACTGGGCAGGTCGTTCTGGCAGTCCTGGGAAGGCAGGACTTGTGTGGAGGCGGCCATGGGGCAGGGCAGCCTCCGGCCATCCCGAGAGGGCAGTGCTGTAATGGACTTGGCCAGGCGGCCCAGGCTGAAATGCTGATCTAATGTCTCCGTGCTGGACTTGTCAAGGCCATAACAACCGATAGCAACAATAAAGCAGAAGAGAATTAGAAAGCGGCTGAATCCCCTTACAACCCATGGGCCAAGCCTGTAGGTAGGGAAAGACTGGTCACACTGCGGGGTATGACGTAGGTGCATCCAGTAAGATGGGAGCACGGAGGCCCTCTCTGCTGGCTTCCTGGGAGCCAGGTCTTCCCCAGAGTGAGGAGAGGATCCTTAAGGAAGTGAAATGTTCACACCTGGAATTATAGAAAGTCTCACAAAGGTCCCGCTAAGCCCTCAGGGTGGGAGAGGAGCAGTCTGGCTCCCATCTTATGGACACAGCTGGCTCTGCATGTCCCTGAGGACTTTGAGGATGTCCCCTTTCTCCCCTTTCTCCCCTAGCCCCAGGTTCCTAAAGCTCTGGTCCCTGTAAGAAAATTTGAGCTGCCCTGGTTTCTATAAAGAAATCTAAGTCACAAGCCCTTGACCCCAGCACCATCAGGAAAGATATTCTTAGAAAGGGTGTCCTGCACACGGACTTGCCCTTCACTGTCACTCACCTTCAAGGTGGCTCTAATTCTCCTCATTTTATAGAAAACCAATGATCAGAGAAGTCCGATGAACTTTCCACGTGCACCCAGGGTTCAAGTGCAGGTCAATGGGAGTCACAGGTCTCCATCAGAATTCCAGGGACCTGATCATAATAGGACCAAGCCCTTTCTGTACCCCAACCTCAGATGAGAGGGAGAGGAAGTGTGAGAGACTGAGGTCGGCCATCTGACTGGGTCAACCTGGTGGGTTGGTGTGCCCTGGGGTGTGCAGTTGGAAGGAGTGGTGGCCAAGGAGGAAGCGTGGGCACCTCTGGTGCTCCATGTCTTGTGGTTCTTGGTGCATTGAGAGTCTTCACTGCTCTGTAGGGCGACTAATTTCCTTCCAGGCTGCCCCAGTCCCTAAGCAGTTAGGCGGCTCCAATGTAGAGGTGCAGAGATGTACTCAGGCCACCTTGCAAATGGGGGCTCTGGTGCCCTCAGTGCCTGATGCCTGTGGATGGAGTTGGAGCCAGAGGAGCCGCCATTTGCTCCCAGAGGTACTTCCTCTGTGTGTGCAGCCTTCTCTCTTCAGTCAACAGATGAATGGGGGAGACACAGATGAGTGAAAGAGGGTAGACCCAAGGAGGACAGGGAGGGAGAGGAAGGGAGGGAGATGACGGGGGAGGAAAGGGTGAGGTGGGAGGAAGCCCATCTGGTTTCTGTTTCCTGGTCTTTCTTCTCACCAGCTAAGAGACTTTGACCAAGATGCTCAGCCCCTCTGTGCCTCAGTCTCCTCCTCTGTAAGACAAAGTAACAATCCTCCCCTCAGGGATCTTCTGAGGAACATCCAGGAAGCAGGCATCTCACTTCATCCCTGACCCTTAGGACAGGGTAGGACCAGGGCAGGGGCGGGGTGAGACTTTGGCTTCAGTGGCCCCCCACTGAACAGGCATTTCTGAGGTCTCCGGGGAGGATGGGCCTTGGCCTGGGCCCTGAGAGAGTAGCAGTCCCTGCCCGCCCACCTGCAGTGCCTTCCCCAGCCTGGCCTCCTGCCTGTGTGGGGGGAGGGTGCAGAGATCACTCCCTCTGTGACCCTGTGCTCTTCACCAGCAGGGTCAGCTCTGATGGAGGTAAGTTGGTGAGGCCTTGCGGGGTACCCGCTGCAGAAAACACAGTCCATGGTTGTTTCTAGGTGCGGAAAGTGGGGGCCAGACCCGGGCCAGTGCCTGTGGGTTCCTTGTCCAGCCTGCCTTGTGCTTCCCAGGCTCACATGGGCTACAGCTGGTGCCAGACCAAGGTCTCCTGGACCAGAAACACCCAGACTTCACACGATCCTCTGGTCTTAGTTCACCTATATTATCACATGACCTCTAAATCAGTCGGGTTCCCTCTTGACTGCATGGCTGTCTCCTCCTGTGTGTCTCTCACTGTCTCTGTCTCCTATTTCCTTTCTGTTTCCTTCTGTGCCTGTGTCACCATCCACCCCCCCCATCTCTGACTCTGTCTCTCTGCCTCCCTCTCACTCTTCCTCCTTCCCTCCCCCCTCTCTCTCTCGGCCTGTCTCTCGGCAACCCCCACCTTCCTGCCTCATACTCTCATTCCCTTCCCCCACCCAGTTGCGTCTCGAGGGGACAGCTGTGAAAAATTAGGAACTCGACAGTGAGCATCAGTCCCGAGTGGCACAGGATGATTTATGTCTCTGTGGGAGATCACGCAGGTTTTCTTAATTATTTCACCCAATAGCACATGTCCTGGGGCTCTTGAGGGCTTTCTTTCCTTTCAAAGTCTTGACTCTCACCTGAGTCGGACAGTTTGTTTTTATTTTTAGAACAGCTCCGAGCCCCCGCCTTCCAGAGAGCAGCAAAGCTAGCCTGCAGCCCGGACCTGCCTCTGCTCCTCCATGGGGCTCCTTGCTCTGTCCCGGCGGCCACCTGGCCCCCTGAGCCCCCGAGCCCCACACCAGCCAGACCCCCAGATGAAGGGCCAGTCGAGAAGCTCCGACAATCCTCCAGCACTGGACGAGGCCCAGGCTCTTAGTGCAGAACACACCCTCATTCTCCCCACACCCACCCCGCTTTCCCACGCAAGCTCCCTCCCTGGGTGCTGCCGGCACACAGACCTGGGCTGCACTGTCACCTTGGGCAGCAGCCCACCCATTCTGAGCCTCTGCCTTCTCCTCTGCACAGCAGGGGTGCCAAAGGTGCCTGCCTTCTGGGACCACTGCTGCAGCTCCAATCATCCACCGGGTGCTGCGCATGCGCCAGGCACCATGTTGCACCTTCCCTCCCAAGCGGATTCTCTCCTCCCTCTGCCTGAGCGTCGGGGCAAGCGTTTGTGTGCCCATTTTATGAGTGGAGAGGCTGAGGTTTAGAGAAGTCGAATTATTTTCCTAGGGCCCCAGGGTGGCTTGAGACGGTGGTGCAGTGGAACCCCCCCGCCCCCGCCCCCAGCAGTGCCCTTCCACACACAGGAAGTCCCTGATGCTGTCTGCCTCCAGCCGCCCCTCCTGATACTTTCCACTGCTGTGGATGAGGGCCCGCACAGCCTCCCAGCACACACGGGGGAGGGAGCCAGGGTGCCCCCGGCAGTTCTGCTCGTGGTTAAAGTAGGGGGAGCTCACATTTCAGCTCTTTCTGGCTTGGAAAAGGCTCTTGGAAAAAACAACACCCCCCCCCACCCCCAGCAACATGTGTTCACAGCTTGTCAGTCCTGGCAGGCCGAGAGCCTCCCGGGAGGCGGCGGGGGGGACCTCGGGCAGTGGGCGGCCACCGGGCTGTGGAACTTACTCAGTCCCTCCTGTCTCAGTTCAAGCCCCTTGCACTGCAGGGTCCAGGGGACCCAGGGGTCTGAGGCTGGGTAAGCACAGGGTCCTGGGAGTTGGCAATGCGTCCTACCGCCAGTGTGGGGCTGATAAATGTTGGTAGAAACACACAACAGCAGGGCCAAGGTTGTGCAAACAAGAAAGCGATTCCCTCAATGAATAACCCAAATTGCAGGTTGCAGGCGAGTGGCAAGGGTCCACACTACCGAACAGCCTCAGGAAAGCTCCATTCTTTACACTGGGCACGGGCAGGATGAAGAAAAGGAGGCCTGACCAGGAGTGCCAAATTAGCCAGAATTTGTGAGGTTCAAATAATAGAAACACAAGTCAAACTGTCTTTAGCAAAAAAAGAAAACTATTGATGAATGTAATTAAAAAGTTCAAAGCATAGCTTCAGGCATAGCTGGATCCAGGTGCTCTGATGATGCCATCAAAAAGCTATCATTCTTTTGCTTAGCTTTCTTTGGCTTGGCTTCACTTTCAGGCAGTTTATTCCAAGGAGAGCCTTCCAGCAGCTCCAGGGCTACATCATGGTCTGCAAACAAGTCTTGAGGCTGCTTCTCATTGGCTTGAATTGTTCCATGTGTTCATCCCTGAACCTATCATGATGGCAAGGAGGTGCACTATGCTGATTGCTTTGGCCTGAGTCACATCCTTCCTCTGGAATGAAGGTGGCTATGCCAGACCACAGAACCACATGATGGAATATAGGAGTGGTGGGGTTAGTACCCCAAGGAAAAACGGGGAGCTGTTATCAGGACACATAATAAAAACAGGGCTAGGTCCATTTTGAACCCCCCACCCAGTGTCTCTACTTCCTCATCAGCATGACAAAAGGAGCTCCACATCCAAGCCTCCACGGCTCCATGGTCTCAGCATGCAATGAGCACCTACCCTGGGCCAGGTGTGAGTCATGGGGAGTTGGACTTTGAGCCAAGTGCTCCAGACCCTCTACCCTTCATCTCAAGTTCAGCGAACCAGACATAAAACAAGTCAAAATAAGGACCAAGGTCCTGTCACAGGTAACAGAGGCCTTGTGTGTCCCCCGGCCTCTCCCCACAACTCCATCTCGTTGCCTCAGCCCCACCTGCTGGCTGTCAGCTCTTCCTTCTTGCTTTGGGGCTTTCCGCCAGGTTGGTCCTTCCACCCAGAGGCTCCTCTACTCTGGGCACTTGGTCAAGCCTTGCTCATCTTTTAGACCTCAACCCCAGAGCACCTTCTCAAGGAGCCCTCTGTGGCACTCCAGGCCAGCTGCAGAGATGACCATGCGCTCTGGGAGTGCTCTATGCTCCTCCCGGCCTGGGGACTCAGCTTGTTAGCTGCAACCCTGAGTGAGATCACTTGTTCCCATTCTGTCCGACTTCCAGAGCCAAGCTGGAAAGGAGGGAGGGTCACCCACCAAAGCACAGGAGAATAAGTAAATATGGCATATGGTTCTCTTTCTCTACCATTCCTCTTTGCCCCTCCAAGCCTGGCCTTGAGGCTGAGGCTGACTGTGCTGGAGAAGGAGGACCTGGAGGCACAGACTGAGACCCAGGAGAGGAGGCAGCACAGTGCAAACTCTGATCTCAGAGGAACGTGCAGGGCAGTAGCTTTAAGAAAGCACAGGTGCTCAGTGCTGCTTAAGAAAGGCTTGGTGTAAGGGTTTACCCCAGAAAAGGAGGAAGTGTGGGCACCTCTGGGTCTTCAAGGCTTGTGGCCACTGGCTGAAGGGACTCAGGAACATCCCCAGACTGTGGGATGACTGACCCCACTCTCCAGGGTTCAGGGAAAGACTCCTCCCATGGGTTGAGGGGTGCCAGCTCAAGGGTACTGTGTGTTGTCTTCCACCTAGGACTCTGAAGGTAACAGCTCCCCTCATTGACCTGGCTGGTGTAAAGAGGCCCCTCTGGTGGCCATCTAGAGGGACACAGTGGTGAAGGAGGTTGAGACAGAAGCATCTGCCCTCTTCAGAGCCAGGGTGGCCCTGGGAGAAGCCACGGCTTTCCCAGGGGTCCCCAGAGGGGTGTGGAGGTGGCTAAGAGGTCAGCAGAGAGGACAAAGCCTGGCATTTCTGAAGAGTGGATGGAGGCCCAGGCCCAGAAAGGGAAACCAGGTGTCCCAATTCATAAAGGATGTGCAGAGGAAAGTCGGCATATCATCCAGATGACCCCTGACCCACACCAGCATTAGACCTCCTCCAGGAGGAGAGATGAGAGACTGCAGAACTCCTAAGATGGGTCAGCATTTGGAAATCAGGGAATCCCAAGCCTGGGGCCTCCCTTCTGATCTGCTGATCCAGGAGTCAGCCCCTTGGCCAATACCACACTGACTTGTTTTTTGCCCACTCTATGGTAAACCATAATGTCAGGCAAGTGATGCCACTCCCTTCATTCTTCTTTGTCAAGATTTTTATTCTCGAGTCTTTTTTCTACAGGAACTTAAAAATCAGCTTTTCTGGGTCTGAGAAAACCTTGTGGAGACTTTGATTGGCATTTCATTGAAACTGTTATCAGTCTGGGTAGAAACTGACATCTTTACAATGCAGAGCCTTCCAATCCATGAACACAGATGTTTCTTTAATTTCTTCTTTAATTTCTCTGATCAGCACTTAGCACTTTTCGTGATACAGATCTTTCTTTTATTATTTTTTAAATCCAGTAAAAAGACACACTGGAACTTTCTAGGGCAACTGTGGTTTTCCTTCCTTGTCTCTTTTCTTGATCTCTTGCTGAAGTCAGCACCCCATTCCACCAAGGACATCTCATTGAGCCCCCAGTCTATGTGATCGTGGCCAAGTTGTCACCGTGCACAAGCTTAAATACCCCTGAGGACAGGAAACACATCCTGCTGAGGCAGCTCTTCCTCTGGCTGTGCCTACTGGATAGTTCTTACATACACCACGTTTCTGCCCTCAGTGGTCGTGGTTCTACCCCCAGATAGAAACACCTATCACAGTTCTAATCCCTAATCACTTCTCTGCTTTGCAAATCTTTCCTCTCTTCCCTAAGCCTCAACTCAGAGGACTCTGCTAGCTTTCCCTGCCTTGTCCTGTGCCTTCATCTCCTGCATCAGACCCAGGCACCGTCTGTTTGTCTCTTGTCTCTGTCTGTCTGTCTCTTTCTCATACACACACATGCGCACGCGCACACACACACACACAACACCATACCTTCTTTATTCTTCCTTCATCTGACCCACACCTAGCGGGGGACAAAGCACCTTGAATGAATGGAAACACACTCCAGCTGCTCTTGCTTTCCAGGCTATCATGATAAAGGTGGGGATGAGGAGGGAAATTGCCACATCTAGCAAGCTAACCTAGGCCTTCTCCTATCTTTGTAGGCTGTGGTGATGATGTTGGGCTCTGCGGGTTGATGGCATCACTGAAGCTACTATGACCAGTGGATTTGGTGAAAGTTTTGGACCTGATAGATGGTAGTGCCATCTGATAACCTGAGAAAAGCATCAGGGTTCATAGAGGCATTGATGGCTTCACTGCTCTGGCCATGAGGCCCCCAGGCAAGCTACTTGCATCTCTGAGTCTCCATTTCCTCCTCACAAAAGAGGGTACTAATTCCTACCTACCACAGAGTGGGTGCATGCTGTGGAGATCAGATCCAGCACCAAGCACCATGCCTAGGACGTGGTGTTGGTGGCTGTGACCACAGTCGTCATAAGTGCTTTGGAGGGAGGCCACCCAGCTTTGCGGCTTCCCGCCTCTCTGAACTTGATCACTTGTGTGGCTCCCTGAAGAATGGTCTGTAGTGGTTCCTTCCTTGAATGGGAACAGCACTGGGTCTATTTGCCTTATGTGTCACCAAAGTGCTGACTCTCTCAATCCAATACACCCAAGTCTCTGGGTTGAGGGAAAAGTGATGGGGAGGGTGTCCCTGATGCTGTCAGGGGCTCTGGCCTTCCTGTGCTGCTGCCCTGGGACCCTCAATGCCTGTCTGCACTTCTGTTCCTTTAGAGACCCATGCCCAGGTTTGACTACTCCAGAGGCAGCCCTCACCTTCAGCTCAGAGAGAGAATCCAGATGATAACCAGCAAGATTCTAGAGCTTTCCTGTCCAGTGTGGGAGCCGCTAGCCACAGAAGGCTACTGAACTTTTGAAATGAGGTTAGTCCTGATTGAGATGTGCTGAAAGCATAAAATCCACACTGGCTTTCAAAGACTTAGTCCAAAAAGAAAAGTGTAAAATATCTCATTAATCATCTTTATATTGATGATACAAGTTGAATGACAATATTTTAGAGAGATCAAGAAATTATATTATTACAATTAATTCTACTTGTTTCTTTTTAGTTTTTAAAATGTGGTTACTAGGAAATTTGAAATGAGTTAGGTGGCTTGCATTTGTGGCTCATATTATGTTTGTGTTGGATAGCATCTTTCTAGACGATGTGGCCAATATGACATGACTTGCTTTAGGGGCATGCTCCTAGGTGCCAGAGCCCTCTTATTTCCTTGGTCCTCATCATTTTAGCACCTCCCCCCATCCTGACACACACAAAGCAAAACCCAGAATCATGAGAAGCCTTCTTTGTCCCATGCAGCTTTGGATTACCACCACTCAGAACAACCTTCCCAGTTCCTCAAGCATAGATAGCCCTTTTGTGTGACCCATCCTTTACTCAAAATACTTTATTATTCTCCATAAAACTAGCACAAGAGGGTCTCAGTCAGTTAACCATCTGACTCTGAATTTCAGCTCAGGTCATGACCTCATGGTTTAGTGAGTTTGAACCCTGCATTGGGCTCTGTGCTGGCAGCATGAAGCCTGCTTCAGATTCTCTCTCTCTCTCTCTCTCTCTCACTCTCTCTCTCTCTTTTCTCTACCTCACCCCACTTGCACTGTCTCTGTCTGTCCTAAAAAGAAAAAAACTTAAAAAAAGAAAACTGGCACAAGAAACATGAACATCTATGATATCTACCTACCATGAGAATGGTGCCCGTTTAATAGATCATGCTTGTGCAGTGTGAAATCTCAGCTGTATGTGACAGACCTGCCAATATCTGTCTGCTCCATTCATATTAGTCGGAGTGATTTATGAAGACAGAGTCGTAACCATCCCTACCCCTGCCACATTGATATTTCCAGCCTGAGGCTGCACCTCTTCTTCAACAATTAGACCTGAAAGACATAATTGCATCTCAGAAATATGGTCTTAGCCTCATTGCTGTCCATATGAAATACAGGTCTGTGCTGAGCCATGGCTCCAACATTTATCCAGGAAGTTCACAGAGCCATAGACAGAGGTAAACTCCAACTAATGCTTCAAGACCCAGACTCAGGGACTCCCCTGTGTAGAATATCCCCCCTCTGAACTGTTGATGTACAGAGGTTCCCCTGGTGAGTGTAACCTGGAGTTGTTACCATCTTGGTTGGGGGACCATTGCTTTGTTGAGGGATGGGTGCTGGTACAGACTGGTATAGAGTTCTGGCATGCTTTTATCAAGGAATGTTGACACACATCTGCTTAAAATCATTTAAGTTTATCATCTCGACTGACTCATAAGGCAGCATACACAGAAAAGCAGGAGGATGAGGTAAGCAGGGAGGGTTGGGAGCATTGCCTCATGACTTTTCACGGTCATCTCTGTTTTCACCCCCAAATGCCCTATTTGCTCTCAGTAAGTTTTGTTGGTTGGTTATGTAAGCATGTAGATATTTATTTACCTGTGTTGAGGTTAGTTCTAATCCTACACTACGTTAGTTTCTCACAAGTGTTAAGTATAGATTTATTTGTAATATGTTTTATTAATGTCTAACATTCATAATTTCCCCTCACTTCTACACTTCTCTGTTACATGGAGATTTATCTGCAGTCCCCAGAAAAATGTAAAAGAATGTATTTTGTTTGTTTTTGTATTCCTTTATTTTAAAAATATTTTATTTCCCCCTCCCCCAAATCTGAGTTTGATCTCTTCTGGGGAGCAATAGGAAGTGAGTTAGGGGCCAAACCAAGAGGATGAAAACAATTCGCAGCCCAGTTTTCCAGATCTGCTTGTGGTTCCTTTAACTAAATGGATGTTTTGTGGACAGTTAGGTTATTTTGTACAGTAAACAATTTCTTTTCTTTTTAGCCATTTAATGTGGTATCATGAAAGGAAGATCAACTTCTTAATGAAAAAAAGCTGAAATGGGAGAGGGAGGCGAGTACATGAGGAGCACTTCCAGGCTTACATAAGTAACATTCCCGCTGCATAAACATCTTGGCAAACCCAGAGACTAAATCCCCATCCCACACTGCTGGCCTGAACCAAACGCTGTATAATATTTAAAAAAAAAATCCTGTTGATGGTAATATTTTTCTGTCCAGAAACAAGTCATTAGTTTGGACAAAGGAATCCAAATGCATCTGCTTCATTCCCCAAAGTTCTAGTGGAAAATATTATCTAGAGAAAAAGTAAGTGAGGAATAAGAGAGGAGGATTGTGATTTTCTTAAAAGTGAAACAGAGAAATGACATAATCTCATGAAGTTTCTCTCAGCACAAAATTACAAACTCCAAACCAAATTAAACCATCTGAATTTGGCAAATGCTAACCAGAGTCCAAAACAAATCATTTTTCAAGAATTATTAATTCTATTGGAGATTTTAACCAAAATTGAAACTTTACATATTAACCTACCTCCTGAATTGACATGACATTGAAATATGCATTTGGTGGTTTGGGTACCCCAGCTCTGCTGTGATATGTACACACTAATGTATTCGTACAAAGTTTAGTTTCAAGAAAAGAAAGGGTTTAAAGAACACTATCTGTTTCACAACATATTAACAAAGACATTCAACTTCCAAAAAAGATTTAATGTAAGTTGTGAAGAAGAACTGTTTCTTCTTTCTATTGTGTTTAAAGCATAAAAAAGTAATATACCAATGAAACCAGTGTAGCTGGTCCCTGAACTACAAAAAATATTTGCATTTCTTTCTTCCATTCCTGCAGGTCGTAACTCACTAGAAATGGCCCCTTTTCTTCAAAAAGTCTGAGCAGACCAATTAATATAGAAGTAATAAGGTAGTTAGATCTGTCCTCTAGCACCTCAATAGAGCATTAACCCCAAATAGTTACTCAGGAAAATTCTAGCAAACCTTTAAAAATAGGGTAATTCCAGTGCTTTGTAAACTGTTATGTAGCATAGAAAGAGAGGGAAAAGTTCTGACTATTGCTAAGAATGTCATCATTTGAAAACCTGAAAAATTAAAACTATAAACCAATCTCATTTCCTAATATTGATAGGAAAATGTTAAAGAAAAAAATCTATGCAAATAGTATGCAACAGTACATTAAAAGCAATACAGTACATTAAGAGTAATACATTATGAGCAAATAGTATTTGTTCCAGGAATGCCAGTATGCTTCAATATAGGAAATCCAGAAATATAGTTCATCATATTCATAGAACTAAGGATATAAATGTGATAGTCTCCAAAGATACAAAAGGCATTTGAGAAATGTAGTATTCATTCATGCTAAGAATACTTTCTCACTGAAGTCAGAGCCAAGACAAAGATGTCCACAGTCACCAATACTGTATCAGTTTGTATTGGAAACATTAGGCAAAACAATGAAACAAGGAAATATTTAGGAGCAGAATAATTTGAAAAGAAATAATAACAAAATGTTATCTCTTGGTAGATGATATGATAATAGATTGGGAAAACACAAGAGAATCTCTGGAAAGACTGACATAAATAATAACAAAACTCAAAAGTAGCAGGCTGTAAAATCAATAAGCAGAAGCAAGGCTTATAAAGAAAGGCCATTTAAATGAAACAATGAAAAAGGAGATTTCATTCATGATAGAAAAAGACTCTGGGCATAGACCTAATTAGAAATATTCAAATCTACGCAAGAGAAATATAAAACTTTTGTGAAAGAAGCAAAAGAAATGGGAAGATATACCATGTTCATAGATAGAAAGACAACATCAGATTGAGGCAAGATGGCAGAGAAGTAAGGAGCTCCGTACTTGCACTCGCGCCCATACATCACACAGAAAAGATCTGAAGCCATTGGAAACCATACAAAACCTGAGAGACTGGGAGAAAAAAGGACGCAGAATCCACTGAGAAAGCCTTCTAACGTGAGTGCGAACCGGGGAAGGTAAAATCAGGCCGGGATCGGAGCCTCCAGGGTGGGAGGCGATCCCCCTCTACCCTCTACGGGGAGTGAGAGGGGAAAAGGAGAGAGTCCGAGACAGAAAAATCTCCGCTCGGTGCATAGAAAGACCGTACTTGCCAAATATCTGCACACCAGGTCCCCTCGCGACAACTGGTCCTGGGGGAGGCTGAGCACACAAACTGCTTCTTTGTGCCGCTCCTGGAGGTTGGGTTTTAAAGCGGAGCGGGTGCGCCTGCCGCCATTGTAGCTCCAGGGCGGCTGGGATCCCTGAAAGAGACGCGCAGACACCGGGCATCCGCGCTCCTGGCTGGCTGGAACTCGAGAGGGAAGGCAAAAAGCTAAAAACTGGAAATTTGCCTGTGAGTTCGTGTTTCGGGTGACGAGCCATAGAGAGACCCGGTTTTCCTCACTCCAGCGGCGGCGCGCCTGCCGCCATTGTAGCTCCAGGGCGGCTGGGACCCCTGAAGGAGACGCGCAGACACCAGGCGTCCGCGCTCCTGGCTGGCTGGAACTCGAGAGGGAAGGCAAAGAGCTAAAAACTGGGAAATTTGCCTGTGAGTTCGTGTTTCGGGTGACGAGCCATAGAGAGACCCGGTTTTCCTCACTCCAGCGGGCTCAGGCTACGCGGACCCGGCAGGCAAGCCCCCGCGCATGCGCACCAGAGCCGACCCAGAGAAGGAAGCAGCGATCCTGACTCCGCCCCCAGAGCTCAGCAGGGAGCCTGGAATTGCCCGAGGGGGTTGTCTGGGAAGCTGTGTCTAAGGCAACTTCAGCGGGGCGCGGACTGGGATTTGGAGATTGGAACTGGCCTGGGTTGAAGAGTGCAACCAACTTCGGCTGCGTCCCCGGAACGGGGAGTTGACACGCCAAAAAAAAAAAAAGCGAGCTGCAGCGCGGGGTTCAAGAAGGGACTGGAGCACCGTCACTCTCCTCCCCACAATCGCCAAGGCAGAACCCCCGCCTGAGGCATCGGATCACGCCACGCCCATCCCTGTCTGAGAGGTGCCCTCCTCCCTTTTTTTTTTCTTTTTCCTTTTTTTTTCTTTTCTTTTTTTTTTCTTCTTTCTTTTTTTTTTCCCTTTCTTTTCTCTTTTTTTCTTCTTCTTTCTCTTTTCTCGCTTTTTCCCCCAAAACACTGACCTTATTAACTCTGGTTGCCAGCTTGCTTAAACAATCACAAGTCCATTCTGCAAATGTAAATTCTACACCAACCGACTTTTTCAGCTATTTCTCTCAGGAGTAATTAGACTATATAGTCTCTGGATAATTCCAGCATCCTTCTCTCACCTATCCAACCACATTCTACCCTTTACCTCTTTGAAAAAAGTTTCTTATCCCTTCTGCCTGTTCATTCTATTTCCAAATCTGCCTTGTCTCACCCTGCCTTCTCTCTTTTTCTCTATGCTCTTCAACCAGCACTGCATACACACGGCTATTTAACTGTAGCTGGGAAATCCAGGTATATGCTTTAAACCGTTCTTTGTCCATCGGTTTTCTTCTTTTTTCCTTTTCTTTTCCCCTTTTTGACCCTTTTATGTATTTTATGCTCCCTATTCGCCCTCCCTCCTCCGTCTTTTCTATTAACTTTTTCGTTTTCCCTCTCACTTTGCATGTTAGTAGAATCAGCCTGTGCGTTTGTGTGCTCCTGCTCCCTGTGTGTTTGTCTGTCTGTTTTCTTTTCCAGGGCTACCTCAAGAAACAAGCTAGAGTACACAAGGTGAAGAGTCCCAAATATCACTACGAATAGGAAAATAAAATAACTAAGGTCCCAACAAGAGTGACCGAGGGATACCATTCAAAAAACAATCTCTGAAAGGATAGGCCCTGGAAAGTCAAAGAGTTTCTTGGATATAGCAGTGCTCATAGAAACAGAGAGCATAACAGGTCTTTAAAACCAACAAGAGCCGGAAAGCTAACTAAAATGACGAAACAAAAGAGCTCTCCTCCAAAGAAACTCCAAGAAGAAATGACAGCTAATGAACTGCTCAAAACAGATATCAGCAGCATAAGTGAACAAGATTTTAGAATAATAATGGTGAAATTAATAGCAGGGCTTGAAAAAAACATAGGGACATCAAAGAAACTATGGCTACAGACAGAATGGAAAATAAAAATAGGCATGAAGAATTAAAAAATGCGATAAATGAGATCCATAATAAATTAGAGGCCTCCAATGCACGGATTGAAGAGGCAGAAAGGAGAATAAGTGATTTAGAAGACACCATTCTAGAAAAACAAGAAGCTGACAAAAAGACAAACTGATCCAGGAACAGGAAAGAAGAATTCAAGCTCAGCGACACAGTCAAACGCAACAATATCCGTATCATAGGAATCCCAGAAGAGGAAAGAGAGAGGGAAAGGTGCTGAAGGAGTCCTGGAACAAATTATAGCAGAGAACTTCCCCGACCTGGGGAAGGAAGTCAATGTGGAAATACAAGAGGCTCAGAGGACTCCCCTCAGATGTAACTTGAATCGATCTTCTGCACGACATATCATCGTAAAAATGGCAAAATACAAGGACAAAGAGAATTTTGAAAGCAGCTAGGGAGAAAAGGGCCCTCACATACAAAGGGAAACCTATCAGAGTGGTGACAGACCTATCTACTGAAACGTGGCAGGCCAGAAAGGAATGGTAAGAGATCTTCAATGTGATGAACAGTAAAAATATGCAGCCAAGAATCTCTATCCAGCAAGCCTGTCATTCAAAATAGAAGGAGAGATAAAAACCTTTCCAAACAAACAGAAATTGAAAGAATTTGTCACCACGAAGCCAGCCCTACAAGAAATCCTGAGGGGGATGCTCTGAAGGAAAGGTTGCAAGGAACAAAGATTCCAGAGACACCACCACAAACATGAACCCTACAAAAGATACAAAGACTCTAAACCCACATATTTCAATAATAATACTGAATGTAAAAGGGCTGAATGCTCCAATCAAAAGACATAGGGTAGCAGAATGGATTAAAAAACAAAATCCATCTATATGCTGTCTACAAGAAACTCATTTTAGATGGGAAGATACCTTCAGATTAAAAGTAAGGGGATGGAGAAATATATATCATGCTACAGGAAATCAAAGAAAGCCAGAGTAGCGATAATTATATCAGACAAACAGGACTTTAAATTAAAGACAATCACAAGAGATGAAGAAGGGCACTACATAATAATTACAGGGTCCATCCATCAGGAAGAACTAACAATCATAAATATCTACGTACCGACTATGGGAGCACCTAAATATCTAAAACAATTAATCACAACGGAAACAAGCTTATAGATAAGAATGTGCTAACAACAGGGGACTTTAAGACTCCGCTTACAGCAATGGATAGGTCAACCAGACAGAAATCACTAAAGAAATAATGGACTTGAAAGACACATTGGACCAGATGGATTTGACGGATATATTTAGAACTTTACATCCTGAGGCCAGGGAATTTACTTTCTTCTCAAGTGCGCATGGCACATTCTCCAAGATAGATCACATACTGGGACATAAAGCAGCCCTCAATAAATATAAAAGAATAGAGATCATACCATGCACACTGTCAGATCACAATGCTTTGAAATTTGAAATCAATTACAGGAAGACGTCTGGAAAACCTCCAAAAACATGGAGGTTAAAAAACACCCTACTAAAGAATGAATGGGCCAATGAGGCAATTAGAGATGAAATTAAAAAATATATGGAAACAAATGAAAATGAAAACACAACAATTCAAAATCTGGGATGCGGCAAAGGCAGTCCTAAGAGGAAAGTACATTGCTCTCCAGGCCTATTTCAAGAGATTAGAAAAAGCGCAAGTCCAAAATCTAACAGCTCACCTAAAGAAACTAGAGGCAGAGCAACAAGAATGCTCTAAACCCAGTAGAAGAAGAGAAATAGTAAAAATTAGAGCAGAAATAAACAACATAGAGACCAAAGAAACAATTGAACAGATCAATGAAACCAAGAGTTAGTTTTTTGAAAAGGTAATCAAAATTGACAAACCTCTAGCCAGACTTATCGAAAAGAAAAGAGAGAGCACCCAAATAGACAAAATTATGAATGAAAATGGACTTATTACAACCAACCCCTCAGAAATACAAGCAATTATCAGGGAATACTATGAAAAATTATATGCCAACAAATTGGACAACTTAGAAGAAATGGACAAATTCCTAAACACACACTCACTACCAAAATTCACACGGGAAGAAATAGAAAACCTGAACAGACCCATAACGAGTGAAGAAATTGAATCAGTGATCAAAAATCTCCCAACAAATAAGAGCCCTGGACCTGATGGCTTCCCTGGGGAATTCTACCAGACATTTAAAACAGAATTAATCCCAATTCTTCTCAAGCTATTCCCAAAAATAGAAATCGAAGGAAAACTCCCGGACTCATTTTATGAAGCCAGCATCACTCTGATTCCCAAGCCAGACAGAGATCCAGCAAAAAAAAGAGAACTAAAGGCCAATATCCTTGATGAATACGGATGCAAAAATTCTCAACAAGATCCTTGCAAATCGAATCCAGCAGCATATCAAAAGAATCATCCACCAAGATCAAGTGGGATTCATTCTGGGTTACAGGGCTGGTTCAATATTCACAAATCAATTAATGTGATACATCATATCAATAAAAGAAAAGATAAAACCATATGATCCTGTCAATAGATGCAGAAAAAGCATTTGACAAAATACAGCATCCCTTCTTAATAAAGACTCGAGAAAGTTGGGATAGAAGGAACCTACTTAAACATCATCAAAGCCATCTATGAGAAGCCTTCAGCTAACATCATCCTCAACGGGGAAAAACTCAGAGCTTTCCCCCTGAGATCAGGAACACGACAGGGATGCCCACTCTCACCACTGCTGTTTAACATAGTGCTGGAAGTCCCAGCATCAGCCATCAGACAACAAAAGGAAATCAAAGGCATCAGAATTGGCAAAGAGGAAGTCAAACTTTCACTCTTCGCAGATGACATGATACTCTACATAGAAAACCCGACAGACTCCACCAGAAGCCTACTAGAACTGATCCAAGAATTCAGCCAAGTTGCAGGGTACAAAATCAACGTACAGAAATCGGTTGCATTTTTATACACCAATGATGAAGCAACAGAAAGAGAAATCAAGAAACTGATCCCATTCACAATTGCACCAAAAACCATAAAATACCTCGGAATAAACCTAACCAAGGATACAAGAGATCTGTATGATGAAAACTATAGAAACTTATGAAGGAAATTGAAGAAGACACAAAGAAATGGAAAAACATTCCATGCTCATGGATAGGAAGAATAAATATAGTTAAGATGTCATTACTACCCAAAGCTATTTACACATTCAATGCAATCCCAATCAAAATTGCACCAGCATACTTTCAAAACTAGAACAAACTATCCTAAAATTTGTATGGAACCACTAAAGACCCCGAATAGCCAAAGTAATCCTGAAAAATAAAACCAAAACGGGAGGGATCACCATCCCAGTCTTTAGCCTCTACTACAAAGCTGTCATCATCAAGACAGTATGGTATTGGCACAAAAACAGACACATAGACCAATGGAACAGAATTGAGAACTCAGAAGTGGACCCAAAAGTATACAGCCAACTAATCTTTGACAACGCAGGAAAGAATATCCGATGGAAAAAAGACAGCCTTTTTAACAGATGGTGTTGGGAGAACTGGACAGCAACATGCAGAAGAATGAAACCAGATCATTTTCTCTCACCATGCACAAAAATAAATTCAAAATGGATAAAGGACCTGAACGTGAGACAGGAAACTATCAACACCCTAGAGGAGAAAGCAGGAAACAACCTTGACCTCCACCACAGCAACTCCTTACTTGACACATCCCCAAAAGCAAGGGAATCAAGAGCAAAAATAAACTGTTGGGACCTCATCAACATTAAAAGCTTCTGCACAGCAAAGGAAACAACCCAGAAAATTAATAGGCAACCAACGGAATGGGAAAGATAGTTGCAAATGACATATCAGATAAAGGGTTGATATCCAGAATCTACAAGGAACTCACCAAACTACACGCCCAAAAAACAAACAACCCAGTGAAGAAATGGGCAGAAGATATGAACAGACATTTCTCCAAAGAGGACATCCAGATGGCCAACAGACACATGAAACGATGCTCAGCATCGCTTCTCATCAGGGAAATACAAATCAAAGCCACACTGAGATGCCACCTCACGCCAGTCAGAGTGGCTAAAATGAGCCAATCAGAGAACTCTAGATGCTGGCGAGGATGTGGAGAAACGGGCACCCTCCTACACTGTTGGTGGGAATGTAAACTGGTACAGCCCCTCTGGAAAACAGTGTGGAGGTTCCTAAGGAAACTAACAATAGAACTCCCCTATGACCCAGCAATAGCACTGCTAGGAATTTACCCAAGGGATACAGAAATGTTGATGCATAGGAGCACATGTACCCCAATGTTCATAGCAGCACTCTCCACAATAGCTAAAACCATGGAAAGAGCCTAAGTGTCCATCAACAGATGAATGGATCAAGAAGATGTGGTTTATCTATACCATGGAATACTACATGGCAATGAGAAACAATGAAATCTGGCCATGTGTAGCAACATGGATGGACCTTGAGGGTGTTATGCTGAGCGAAATAAGTCAGGCAGAGAAGGACAAATATCATATGTGTGCACGTATAGGAGGATTAGGAGGAACTTAACAGAGGACCAAGGGGAGAAGAAGGGCAGAAATGGTGGGGGAAAGGGGAGAGGCAAACCATGAGAGACTCTTGAATGCTGACAAAAACTGAGGACTGGTGGATGTGGGGGGGAGGAGGGGTGGACATGGAGGAGGGCACTTGTGGGGATGAGCACTGGGTGTTATGTGGAAACTAATTTGACAATAAACTATTTGTAAAAAAATAAATAAATAAAAAAGAAAGACAACATCAAAAGATATCAATTCAATTCACCCTAACATAATTTATGAATTTAACGCAATAGCGGTTTTTATTTTTCTGGAACTAGACAAGTTGGCTCAAAAGTTCAAGCAGAAATAGCCAGGATAATCTTTTTAAAAAAGCAATGCGTAGAAACTAGCTTTACCAAATCTTAAAACATATTATGAAGTCTTTATTACTTTAAAAAAAAAAAACTGTACAATTAGCAAATGGATAGGCAGACTGATAGAACTGCATCAAAAATCCAAAAATAGTCTCCTTTACTCATAGAAATTTAGTATATACTAAAAGGCATCTCAAAAGATACACTTTTTATTTTTTTCTCTTATTTTATTATTTTATTTATTTTTTGAGAGATAGAGTGAGACAGAGCATGAGCGGAGAGGATCAGAGAGAGAAGGAGACACAGAACCTGAAGCAGGCTCCAGGCGCTGAGCAAGCATTCAGCACAGAGCCCGATGCGGGGCTTGAACACACCAACCATGAGATCATGACCTGAGCCAAAGTCGGGAGCTTAACCAACTAAGCCACTCAGGCCCCCCGAAAGATCGACTTTTTAAATAAGTAGTGTTGGGATGTCTGCACATCCGTAGGGAAAAAGAAAACTAAATCTGTCTGTTACTCTGTATACCAAGATACATTCCAAATAGCTCAGAAATAAAATAGAATATATAATAATATAGAATAAATCCTATAAAATATAGGAAAAAAGGATTAATTCCTAAAAATTCAGAGACTAGGGAAAACTTCTTAAACTATGATTTGAAAGAAAAGGTCTAATAAATCTGACAGCAAATACATACAATTTCTGCATGCCAAAAACAAACCAAACAAAACACCATACATAAGGGAAAAGGCCAAATGACTAACTATGAAAAACAGATTCTAAAAAGAGAGATGGAAAAAAATCCAACAATCAATCTCATTTAAAAAATAGGCAAGCGCTATAAACAGGTATGTCAAAGAAGAAATGCAAATGGCCCTTACAAACATATACAATGCTCAACCTTCTTTATAATAAGAGAAATGTAAATGAAAATCATACCTAGTAACACTTCTTACCTATTATGGGATAAAAACTCAAAAGTTTGATGACAAACTTATTGCTGATGGGAATAAAAAAGTGCCATAACTCTATGAGAAGAAATTTGGAAAGATGAGCGACATTACATAAGCATTTAATACAGAAACCTCTTCTCTATAAATCAATACTGAAATATAATGTCAAAATATGAAAAAAAGTTATACACACAAGGCTATTCATAGCAATAGACAGAAAACAACTCAAATGTCCACCAATGGGATTGTATAAATGAAGTGCATAAACTATAGTACTTCCACTCAATGGAGTGCTATGTAGGTTTTAAGAGAAATTAAGAATATCTCTATATATTGCTATAGATAATCTCTAGAATATATTATAATGTGAAGAAAAAATTGAAAAAGAAAATGTTAAAACTAACATACAACTAGACTTCTCTGAATGTATCTTCTTTCCAATATTTGATTTTGCAGCCATGTAAATGTTTTACATATGCACAAAGTTAAATAAAGTGAACATTTATAAAGTAATTTCTAAAAATAGAAAAGTAAATTGGAACAAATAAATCTTTGTATTCAGCTGGCAGTCCTGTCATACAAAGGGGTATAGCTGCAAAGTTTTAAAACACAGGAATTTGGTTGAACATTTCTTTTGAGATATACTCCAAAGATAAAAAGTAACTACAAGGAACTCTTAACTGTTACTATCATGATATTGTAAACAATTTTGGAACTGATATTCTGAAACTAATATAGATATTTGGGCAAAGTAAATAAGTAACTATGCTTATCTTGTTAGGAATTAAAGTTTAACATAAAATTTCTGTAATCCTAAATTTGAATTTGAAAATAGCATAAACTCATGATGTATTAAAAAATAAAAAGTATTTCCTAGTTTTGTTCACTGGCAAAGGGCTAAAAACAATGTCCAACCAAGGATCAATGAACACCAGTGATATCCAGATTTTGGTCTCTAAATTCCATTTTCCACCAGAAGGAACTGGCTTCTTGAAGAAATGGCTGAATCCTAGTCTGGTACAAGAAATCTACAAGAGGAACCTAGAACATCTTGTCAGTTTGGAGAAAAAGGAAGTGGTCGTGGACTACTAGGGATGGACTATAAGAACTAAGGAGCCAACTTAGAAGGTTCCCACTGGCCAGAGATAGTACAAATTGAGCATCAAAAAGTGGTTCCAATAGACTGAAGCATGTTTAATTCATGAGTTCATAATGATAAGCAGACACAAAACAAGACAAAATCCAAACTTATTTTGCCTTGATAGCCTGAGAGAATGCCAATTCATTATTCTGAAACTGGTAAGCAAAGAGAAAGAATTAAACATTTATCTTCTGTACCTTATATGAACTGTACCTCTGAGTAATCAAGTTGTTGAGGAAAGGAAATTTCTTGTTGTAAATGTATTCCAATTAATAAATGAAGAAGGAATAATAGAAGTAGATCACCATCTTGCAACCTCTGAAGATCATCGATGTCTGATAAAAGACAGGCGAAAAACTGATGGGGAACTTTATAATGGATGGATAAGGCAAATAATATCTGAAACTCAATTGATCAATTCTAATAGCATAGAGAGGAACAGACATTGTGTACACAGTATGACTCATGAACCATTCTAGCCTCCAAAAGTCAATATGTTTATAATCAAGTCATCAGATCTACCATGTTACACAAGGAATACTGCAGATGGAAGAGCATGGTAAATGACATCATGGGGATGTAATCAACAAAATCTAAAATATCACGAACTCTATAGAGTGAATAATTTAGATCTTCAACAGATATATTAAAGGAGAGAGGAAGTTTATAGATTAAAAGAGGCTTAGGAGAATCATCAACCAATATATTGTATGGACTTTATTTGGATTCTGATTCAAACAAACCAAATGTAAAAAGAATTATGAGATATTGGAGAAAATAAAAAGGCTGATAATATTAAGACATTATAGTTAACATTTTTAGGCTTGATAATAATAGTACAGTTATTTTTTAAAGTCTTATCTTTTACATATACATACTGAAGTACTTACAGATTAAAAGACTTGATGTTTGGGATTTGCTTCAAACAAATCCACTTAAAGGAAGGAAGGAGAGAAGGAGAGATGAAACAAGATTGGCAATGTGCTAATGATTATTGAGACTCAATGATGGGTGTTCATTATACTTTGTATGTATATTTGGGTATCTTCAAATTTTTCCACAAAATAAAGTTGTTCTTGATATCTCAGCAGCCCCCAGTTGCCTGGTGGTAAACCAGAGTCCCCATTTGCTCATAGCACTGGTTATGGCCTCAGAAATCATTCTGGCATCTGGTCACCTGTCTTCTATCCTCTATGCCAGACCCCCATGGTGAGGACTATTAAAAATAGAAGATGAATCTATATGGTTCACATACAAGCGGGGATGATATCATATCATATCATATCATATCATATCATATCATCTATATAGTTGGAAAGATGGACACAAGAAGCTAAGGCTCTAGGTAATATGTGGGGTGTTGAACCTTAATAGTATAAAGGAAAGTAACCATAATAACACTTCTTTTGAATAACAGGAGGAAAATTATGTAGCTTTCAATCTGAAAGTGATTATTTTTCTACCAAAAGTTATAGTACCCACGCAGACCAAAATTCATCACCCCCATCCATAAAGTGACATGCTATATCCAAAGATGAATCCAAAATCATCCACAAGTTGCTGTATCAATCATCTTTCCAGACTAGCACTTTTAGGCTATGACTAGCGTTGAATATATCTGTGCAGTGTTTTATATACTAGAAAGTTAGAGCTACAGAACTAAGATTGACCCAAGTTAAAGGTATGAACTTTGAAGGAGGAAGAGGATAAAAGACCCTGGTGCATAGAGTGAGCCCCCAAAAATATTTGATTTTTGTTAGAAGAACAACACTGACTCTGTTACTCTGTTACACTTAAAGATAGAGACAATGCAAAGTAGATGCAAGTCACAAAAGTAAGCGCTCAATAAATGGTAACCATAGGAGAAAGACTAGCTGTGGAACAAAAGAGAGACTCATGACCAAGAGACACTAGCTTAAAGAGAACTGAATAGGCTGTTGGATAACAGTCTCACGAAAATCTTAATGAGGAAGAGTGGGAGATGGACATGCCATTTAAAGTTTGACTGTTGTGTATATGTATTGAATCATTTGGATCATTCCATAGGGTGTGATCATTGTCTTTATTAAATCCTAAGCAAGAAAGCACACCAGGAATCATTCCAAAGAAGGACTTGAACTGGAGAACCAATGGACCCTGGAAATCAACATTCTGGTGCACAGAGTGGCAGATTGAATGAGTATTCTTATAAAGTGGTGTCTGATCTGCTCCTCCTCCTTTTGGTGGACATATTGATATTAGATTAAAAATAATAAATGTAATAGAACTATTGATATTTGGCCATTTCAACTGTGAAAAAAACAGCAATATTATAGGATTCTAAATACCTCTGTAACTTCAACATGCAGAAAGTTGGGAAGGTAGGTCAGAATGAGGTTTCTCAAAGGCAGTAGTTCTTAATACTCTCAGATAAGCACTCTCTTTATAACTAATGCTTTGCAATGTATCCCTCATTTTCCTGAGAGTCAAGTAGTATCACCCAACCACATATATATATTTTTAGAAAATCAATAATATTCTTCAACTTTACCATAAGGGAAAAATTAAATGAAATTACCTTATATAAAGTAATATTGTGATGGTTAATTTTATGTGTCAACTTGGCTAAGGCCATGGTATATGGTATTTAGTAAAAGACCAGTCTAGATTTCACTGTAAAGATATTTTTCGATGTATTATCATTTAAGTCAATAGATTTTGTGTAAAGAAGATTACCTTATATTACCTTTCATAATATAGGTGGTTCTCAACTAATCAATTGAGGACCTTAAGAGACAAAAACCAAAGTCCCCCAAGGAAGAAGGAACTCTGCCTCTAGACTGCTTTGGATTAATTGCAACATTAACTGGGTCTCCAGCCTGCTGGCTTGCCCTACATATTTTAGACCTGCCAATATCCACAACTGTGATAATCACAATCATGTAAACCAATTTCATAAAAATCTGTCACTCTCTCTCCCTCTCCCTCTCCTTCCCCATCACACACACCACATCACACCCTCCCCCTCACACACGTATTAGTTCTGTTTCTCTGGAGAACCTTGACTAGTACAGTTTAATAACAAATTTGGGAGGCTTATGCTTCTGGGAAGATGGAATAGACATACTTTTCCCTATTCTTCACACTAAGTGCAACTAAAAACTAGACATTATATACAAAACAAAAGAAGACTCAGAAAAGTGAAAAGAAGAAGGCAGTCTCGCTAAGTGCCTTGAGAACAAGGAATGACAACATGGTGATGACTCTCTTGGGGTTTCTTCCTGTCTCATATATACCAGTCTTGGAGCTGAAGAAGCTGGAACTCTTGAAGTACCAATGGGGACAAACAAAAAAACAATAATAAAAGCCTTCTCTCTCTAACCAAAAGACCAGAAAAGGACAGCCTAGCAAGACTGAAAACCTTTACACAATAACTGCTCTATTCTAATAATAAACCACAGAAAACATTACCCATGCCAGCAAAGACCAAGTGGGGAGCCTAGACTTCTACATTTGTGAAGCTATAATGATGTGTCCCAACACCCCCAATAGGGTGGGGTCAGAGAAAACCAAGCAGAAACCTGGGTTTTTATCCCTAGTGACTGGCAATGACACCTGAAAGCCTCCACTTTAACCAGGATCAGAGTGGTGACCATGTGGGAAGCTAAATCTCCCACCTACAGGAGGCAACAATGAAAAGCCTCATACCTCCGGTGTCTGTAGATACTGAGTGAGGGTACTGGACTTCTACGTCCATCTGACAATAATGAGGCAGCACCTCTCTCCTTCCCCTGCAGAGTAGCGTCAGAAAAAGTCAGCTAAAATAGAAAATGTAAATAAGATCTAGAGTTTCATAACATAATACAAAATGTCCAATATAGGGGCGCCTGGGTGGCTTAGTCGGTTAAGCATCCGACTTTCGCTTAGGCCATGATCCCGCGGTTCGGGGGTTCGGGCCCCGCGTCAGGCTCTGTGCTGACTGCCAGCTCAGAGCCTGGAGCCTGTTTCAGTCTGTGACTCCCTCTCTCTCTGACCCTCCCCTGCTCACGCTGTCTCTCTTTCTCTCCTAGAAATAAATAAAACATTAAAAAAAAAAAACTTTAAAAAAAAATGTCCAGTATAAAATTGAAATTACTCATCATATCAAGAACAGGGAGGATTTAAAATTGAATGGAAAAAGACAATTCCATATGATTTCACTCATGCAGAATTTAATAAACAAAACAAGTAAGCAAATGTAAAAAAGAGAAGAACAAAAAACAGACTCTTAAGTCTGGAGAACAAATTGGTGGTTGCCAGAGGGGACTAGGTGGGGAGATGAGTGGCATAGAGAGAGGGAATTACTAGTATACTTATGATGAGCAGAGTAATACATAAAATTGTTGAATCATTATATTGCTTACCTGAAAGCAACATAATACTGTACGTTAACTGTACTTCAATAAAAATTTGAAAAAAGTAATCAGATGCCCATATGAAGATGAAAAAGAAGTTAAAATTATCTGAAAAAGATTTTAAAGAAGCCATGATCAAAATGCTTGAGGAAGCAATCATGGTCACACTTAAAACAAATATGGAAAAAGTAGAACGCTTCAGCAAAGAAAGGTAAGACATAAAGAAAAACCAAATAGAAATTTTAAAAACTTTAAACATTTTAAAAATGTAAAAATATGAACAGACACCTCTGCAAAGAGGACATCCAGATGGCCAACAGATACATGAAATGATGCTCAGCATCCCTCCTCATCAGGGAAATACAAATAAAAATACAATAACTGAAACAAACATCTTGTTCAATAACAGAACAGGGGATACAGGAGAAGGAATCAACTGAACTTGAAAACAGAAAACTAGAAATAACCCAGTATGAACAAAGAGAGAAGATAGACTGGAAATAACATGAACAGAGCCTCAGGGATCTAAGATATTATAACAAAAGGTCTAAAATTTGTGTCATCAGAATCCCACAAGGAAGAGGACACAGATGAAAAAGTACTTGAGGAAATAATGGCTGAAAACTTTCCAAATGTGGCAATAGATTTGGCTTACAGATTCAAGAAGTGGAGCAAATGCCAAAGAGGTTAAACCCCCAAAAATGCATGCTAAGACACATTAAAACAGAACTTCTGAAAACTAAAGAAAGAAAGAAATCTCAAAAGGAGTCAATGAAAACGACACATTACTTATAGAAGAACAATTTTAGTGATAACAGATTTCTCATTAGAAACCACAGAGGCCAGAAGGAAGACACATAATGTTTTCAAGTGCTGAATGTACAGAGAAGTCAACCTAGAATACTGTACAATAAAGACATTCACCAGGATTGAGGGGAAATCAAGACACTTTCATATAAAAGAAAACTAAGAATAATCATTAGCAGATCTATCCCAAAATAATAGTAGAAGAGAAATCTCCATATAGAAATGAAATAATAAAAGAAGGTATCTTGGAACACTTAGAAAAACAAAAATATGAGCAAATAAAAGAGATTTTTCTTCTTCTTTTGAGGTTTTTAATTTATGCTTAATAACGGAAGTAAAAATTATGACACTGTCTGATGTGGTTCTAAATATATGCAGAGAAAATTTTAATACAACTATAACTTGAGAGGATAAATTCCTTTACCCTTCTTGTAAAGGAAGGCAAGTTTTCTATACTTCAATAAACTGGTAAAAGGACAATACCAGTAGGTTGTGATATGTTATTATATGTAATATAATACTTAGGGCAACCATTTAAAAGCTATACCAGTAGACCGACTCAAAAACACTATAGATAAATCATACTAGAATTCTAAAAACTGTTCAAAAAACCCACAGTAAGGCAGGAAAAGAAAACAGAGAAACAAAAACAGAGACAGCAAACAGAAAGCATGTAACAAAATGGCAGAATTAAGCCCTAATGTATCAATAATTCTATTAAATAAAAATAATCTATTTTTTAAGTTTATTTATTTATTTTGAGAGAGACATAAACAATGCAAGTGGGGGAGGGGCAGAAAGAGAGGGAGAGAGAATCCCAAGCAGGCTCTTCACTGTCAGTGTGAAACCCAATGCAGGGCTCAAACTCACAAACCGTGAGCAAATGCTGCTGACTAAGCCACCCCGGCACCCCTGAAAATGATCTAAAAACAATTTTAAGACAGAGATTGGCAGAGTCTATTAAAAATCACAATACAACTATATGTTTCCTAAAATAAATTCACTTTAAACTTAACAACATAGGCAGGTTTAAAGGAGATGAATAGAAAAAGATATATCATGCAAACATTAATTAAAGGAGAGCAGGAAACTATATAAATGTAAGAGCAAAGCAAAGAAAATTGTCAGAGATAGAGACATTATATAATAATAAAGGAGTCAGTCCACCAAGAAGACAGTAATCCTAAATGTGTATGCACCAAAAAACAGCCACAAGGTATATGAATCAAAAACTGATAAAAGTGAAAGCAAAAATAGATAAATCCACAATTATAGTTGGAGATTTCAAAATTTCTCTCTCAGCAGCTGATAGAAAAACTAAAGAGAAAGTCAGCAAGTATAGAGAAGAACTCAACAACACCATCATATAACAGTATCCAAATGACATTCGTAAAACACTGCACCAAATAGCCGAATTTACATTCTTTTCAAGGATCCATGAAACATATACCACGATAGACCACAACCTATGCTTTAAAAAGGAAAATCAACAAATTTAAAAGAATTGGAGTCATACAATATGTTCTCTGATCACAATGAAATTCAACTAGAAATCAATAGCATAAAAATAACAGGAAATTCTCTGGAAACTAAACAGGACACTAAATAATCTATGGGTCATATAGAAAGTCTCAAGAAAAAATTGATAATATATGAAATGAATAAAAATTAAAACAAACGTATCAAAATTAGGGGGCACAGGATGTAGTGGTGAGAGGGGAGGTTATAACACTAAATGCAAACATTAGGAAAGAAGAAAAGTATCAAATCGTTAATCTAAGCTCTTACCTCAAGAACCTAGAAAAAGGGCAAAATAAGTCCAAAGCTAGTGGAAGGAAGGAAGTAATATAGATAAGAGCAGACTTCACCACAATTGAAAATGGAAAAGAGGGGCCCCTGGGTGGCTCAGTCAGTTAAGCGTCTGACTTCGGCTCAGGTCAGATCTCAGGTTCGTGGGTTCGAGCCCCGCATCAGGCTCTGTGCAGGGCCTGGACCCTGTTTAGGACTCTGTGTTTCCCTCTCTCTCTGCCCCTCCCCTACTCATGCTCTGTCTCTCTGTCTTAAAAATAAATAAACTACTGGGTGTTATTTGGAAACCAACCGGACAATAAACTATTTGTAAAAAAAAAGAAAAAAGAAAAAGAAAAAGAAAAGAAAAGAAAGCCAGCTACCCCAAAATAAATAAATAAATAAAATAAAAACTTTTAAAAAAAGAAAATGGAAAAGAAATATCAACAAAACAATGAACTACAAAGATCAACAAAATTGAAAAATTCCTAGGAAGTCTGAAAAAAAAAGTAGAGAAGATTCAAATTTACTAATATCATGAAAGAAACAAAAATATCACTACAGATCCTACAGACATCAAAAGGATGGTAAGGGAATATTAGGAAGAACTCACATGCAATACACTTTACAACTGATATGAAGCTGATCATTATCTTAAAATATGTCAGCTATCATAACTCACCCAGTATGAAATAGATAATTTAACTCTTAAGGAAATATAATTTAAGATGTGAAAGTCCTGGGGCGCCTGGGTGGCTCAATCAGTTAAGCATCCAACTTTGGCTCAGGTCATGATCTCATGTTTTGTGGGTTCGAGCCCGGCATCGGGCTCTGTGCTGACAGCCAGCTCAGAGCCTGGAGCCTGTTTCAGATTCTGTGTCTCCCTCTCTCTCTGACCCTCCCCTGCTCATGCTGTCTCCCTCAAAAATAAATAAAACATTAAAAATTTTGAGAATGCTTAAAAAAAAAATGAAAGTCCTCCCAAAAGCGATTTCTAGGCTCAGATGATTTCACTGGAGAATTCCATCAAGATCATTTTTTAAAAAGAAGAATTAACATATCTTCTGCCCATTTCTTCACTGAGTTGTTTGTTTTTCAGGTGTGAAATTTGGTGAGTTCCTTATAGATTCTGGATATTAACCCTTTATCTGATATGTCATTTGCAACTATCTTTTCCCATTCTGTTGGCTGCCTATTAGTTTTGTGGGTTGTTTCCTTTGCTGTGCAGAAGCTTTTAATCTTGATGAGGTCCCAATCGTTTGTTTTTGCTCTTGATTCCCTTGCTTTTGGGGATGTGTCAACAGACGAATGGATCAAGAAGATGTGGTTTATCTATACCATGGAATACTACATGACAATGAGAAAGAATGAAATCTGGCCATGTGTAGCAACATGGATGGACCTTGAGGGTGTTATGCTGAGCGAACTAAGTCAGGCAGAGAAGGACAGATACCATATATTTGCACATATAGGAGGATTAGGAGGAACTTAACGAAGGACCATGGGGGGAGAAGAAGGGGAAAAATAGTGGGAGGAGGGAGGGAGACAAACCATGAGGGACTCTTGAATGCTGACAAAAACTGAGGACTGATGGATGTGGGGGGAGGAGGAGGGATTGGCATGGAGGAGGGCACTCGTGGGGATGAGCACTGAGTGTTATGTGGAAACTAATTTGACAATAAACTATTTGTAAAAAAGAAGAAGAAGAAGAAGAATTAACAGTAATTATACACAAACTCTTTCAGAAAACAGAAGTAGTGAGAGCACTTCCAAAGCCATTTTATGAACCTAATATTATCCTGATACGAAACCCAGATGAAGATGCCACATGGGTTTTATTCTTCCCGTACATGCAAAGCTGGTTCAGTATTAGAAAACTAATCTGTAACCCATCATACGAATAGCCTAAAGAAGAAAAATCACATGCCCCTCTTGATCAGTGCAGAAAAATCATTTGACAAAATCCAACATCCATTCATATTCAAAGTTCTCGGAAAAAATAGAAAGGAAGAGATGAAGGGGAAGTTGTTCAACTTGATAAACATTATCTTCAAAGAACATACAATGAACATTATACTTAATGGTGATTGATTTTAAAATTGAGTGCTTTCCCACTAATATTAGGAACAAGACAAGGTTATCTTCTGTCACCATTCTTATTCAACAGAGGCTGAGGGGCGCCTGGGTGGCTTAGTCGGTTAAGCGTCCGACTTTTGCTTAGGTCATGATCTCGCGGTTCGTGGGTTCGAGCCCCGCGTTGGGCTCTGTGCTGACTGCCAGCTCCGAGCCTGGAGCCTGTTTCAGTCTGTGACTCCCTCTCTCTCTGCCCTCCCCTGCTCACGCTGTCTCTCTCTCTCCTAGAAATAAATAAAACATTAAAAAAAAATTTTCTTAAATTAAAAAAATAAAAAAAAAACAACAACAGAGGCTGGAAGTTTCAACCAGTGCAACAATGCAAGAAAGGTAATAAAAAACAAAAATTATAAAAACCTCTGTTTTCAGATGACATGATTATCCACAAAGAAAATTCAAGGAATATTAAAAATAACTCCTAAAACTTACAAGTGAGTCCAGCAAGGTTGCAGGATACAAAATAAACATACTCTATGTATGTATAGACTAGTAATGAACACTCAGGCATTGAAATTAAAAATACAACACCACTTGAGGCACCTGGGTGGTCAGTCAGTTGAGCGGCTCACTTCAGCTCAGGTCATGATCTCATGGTTCATGAGTTAGAGTCTTGCATCAGGCTCTGTGCTGACAGCTCAGAGCAGGCTTAAGATTCCATGTCTCCCTCTCTCTCTACTCCTCCTCCACTCGCATTCTGTCTCTCTCAAAAATAAATACACATCAAAACTTTTTAAATAAAATACACTTATAATCTTTCAAAAAATAAAATAGGTATAAATCTAACAAATCATATATAGGATTTTGTAAGCTAAAACTACACATGCTGATGGAAGAAAACAAAGAAGATATAAATAAATGGAAAGGCATATCATGTTTGTGGATTGGAAGTCTCAACAGAGTAAACATGACAATTCTTTCAAATTGATATATAAAGCTAATGCAATTCCTATCAAAATCTCAGCCAAGGTATTTTATAGATATGAACAAAATTATCCTAAAATTTATATGGAGAAACAATAGGAACTAAAATAACTAAAATGTTGAGACTTTAATGGAAGGAATTGGTCTCTGCAATTTCAAGACTTCCCATATGAGTATAGTAATTAAGACTTTTCACGACTTGTGAAAGGATAGACATAGATCAGTAGAGCAGAATAGAAAACCCAGAAATAAACTCATACAAATATGACTTTTAACATTGGAACAAAGGCAATTCAGTGGAGGTAAAGATAGCCCTTATAACAAACAGTACCAGAGAAAGTGGACATCCATAGGCAAAAAGAAAAAAAAAAAAGAACCTTGCCCTACAGTATCCAAAGCTTAACTCAAAATGAATCATGGGCATAAATGTGATATGTAAAATTATAAAACTTTTAGAAAAAAATAGGGGAAAGTATTTGGGTCTAGGGCTACGCAAAAAGTTCTTAGACTTGGGGTGCCTGGATGGCTCAGTTGGTTAAGCATCTGACTCTTGATTTCGGCTCAGGACATGATCTCATAGTGCATGGGATTGAGTCTTGCATTGGGCTCTGTACTCTGTGCTGACAGTGTGGAGTCTGCTTGGGGTTCTCTTTCTCCTCCTCTCTCCGCCTCTCCCTCACCAAAATAAACAAATAAACAACAACAACAAAAATATTCTTAGATTTGATACTAACAACATGATGTCTAAAAGAAAAAAATTGATAAACTAAATCTCATCAAAATTTAAAACTTTTGTTCTGCATAAGGCCTGTTAAGAGGATGAAAAGAGAAATTACGGAGTGGGAGAAAATATTTGTAAACCATGTATATGAAAAGGCTAATCTTTAGAGTTTTTCAGAACTCTCAAAACTAAACAGGAAAAAAGCAAACAATTCTTCAAAATTGGGCAAAGCCATGAACAGACATTTCACCAAATTAGATATATGGATGGCAAACAAATACATGAAAAGATATTTAAAAGATACAGACAAATTGGATTACTCCTATATTATTGATGGGAATGTAAAATGGCACAGTCACACTGGAAAGCAGTTTGGCAGTTTCTTTTAAACATAAACATGCAACTTGTATTGCACTCCTGGACATTTATCCCAGAGAAATGATTTGTGTTCAGACAAAAAAAAAAGTACATGGATGTTTATAGTGGCTTTATTCACAATAACCATATGACTGGAAGTGAGACCGATGTCCTTTAGTGGGTGAACAATGGAACAAGCTGTAGCACATCCATGCCATGGAATATTACTGAGCAATAAAAAAGGAACAAACTATTGATTTACACAGTACCCCAGATGAATGTCCAAAGAATTATACTGAGTGAGAAAAATCAATATCCAAAGCCTACATACTGCATTAGTCTATTATATACCACTCTTTCAATGACAGAATTATAAACATGGAAAACATATATTAGTGTTTGCAGGGTTCAGGAGAGGGTGGGGACATGGAGGGATGTGGGTGTGGCTACAAAAGAGCAATGTGAGAAATCCTTCTGGTGATGGAAATGTTCTTCGTCTTGACTGTGTCAGTGTCAATTTCCTGGTTGTGATACTGTGCTATAGTTTTGGAAAAGGTTACCATTAGGGGAAAGTGGGTAAATGGCTCTTGGAATTCCTTTGTTATTATTATTTTTTTTTATTTTTTAAAGACATTTATTTGGGAGGTGCAAGGAGCAGAGAGAAAGAATTTCAAACAGGCCCCAAGCTGTCAGTGCAGAGCTCAATGCAGGGCTCTATCTCATGAACCTCGAGATCATGATCTGAGCTGAAATCAAGAGTCGAACACCTAACCAACTGAGCTATCCAGGCGCCTCTCTTTGTATTTAATTATGTTTTTTTACCATTAAATGTAAATCTATAATTTTCACAAAATAAGAATCTTAATTACAAAAATAAATACAGAAGCCACAGTTACAATAGCAGATGAGGTTCTTGTATCTCTGGGGTAGTCAGAAGGACAGCAACAGGCTCATATGCAGGTAACTCAAATACCAAAAACAACATTGCCATTAATAACGCATTTTCTGAAAAGATTAATAACTCTTAGTAAAGTTCCGAACAAAGCAACATGTAATCTTCTCTCATTTGTCATGGTAGCTGAATTCTTGGAAAATACTGAGTATTTTAAAACTATGCAAACATTACTTTGTGTTTATATGTAAAATGGAGCTAGATTCCTGGCTCAGTTAACAGTGCCCTCCAACTAATATGACAATGAAAATAATCTCCAAAGAGCAGTACATTTTCCTGACATTAATGCCCATGGCTCATTTTGAGTGGCTCTCAAAATGTCTATTGAAGCCCAGTGGCCCCCACTAGGTCAAAACTATTTTCATAATTAACCCTAAGATGTTATTTCCGTTTTTCTTATTTCCTCTAAAGGCTCCAGGATGTGATTTATCATAGCGCACTGAATGTAGAAGCAGATATATGAATCCAGCTGCCTTCTATTAAATTCAGCATTGAAAAAGGCTTATGGAATTTATTTCACATTAGTAAACATGTAAAACCATGTTGGTCTTCTCATTAACTTTTCCTCCCTGTTTTGGAAAATGAAGTGGGAGCAAAAAGGGGTTCTGAAATCAGAAACTTTGAGAATCACTGCTTGGGCACTTGGATGGCTTAGTCGATTAAGCGTCCAACTTCGGCTCAGGTCATGATCTCACGGTTTGTGGTTCGAGCCCCACATCAGGCTCTGTGCTGACAGCCAGCTCAGAGCCTGGAGCCTGTTTCAGATTCTGTGTCTCCCCCTCTCTCTGACCCTCCCCTGCTCTCTCTCTCTCTCAGAAATAAAAATAAAATATTAAAGAGAGAGAGAGAGAGAGAGAGAATCACTGCTCCAGGGCAGGATCCCATCTTTTAACCTTGCTCTTCCCAGCCTCTAATAAAGGGCCTAAGACATAATAGGTGCTAAGTAAACATCTTATTGAACTGAACAAACAGACCAGCTAAAAGAAAGTGAGATCTCAATTGACCAGAACTCCACATGCTCCTTCAATACCCCGGATTTAATGAGTTGGGTGTAATCTCCCTGAGGCTGAGATCTTCCTTATGCTCTTATGCATCCTATAGTAGCATGGGTGGTGCCTTGCACAGAGCTCCCAATTCCCCAGACTAGAGAGCTGAGGCCCAGCTCATCCAGGAACCTGCTCAAGGCCTCAGCTGGAGAGAGAAGGAACCAGGACTTTTGTCTCAAGTCCCTTGATTTTCCTACCATGTTTGGCTACAATTTCTCCCTCCCTTCTGGGTGGCTGTGGGGCAGAACAAGAGGCTGTAAAAACTGTGACTCTGATTCTTTGTCCCACAGAGTCCTGTGATGGGTGGAACTTTCTGGTGAAAAAGCTGGAAAAGTCAGACTCTTGCCTCTGAGTTAAAAGACAGGCCATCCCAGGGAAGGACTCAGCGAAAAGACTCATCCAGCTACTACCTTCTCTCAGATATGGTATCTGTGCCTTGGGCCTTTGTGAGATCTCCAGGTGGTACTAAGTCAGGCCACAAGGACACCTTCCTACAAGACACAATCAGAGGACTTGCTCCTTCGTGTGGGGTAAGGAGACATCAGGAGTAATCTTCCTTGTGCAATGCTCACCCACCCACTGCAGACTCTGAAAGGTCCATCCATAGGGGCCAGTCCAATTTCACTGAGGTTCAGGAGTATTTGGTTTGTAAGAGTCTGGTCAAGGGTGTCTGAACCAGACAGAAGGTAACTTACCCTTTTGTGAGCAAAGACTGTGACCTTCACTGTACCCTTGTTATGCTTACCAGGTAACAAAGAGGACCTGCCTCTGGAGTGCCACAGCTACCACCCAGCCCAGAGTGGATTCTCTGCGGGACCAAGTCCATTGAACAAATGAGTTTTCATTCACCCAACATCTCTGATCAACAACTGGTTACCAGAGCCTAGGGTGTGTGCAACACTGCTAAATGAGAGTGAACAATACAAGGTGCATGATTTCAGATGCCTTCTGGGGGCCCTGAAAACCCAGCATGGAGGTGGTGGAGACCTGAAAGCCCAAACTACTGTTTTTACCCTCTTCCTCCCTCTCTATCCTGGCATACAGGAGCTCTCTTCAAGGTAGAGTGCACCTCCAGGCTTCACTGGTGGTGGGAGGTCCTGGTTCCCATTGTGCTCAGCTCCCCCCAAACTGCTCTGCTGTTTACCTTCTCACCCCCATTCTCAGAGACCCATGTCCAGATGTGAGGCTGTTTCCCTCCCCACCAATTGTTTTCCCTCCAGCCCACAGGAGTTGTGTCTAGTTTGAATGGTAATAAAAATTGACCCTGACCCATTCATGTCCTTCATGCCAGGCATCAGCTGGGATGCTCGAAGGCTAGACTTTGTTTCTGTTGTTCTCAGTGATCCTCAGTACCTTCCCTACAGTGACAGGGGCCAAGACAGTGTAAACAGGATCATTGGACAGAAAAAGCATGGAAGGAAAACCAAAGTAAGATCCACAGCCTGGTTTTCCTGGAAGTATGCTTGCCTGTGTGCTGCTGGGGGCATTGTCACATCATCAGCAAGATGGTTCTGGTCATGATGCAAAACATTACACCAAAACCCAGGTGTGAGATCTGGCATTACAACTCGAGGGGCTAGAATTTCAAGGGAGATGGATGAGAGCCCTCCCTTCAGGACCTCCCAGGGTCTGAAAAGAATTTCTCCTGGCCCAGCATGCACCATCTTTGCTTATCAGTCTCCTGAGACTCCCACTTCCCAAACATTAGCCAGTTCATGCATGCAATGGCCAATTCTACATGTCAATTCAACTAGGCCATGGTACCCTAATAGTTGGTCAAACATGCTAGATATTTCTGTGAAGATATTCTTTAGATGTAATTAACATTTTAATCAGTAGACCTTTTCTCCATTTTTTAAATTTATTTAAATTCAAGTTAGATAACATACAGTGTAGTCTTGGCTTTAGGAGTAAATCAGTAGACTCTGAGTAAGATAGATTACTCTCTATAACGTGGATGGACCCCACCAAACCAGTTGAAGTTCTTAGGACAAAAATGATGGGTCTCCTCCAAGGAAGAGCATTTCTGCCTTCAGATAACCTTGGGACTCAAGCTGAAATATAATCTCTTCCCTGGGTCTCCAGCCTGCTGGCCCATCCTGTAGATTCTGGGCCTGCTAGCTTCTACAATCATGCCAGCCAATTCCTTAAAATAAATCTCTCTACAGATAGATGAGATAGAGCTAGAGAGATGGAGACAGAGAGACATAAATATGCACATCCTATTAGCTCTGTTTCTCCAGAGAACTCTGACTAATACAATAACCTCCTATAGTACCTGCTAAAATGTGTCCTTTGAAAGTGTTGTGATGACCACCTTCCATCAGGTTAGCATGCTGAGTGTGTGTTTTCTTTTCTTTCTTCCTTCCTTTCTTCCTTCCTTCTTTCCTTCCTTTCTTTCTTTCTTTCTTTCTTTCTTTCTTTCTTTCTTTCTTTCTTTCTTTCTTTCTTTCTTTCTTTCTTCTTTCTTTCTTTCTTTCTTTCTTTTTTACAAATAGTTTATTGTCAAGTTGGTTTTCATATAACACCCAGTGCTCATCCCCACAAGTGCCCCCCTCCGTGCCCATCCCCCCCTCCCCCCACATCCATCAGTCCTCAGTTTTTGTCAGCATTCAAGAGTCTCTCATGGTTTGCCTCTCTCCCTTTCCCCCACCATTTCCCCCCTTCTTCTCCCCCATGGTCCTCCGTTAAGTTCCTCCTAATCCTCCTATCCGTGCAAAGCTGAGTGTGTGTTTTCACCAAGCCTCAGACTCTCCGTGTGTGCAGGACCACCTGAGACACAGACACCAACAAGTAGCTCTGGTTGAAATCTCCAATGTTCACCCAGCTTTTCCATGTTTTAAGGACATATTTTCCAGGATGAGGGTGATAAATGTCTAGAATAAATCCCTTGTCAATTTCTTGCATCCCTTTTGATGGTCCTCATCCAGGGAGGAACTAATCTTCTGAGCAAAGAGTGACGGTGGTACCATCTGCCCAGACCTTGAAGAGACCTCCTGTATGCCAGGATGGAGAGGGAGGAAGACGGTAAAAAGAGTAGCTTGGCTTCCAGGTCTCCACCACCTCCATGGCAGACCATACCCTAATTACGGGCATGTGGAAGAACGGCATCTGTTTCTTCACATTAATCTCCAGGCCTACAAACCTTCTACACTGGACCACTGTTACCTTTCAAAATGAGCTAGAGAAACACTTCATTCTGAAAATCAAATGCACCAAGGCTAAAAAAAAAACAAACGGGGATGGGGAGGTAAACTAAAACTGCCATATTTTGCGTGTTCTCTTCAGAAGGTAATCATCACTCAACAGAAAGTAGAGCTCCAAGACCCAGAAAAGCCTTGATGCGCTGGATATGCTCAGAGCTATTAATTGCTTTGTGGCGTTGCTGTTCTATCGTCGGATAAGAGAAGTAGGAAGGGGAATGGCTACAGGAGGCAGAGCCCAGGCTCAAGAACGAATCTGCATGGCTGGCCAGGGGCCTGCCTTTCGAGGCCAGACGTGATGTTGGAGGTGTGCGCTGTTCTGCTGTCCTATGCCTGGGGAGGCAGACACTTTTCTCCTGACCTGCGCTCAGATCATCTTCGGTCCTTTGAGCCTGAAAGCTGACCTGCCTGCCATTTCATTGGGGCTGTTGTTACCGGAGGCGTCTCTCAGTTTCCCACTTGGCAGAGTGCTCCAGGCTTCTTGCTAAGCCCAGCCCAGGGTTCCCTCAGTGGTGTGCTCTGCCATTAATTATTTGTGGTCTGAGATAATCCTCTTAGGATGGGTAGCCGTTTCCTTCCTTCTCATTGACAGAGGTTGTAAGACAAACCAGTCCATCTTCGTTGTTCTGCAGGCTGCAGGGACAAGGGCAGCACAAGGCTCTCAGCTCCTGGGAAACACGTGGCAACAGTCAGGAGCCGGTGGCTACAAACATCATCAGGCATTGACGGTGGAGTGGGGGACACAGGTCTCAGACCATGCACGCGAACAAACACCCAGCTCACAAAGTGGAAAGCTGTGAATCCAATTCAGGCTGTGGATAGATCTTACCTAATCCTCAACAGAGTTTCACTTTTTAAAAGCTTCGTTACACATTTTATTTTAATCAGGAAGCTTACATGAAATCTGCACTTCTGGCTTTCTCTGGAAAATCGGAATACCTCGCAGCATTAGGTTGTGATCCCCAGGCAACCGCAGGCTGGTGCTGGGGAACCAGCGCCCCCTTCAGGAAGGGCAGTGGTCCTCAAGGCATGGTCCCCAACCAGCAACAATAGCATCCTCTGGGCACTCGGGGAAAATGCCCGTTTTCAAACCCAGACCTGCTGCAGCAGAAAAGCAGGATGGGGACCCAGTAGTGTGCGTCCTGACAACCCTCCAGGCCGTCCTGCTGCCTGCTCGAGTGAGGGCCTCTGAGGTAGAACCATTGGGCTCTCCATATTCCACAGTCCCCACCACTCCCTGATGCCTGTTCCGAGCCCACCTCACTCAGTTACATTAAATGCTGATTCTAGGGGCATCTGGGTGGCTCAGTCAGTTAAGTGTCCATTTCTTCATTTCAGCTCAGGTCATGATCTCACAATTTGTAGGTTTGAGCCCCACGTTGTGCTCTGTATAGACATATTCTCTCTCTCTCTGTCCCTCCCTAGCTGATGCTCTCTCTCTCTCTCAAAATAAATAAACTTAAAAGAAATCTAAAAATTAAAAAAACTTAAAAATAAGGGGCCCCTGGGTGGCTCAGTCGGTTAAACACCGACTTTGGCTCAGGTCATGATCTCACTGTTCATGGATTCGAGCCCCGCATTGGGCTCTGTGCTGACAGCCAGCTCAGAGCCTGGAGCCGGTTTCTGATTCCGTGTCTCCCTCTCTCTCTGACCCTCTCCTGCTCGCGCTGTCTCTCTCTGACTCTCAGGAAAAAAAATTAAAAATTTAAAAAAAACTAAAAAATAAATAAATACTGATTCTATTGGCCTCTGTGTCTGTGACCTCTGTCTTCACACTGTTTTCATGTGTGGCTTTTTGGGAATTCTCTGGGTGACTGTCAGCACACCCCAGCAGGAGCGGTTGGCAGCAAGGCAAGGTGTCCTGTTCTCTGTGTGTGTGGGGGGATGAGGGCCTCTGGGTCAGGCCATAAAGCCAAGAGTCACAGAGTCACCTAAGAGTGAGAAGGAAGACCCAAGAGGAGCTGAAGGGAGGCACGTGAGGGGAGATGGAAGGAGAGGACCTTGGATTGATACCACCTGGATCTAGTCACCTTGACTCCCCAAAGCTCCTTCTTGCCATGGCGGCTATGGTTCAGGATAGCCATATGTGGTTCTGTGTGTTTATATGTGCCTAGCATTTGTCCTGATGTGTGCATTTTTCTGTGTGCTCACCCTGTTTCTGCTCAGAACACAGCTTCCCTCCCTGTCACCCAGGGCAACGAGGGCCCCTTAGCTCCTCCAAGCCTCGAGGAACCTGGGCACACTCAGGGTCACCACGAAGAGAGAATGAAGCACAGAGGGAAAAGTGGACAAAGACTAGGAAGGAAGGCCAATGGCTATCATGTCCCCTGCCTACCCCCCAATCCCCTTCAGATGCTTGGACTCATGGCTGTTTTAGGGAATCTGGGCAAAGAATCTGCCCAGAATCTGGGCTTGAAAGAGGGAACAGAGCAGGTCCAGAACTCTTCTTGCCTAGATGTGAGCTGCCAGGGTCAAGGGCACGTGGGCTTGTCTTAGTGTCCCAATCTGGCACTGTGCATTTCACAGAGCAGATATGCCCTAGGGTTTGCTGGGAAAAAGGAAATGAAACTGTGCTGAATGGAAGTTGGAGGGGGGAGTTCCACCTCTCATTTGCTCAGCCCTTCATCCATTCATTACTGTGTGTGGCACACAGGAACCAAGTCCTGCTCCAGGCACAGGTGAGGCAGGCGTTCGGTGGCTGCTCTGTGTACTAGAGAGAGTGAGACACGCCCATCAACACCTGCATGACACAGCAGGGAGAGGAAAGGGCAGGGGGGTGCTGGGAGCTCTCAATCATTTCACTCATGGACCTACCAGGGGGCTTCTGCTGTCTCAGCCCATTGGGATTCCTTCCTCACCAATACCCTAGAGTATGATGTCGGTCACCCTCACTGTAGGAGAGCAAGAGGAAAACAGAGGGCTACCTAATCTGTGCAGGTGTGGTGCTAGGAGCCTTAGACCCTCACCACCCTGAGGGGGAGGTGTGTCTGTTTGGGAAAGAGGATCCTATAATAGCAGGCACAGATACTTACAATGAATATTATAATGACAATAGTAATAAAATAATAAGTAACAATAGCTATTTCCTTTTCTCACATTCCACTAAGACCTAGACCCTGGGTCAGGGTCTTATTTTCTACTTTATAGCATTTACTCATCCCAGCAATAGAAGTTGATATTTTAGCCTGAATTTACAGATGAAGAACCCAGTGTAGGCATCAGCCATCTTTTCAAACTCAGTGAGGTACTTCAGAAGGTTCCTCATCAAAGGAGAAACAGCAATGGAAAGAAAATAGAATTCGAAGCCAAAGTCCTGAGTTTCACCTGGCTCTGTTAATGATCAGCTACAGGGCCACTATGTTCAGCTGCTCAGGTAATACACTGCACAACTCCAGGAGGTGCCATTCACTTAGATTACAGTGTGAATGTTGCCCCAGGTAGTGCAGTGTAGTGGTTCTGGTTAGCTCTGTGACCACCTAACCCTCTCTCATAGTTTTGTGAGGGCTCAAGCAGATGTCTGCACAAAGACTTTGTGAGCAGAGCAGGGCAGTGCTGGTTAGATACCTGTGCCTTTCCACAGAGTACCCCCTTGATGGGAGAATCTTCCATGCATCACCCAGAATTAGTCAAGACCTGGCTGGCAGAAACAAACACTCTCACAATGGCAGTTTTCTGCCCCTTTTTGCGTGACAGGGCTCATCCCGGCCCTGCGGAGAAGTTGTATGGTCGCTAGGCTTGCTCCCCCAAGCAGATTTGGAGGACGCAAGCCCCTAAATAAGTTATGCATCAGGGTTAGCCTCCTGGATGGACAACTTTAGGAGTGTTCTGGAGGCCCTGGTCCTACCGCACTGAGGACAACCCCACTGGGAGGGATGGCTGACACAGTGTGTCAGGGCTGAGCTGATTGTTCTAGGTGTGAAGGCCCCCATGCTGGTCCTGGGTACATGTGGGTGGGATTTGGAGATGTCAATGCTATCTGTTGCTCACCTGAATTGAAGACATGTCATTAAGAAAGTTCAAGGTCAGCAACCTTCTCCTGTGGGCCTGGCCACAAGCCTGCTCAAAAGGCCATGTGGAGAGGGAGACAATGAGAGAAGGGAACTCAGAAGGAAAGAGAAGGTTTTCCATGGCTTCCATCCTTGGGTCCAGGCCTTCCTGTGCCCACATATTTTGAGGGGTTCCCTCTGCTTTATAATAAATGCGCCTCATTTGCACACCTTATATCTTTTGTTGCGTGTATGCCTATATGAGTGGCTGTCTGCTAATGGTCACTGAAAGTCATGACTATCAGAGCTGCAGACTTAGTACCCCACTCCTCATCCCCAGTGGTGCAGGAGAGAAGGATGTAGAAGCTGCAATATCAGACATAATACCCCAACCTTAGGATTAAAATATGGGGTCCAGACATGGAAACTTGCACGAGTGCCTAGTAAGAGTCAGACATGCATGTTCCTCATCTTGATTAATTTTTTTTATAAGGTCATGCCTTTTTTTTAAAATTTTTTAAAAATGTTTTTATTTATTTCTGAGAGAGAGAGAGCATGAGCAGGGGAGGGTCTGAGAGAGAGGGAGACACAGAATCTGAAACAGGCTCCAGGCTCTGAGCTGTCAGCACAGAGCCTGACACAGGGCTCAAACCCACGAACCGTGAAATCATGACCTGAGCCAAAGTCGGACGCTCATCCGGCTGAGCCACCCAGGCACCCCTGGATTAATTTTTTACAATATCCCTTTGAAGTAGTTATCGTTCCCAGTTTATAAGTAAAAACATTGAGGCTCAGAGATGCTAAGGAACTTGCCAACAGTCACACAGAGCCAGCTGATTCTGTATATTTATTCCCCATCTCACTCAATCCATTCCCCAGTGCTAGAGACCCCTGGTCAGAAGTGCTCACAGATTTAAAAACATTAGCCAGAGCAGGACTCTGAGGAGTTTACTGGTCCTATTAAGGCCCTGACACATGTTTTAAATTTCATTTTCTCAAGCCCTGGGGAAGACTTGCTAAAGCAGCCTAGTAGACGGCAGCTGTGGACACAGATCACTTCCTAGGGGCCCCACTCGGTGACGCCTCTCATCAGATGGATACTCTGTGTTGCTGTGGCTGTTGCCTGGAGAGGAAGAGATGGTTGTGTTTCTGAGAGCCTCCCTGCCCTGCACCCCCAGGCCAAGCACAGTCCCAGACCCCTAAGTCAGAACCACTAAGACCATTGGCCATAAATGCAGTTCTCTGGGTCCCCCCTTCCCCCTGGGTTGCACTGAATCAGAGCCTGCTAATGTCAGTCCTGGGATTTGCATGTTTAAAGGCAGATGCACACTTGAGCTTCAGACTTGGGCACCGTTTTGGAGACGTTGAGGACCCTGTGTCCTACAAGTGAGCCAAGAGCCCTCCTCGTGGGACCTTCCCAAGTGTTTCGCTTACATTCCTTTCCTTCATTAGTGCTTTTGGTTTCCGTTGGAGCCACTGTCTGACTCGGCCAGGGAGTGCTTGGGAAAGCAGATGCATTTCTGCCGTCCCACCATCTTCCAGGAATGCGGGAGGTCGTCCTGGGTGGCTCTGGGAAGTTTGCTGTCCTGCTGACTGAGAGAGTGAAGACCCCCAGGAACAACTGGGTGATTTCCAGGGGTTACAGAGGCCTAGTGCCTGAAAGGGACAAGGGAAGTGGAACCCCCTTCAGAGAGCCCATGAGCAAAGCAGGGAGGGGTCCCTTTAGAATCTTTATAAAGGAAGGTCTGGGAGCCAGTCAAGTTGGACAGGACAGAGGAGCTGAGAGGTTGAACTGGTATGACACTCATTGCACGTCAGAGAAAATTTGAATCTTTCATCTCAAATGTGGGGGGCAGTGTGCAGATGGGGACTGAGAGGGTCCCTGGTGGTTGGGGACTGAGACACCATTCAGGTCTAACCACTTGAGCCTCGTGGGAATGCAACCTTGGGCTGAAAAGAGCATCTGACTTTTTCACAGAGGTTGGAAATCCTGATTTTATGTGAAGTCTCCCAATTTTCAATAAAACATTAACAACTAATGTAATTTACAAACAAGATTCTATGCCAGCCAGATATGTCTGCTGACCGGATGTGGCCCTCTGGCTTGCATTCATCTTTGTCCAGGAGGCAATGACTCTGCAAGAGGTGAGTGGAGTTTGGTCAGACATAGGCCCTCTGGTGGACAGCTTCACAGGCCCATGCTGAAGCTGTTGTAGGGCAGAACAACTCAGGACACAGGCTGGGATCTTGAACCTGGGGTCTTAGCCTTGGGTGGACCCAAGCTGGCCTGGAGAGCATCCTTGGCTAGGACATCTATGCTTTTAACAAATGTCTATTGACTATCTGCCATGGGCCAGACACTGGGATATGGTCATGTATTTACTTTTTGTGGCTGTTTTAACAAATCACCACAGACTTGGTGGCTTAAAACCACACTGAAATGTATTCTCACAGTTCTGAAGACCAGTAGTCAGAAACCAGTATCGCTGGGCTGGAATCAAGGTGTGGTAGGGCTGTGTGCTCCCTCTGGACACTCTGGGGAGAGAATCCATTCCTTGCCTCTTCCAGGTTCTGGCGGCCATGTTGCTCTCCTCCTGGTCTCCGTGGTCTCCTTCTGCCTTTTCCTTAGAAGGATACTTGCAATTTGGTTTAGGACCCCCTGGATAATCCAGGATAATCTCTCCATCTCAAGATCTTTAATCATATCTGCAAAGAGCCTCTTATCTTATAAGGTAACATTTACAGGTTCCAGGGATTAGGACTTGATATTGTTAGAGAACAAAGATTGTTCAGCCTGCCACTGATGGTAAAAAAGAAAACAATAACTCGCTGGCTTTGTAGACACTACTTTCTCGTGGGGAAGGCAGGAAAACACCAATAAGCCAACAAATACATAAAATAATGTCATACTATGCAAGTAGCAGGAAGAACAATCAAGCCTCTTTAGGTACCCTAAAATCTAAGGGGTGCTTTAAGGGACAAGAGGGGACCTTTGCCCCATAGGGCCTGCCCTGGCCTCTCTCCAGCCAATCAGACAGACCCAGAGTGTCCCTGAGCTGCACCTCTGTGTTTCTTAGCTCACACCTGTTGCATGTGTGTGCTGGAGCCCTTGGGACTTGGTGAATGAGAATGTCATCTGGTGGAGGTTGAGAGCACAACTGGGTCAGGACCTTTCCAGATGTAGGTCATAGTCAGCCTGGTTGTTGCCAGGCTTCTGCAGGGCTTACCTTGGTGGATGAGAACAGACTTGTCAGAGCACACTTCGTTTCTAAGTTCCAAGCCCCACTGGGGGAGATTTTCCAGGCCCATGGGGACACGCATCATGGCTTCCAAAGGAGGAGGAAGGTTCCCACCAAGGGAGGCTTAGTGGCAGTGACCTCCACTGAAGGAGGACTCTTGGTGGGGGGGCCTGGAAACCACCATGCAAAACCCCGAAAATAGTCACTTCAAATTTTTGGTATCTGACCTGGTCTAGACTTTTAACCAGTGAGCCCAGCCTTGGAGGCACATCTTGGAAGGGCCCGCTGAGAAGGGCCAGAATGGGGAGTCTTGGACACCTCAAGGTCACACGATGCATTACAGCATGTAAGTGTCTTCCCCTGTCCCACTTGATCTCCCCTGCCAGGTACATACCCTGTTATTCTCTCTTTATGAATAAATGGGGAAATTGAGGCCCAGGGATAATGTCCCCCATCTAGAATCCTTTAGCATGCTATACCTGTTGGCATCTGAATTTAAATGTAATTTGTAGATAAAACCCCACCCCACTCCCTCCTCCCCTCCCTCCCCCCTCTGTCACCCCCGCATCTCCCTCTCCTGGACATTGGAAAACTCTGGAAAAGGGGAACCTGATCTACCCATTCCCCAGAGTGGCAAGAGCCGAGGCCTCTCCCTCCTGCCCCCAGGAGTGTGGGCTGCTGGCAAGTCAAGCACCTGGTATCTCCATTGTGAAATGTTTCTTCACCCTCTTTCAGAGGGGAGAAATGCTGGAGCAGGTCTATGGAAGCCGGGGAAAGCCCTAGGCCCCAAGTCACCCTTGAGGACAGGGAAGGAGCAGGGAATGTTCAGGGCCTTGTTGTGATGCCAGGAAGCAGCTGAGCATGGTGGCTTCAGAAAGAGTGGGGACAGTATTATCCTGCTTAGTCACCTGCCAGCTGTGTGACCTTCACCAAGAGCCCTTGTGGGGACTCCTAAAAAATAAGAATAAAGTCCTCTCTTGCATGGTTGTTATGAAAATTAGATTTAATTTCAGCATAGCCCCTAACACATAATAGGCACTAATTTTTTTTTAATTTAAAAACATTTATTTTAGGGGCGCCTGGGTGGCTTAGTCGGTTGGGCGTCCGACTTTCGCTTGGGTCATGATCTCGCGGTTCGTGGGTTCGAGCCCCGCGTTGGGCTCTGTGCTGACTGCCAGCTCAGAGCCTGGAGCCTGTTTCAGAGTCTGTGTCTCCCTCTCTCTCTGACCCTCCCCCTGCTCACGCTGTCTCTCTCTCCTAGAAATAAATAAAAATATTTTTAAAAAACATTTATTTTAGAGAGACAGAGCACAAGCAGAGGATAACTGGGGGAGGGGAGAGAATCTTAAGCAGGCTTCACATTCAGAGTGGAGCACCCATGGGGTTCCATCCTATGACCATGAGATCATGACCTGAGCTGAAAATCAAGAGCTGGACACTCAACCTAGTGAGACACCCAGGTGCCCAGGAAAATACCTTTGTGATAGTTAATACAACACGACTTTGAGAAGGCCATTTCATTTCTCTGGAATCAGTTTCTTCAGCTGTCAGATGAGGCTTTCTCAGGGTTTTGTTTTCCTCATTTTTAAAATGAGAATGGCTCATAGCACGTTCACCATTGGTTGTTGTGGGGGTTACTGAAGTCAGTCAGGCACAGAGTTACTCCCCCCAGGCCCACCCCCTTAGCCTGGCCTCAGTGGCTTTGGCTCTGCCATATGACTAAGAGGATAGCATTGTGCAGAGGTCACTTCAGCAATGACCTGGAGGGTACAGACCCAAGAACAGGCTGCAGGACCATAATGTACATGGTGTCTTGGGCGCGGGATATACTCACAGGCTTAACAATGTTCATGGTGCCTAGGGCATAGGATATACTCACAGGCTCAACTGTTGCTCCAACCAGGCTGGTTTCCAGTCTTGCACCTTTATTTTTTTTTAATTTCTTTATTTTTGAGAGAGAGAGACAGACAAAGAGAGAATAGAGAAAGAATGAGTCAGGAAGGGGCAGAAAGACAGGGAGACAGAATCCCAAGCAGGTTCTGCACTGTCAGTGCAGAGCCTGATGCAGGGCTCGAACTCACGAACTGTGAAGTCATGACCTGAGCCAAAATCAAGAATCAGATGCTCAATTGACTGAGCCACCCAGGCATCCCTCCAGTCTTACACCTTTAAAGTACTGTTGCAGTATGGACACATGTGAACATAGTGTGTTATTTCTGAACACGCTGCTTCGTGGTCACTGAGCTCCTGTCCATTTTCCCCCTGGGAACACAGCTAGACAACTCCTCTGTCTCTCCTGTCATTTGGAGCATGCTGACTCACAGCTAGTGGAATGTGGGGGGAGGTAATGTGGACACCTCCAGGCTGCCCAGAAAAAAATGCCTGCAAAATCCTCTCTGTCCTCACTCTCCATCAGTGAGGTAGTAGAAAAGACTCGAAGGTCTGGAGACGGTGGAGCACAGGATGGAAGGATCCTGGATTCCTAAGAAGCCACTGGCAAAGAGTCACTCAGAAGGTCCTTCCATCCAAGAACCCCCATGTTGGATCACTGCCTCAGTGAGAGGAAACTTCCAGAGCTTTAGGCCCTGGTCAGCCAACTGTGGAGCAAAGGCCAAATCCAGCCGGCAGTCTCCTTTTTTATGGCCTGTGAGCTCCACATAGTTTTTACATTTGTAAAAATGGTTTAAAGAACAGAATTTTGTAACACATGAAAATGACGTGAAATTCAAATTTTAGTGTCCATAAATAAAGTTTGCCTGGAGCACAGCCACACCATTCATTCACTTATTGTCTGTGGCTTCTTTCACAAAAACAGAGATGAGGAGTTCCAACAGAGATTGTATGGCCTTCAAAGCTTAAAACAGTTACTATCCATCCTGTATAGATGGTTTGCCAACCCTGCCTTTCTCTACCTAGTATTTAGGAATTGTTGGTTATGAAAGTTATTAGCTTACCTGGACTGACACAACCGAAGGACTTTTCTGAAGAGACAGGATGAAGAGTTTCAAGACTGAGATAAAAGGCAGCACTGCCTCTTGGAGGATTATGCTAATTTACCTTTCCAGGAAGGCTTATGAACCGGACCATTTCCTGCTCCCTTGGTAATCCTGGGTATGTGATCCACCCCTTCTTGTAAAATCAGGAGAAGAATTTCACCTTCATAGTTGTGATAGAACTGATGTGAAATAATCTATGAACATAACCTGTGCTTGATGAAGTTGGTATCTACCTTTGGATGCCTGGGGGTCCTTCTCAAGACTGTTAAAACACATGGATGATTTTAGTGCCTAAGGCCCATGCTGAGTGGAAGAGCTCCTTACTAAGTCAACTTACATTGCTTTGAGAATGTCTGTGGATGATGCTCTTTCTCTTTCTGACATGCATGTTTTCACACGGCCTTGTGACAGAGTACCAGAACTCCTGTGATTTTTCTCCACTCGCTAGGTTTCCAAAGCCCCTCCAGACTCCATTGGAAGTAGAACGCAGGTGATATGATATTGCAACTTCTAATAAGAAATATAGATTCGGTCTTCCACCCTGTTTCTGGCACAGAGCTCCTAAAACCCTTGGAATTTCCTGCAATGAGAACAGTAAAGTTGTCTTTTGCTATGTCAATGAGGTGACTTTTATACCTCTATCTAAAAGAGGGCATGGAAACTTACACTCTTTGCCTATACCTTGCCCTAAGCATCTCTTTCATTTGGCTGTTCCTGAGTTATATCCTTTTATAATCAATCAGTGATCTAGTAGGTAATAGTTCTTTAAGTTTTATGAGCCACTCTAGTGAATTACTCAAGTCCAAGGATGGGGTCCTGGGAACTCTGACACTTCATCCAAAGCACAGGTGATAATCTGGGTTGATGACTGGCATCTGACATGTATGTATGTGGTGAGGGCAGTCTTGTAGGACTGAACCCTCCACCTGTGGGATCTGATAGTGTCAGAATTACACTGAATTATAAGATACCCAGTTGGTGTCAGAACTGCTTGACAATGTTGGACTTCCCATTCCCCAATACACACTCAAATTGGAATTGGATCCAGAATCATTGGGGGAGGGGGTGGACAGAGGAGCCTGAGAACTCCTACAATGAAGAACTCTACTGGTAATGGATCAGTCCTAAACACTGGTAGAATGAGGACACCCAACTGTAAATTGGCAGATCCCAAAACAAACCCAAAGCCCTCTGTCTCCTTTGAAAATTCCTACTGATGGGATGGCCAAGGGCTATTTAAGAAGACGGGAGGCAATGGTTAGACCACTTGAATTCTAGCACATGAGCTGGTTAAATGTAAAAGTCAGAGGCACAGTTGGAATTCTATCTGGCCACATCCACAGGTCTATCAGGTAAGTTCAAAGAAGAAAGGAGAGAGAGAAGGGGGAAGAGATGTGCTGTGGTGAGCTCTTACTATCCATCATGGTCAATTATTAAATACTTAGGAAATTTGTGAGTCTATTGATAAACTGTTCATAACTTAAACACAGCCATGGTAGAAATATTTATACCAACAGAAATTGGTAGAAGTCACAGATTAAGGATTTGTGATTATTTTTCAGAGATCTAACTTACCAACATACCACTGGATATAGGGAGTAGAGGAATAAAGAATCTGGAATGAAGACAATGTCCCAGCAGGGAAAGATCCTCCACTTAGAAGAGGAGAAGCAGCAAAAAAAGGAGTAAAATAACCTTAGGAGGTAAATATTTTTCCTTTAGGGAGATTTTTCAGATAAAGCTCTATGGTTAAGTCGTTTTCCCAAAGCCACACAGCTAGTAAGTGCCAGGGATGGAATCTGAAATCAGGTGTTTCTGGTTGTGAGAATGTTTTTGTTTTTGGTTTTTTCCATTCCACCAAAAATGGATGACTGAATGGTTAAAATAGAATTATGGGGTGCCTGGGTGGCTCAGTAGGTTAAGTGTCTGACTCTTGGTTTCAGCTCAGGTCATGATCTCATGGTTCATGAGTTCAAGCCCTGCACTGGGGTCTGCACTGATATCATAGAGCTTGCTTGGTATTCTGTCTCCCTCTCTCTGCCTCTTCCCTGTTCATTCTCTATCTCTCTCTCAAAAGTAAATAAATAAACTTTAAAAACAGAAATGGAATTACCTATTTTATAGTTTCTATAGGGTCAGTTTTATAAGCTATCTAAAACCTTCAGAATCCATGAGTTAGAATTACAACTTGTTTGGGCTTGATTTTCACAAATCAAATACACCCTCAGTGGACCCAAATTTGCTGTCGTTAAAGGTTTTCTGTATGACTAATTTTTATGTATAGTCCTAGAGGCCAATCCCAAGAATGCGTTTTGAGAATGCTTTGGTGTTCTCCCTGGAGTCATGCCTAACATCTCAAGGAAGCCAACTTTAGAAGCAAAGATTTGAATATAGTCACCACATCCAGGGATAGGATGGTGACTCTGTAGGGGTTGACTGCCATTGAGAGTCTCAGTCCTGCTGACTGTCTCATTCCACCCCTTGGTGAACCCTTGGCAGATGTCTCCAATGGGGGCAGGGAGGTGGGAAGGTTAGAAACTCACTAGACTTCTGTTTGCCTTTCTTTTGACGGGGATAGCTACATGTTGGGACAAGAATGATTAGGATGACTTACCTGAATTTAACTAGTCAGGATAAATTAAAAATCTTCTTAACTTTCAGAAGTACTTTTGGATTTTATAGTAAGGTCTTGGTGCTTTGTCTGCAACGAGGAGTCAAACACCAAAACCCAATAGCTGGAAATGATGATTCACTCAACACATTCATGGATTTTGAAACAGAACACGGATCTCTCTACTCACAAAAAATTTTATTTTATTTTCCTTTCAGAATTCAGAGTTATCAGGCAACTTGGGAATGATTGTCAGCTAATTCTAAGCTGTGTTCATGGTTTTGTTTATGTCAATGTGAAGAGTGGGATGACCCTTGACATTAGCACTGCTCTTCATTCTCTGCATATGTCAGTGCTGCAGCTGGCTTGACTCTTGACTGCAAATGGTTCTCCCCATTAGGTTAGGGCCCTTCTGCAATATTTATTAGGGCCAATTAGCTCTTCAGAGGGGTATTGCAAAAATACCCACAATGTAAATTCAGGAGACACCTCCCTTTAAAAGGACAATATTCTACCAACAAGCTGTAACACATCCAGAACAGTGATGTTAAATTTTCAGTCTTTGGGACATAGCCTGCAGCCCTCCTTCTTTTTCCTAGCTGCCGCTGGAAGCATCCTTACCATATAGAGATGTGACAGACAGGCAGATGAGCTGCAAAGCAGTGGGGCACCATGCCATATCTGAAGGAGATAACCGATCTGGAATTACCCACTTCTTGTGTCTAATCTAATCTGGATCGTTGTGAGGCTTTCCATAATACTATTTATGTATTGAAACACTCTCAATAATTTGCAGACATCTCATCTCTGCTGGAACGTTCATGAGTAATTTGTCTTGGTATCTCTATGTAACTGAAACAGAAGACTTAGCTCTACCCATGAAAGGATTAGTCACTTATATAAATAAGGATAGAAACAGCTTGAGGAAATAAATTCTGTGAGACTCAAAACGAGATCACTGAGCAATGAAATGTACACCACTGAGGCACATCACGCCACACATGGCACACACCATTTGTCATTGCATCTGCCCACCACCACCCCGCCCTCACCAGCAATATCAACAATGAACAATGGAGAAGAATGTGCAGTGTGGTGCCATCAATAAGGTATCATCGACGTGCCCTCTTTCCAGCTAACTAGCATGGCATCGCTCACAGATTCATTCATTTGAGTTTCATTCATTCATTCCTTAATCTGAGCTGATTCCCCATTCCTTCCCACCCTAAACCCTTCACCAGGCTCTCTGGAACTTTCCATCTCCTCAACCTCTTCTCTAAACTTTTCCTTAACTCTTTGCCTTAACTGGAATGGAGCTTTCCCTTCCTGGAGTACTCTACTTGCCCTGCTGCCTCGAGGGGAACTGGTATAAGAGAAAGATGGGTTGGATAAGAAGGCAAGGAGCTCCCACTGCTGCTTCCACACCACTGTCTTTCCCCTTCTGCTCTTCTGGCACCCTGTTCTTCCTGCTGTCATCCATCAACCAATCTGGCTGCACCCCCCAACCTTAAATGACCTCAGCAGTTTGCCTTCTCCACATATTTGTCATTGCCATGGAAAGACTCCCAACCAAGTGGACAGGTTCCACCTCAGTCCATTAGGAGAAGCCTCAGAAGCATTCAACACTGCTCAGCACCCAGAATAATTCCCTTGGGGTTGACTTTGGGCTATATGAGACAATTTCATACACTTTCCCACCCACAATCCATTTTCAGGGATGCCTTTGCCTTGTATTCCCTGCAGAGAAACTGGGAACCAGTTTCTGGTTCCCAATAGAGAACCAGAGAACCAAACTGAAACCAATAGAGAGGCCATCCCTCAACATCCCACCACCCCACAAAGATGTGTACCTGCATGGTCCCCATATCCCCGTGCTCCCCCTGGTGCAGTGGGCAGTGTATCCTATTCCCCTCCTTACCCTTGTATGGCATCCTGCTTCCACACCCTCTTCTTTAATATCACCTTCCACCTCACCACTGGATTGTTCCCTGCAGTGTACAAGGATACTCTGGCACTCTCCAACCAAAAATAACCACCCAGGATTCTAAGACCCTCTGCCTCATCTCTCTGCTTTCTTTTACAGCAGAACATTTCCAATGTTGTCCCTACTCTCTGTCTCCATGTCCACATTCCTGCAATCTACACCTCTTCAATTCTTTCCAATCTGACTGTTGTCTCCTAAGTCTCGCTGAGACTGCCCTTAGCAGGATCACCAATATCTCCTTGTAAACAAATCTAATAGACACTTTCTTCCCCCATTAGCATTTCTCATATTTGTCTATTCCCTACTAATTGAAACACCCTCCTTTGTCAGCTTCCTGAGCCTCTCCCCAGCTTGGTTTCCTCCTGCTACATTTCCCACCCATATTCTCTGGCTCTTCCTTTACTGACAAATACTCAATTTGACAGCACCCCAAGCTTATCCCTGGGACCTCTTCTTCCCATCTGCACTATTTTCCTAGGTGATCACATCCAGTCTCATAGCTTTATATACCTTCATACACTGGGGACTCCAAGAAGACCTCTCTAGCCCTTGCCTCTGATTCTCATATTCTTATAACCATGTGCCTCTTTGGAATTCCCATTTGGGTCCCTAGGAGACATCTCAAATGGAATATGACCGATATGGAGTGACAATCCCCTCTTTCCCTCTGGGAAAACAAAGCAAAACAAATAAACACATTTATTTTCTTGCCTTCCACAATTCCTCTCTCATGCCTGAGTGTTCCCAGGTGCCTGCAGCCAAGACTCCTCTGGATGCTCAACATAGCATCTCTCTGATCTTCTGCCCTCCAGCTTCCATCAGCTGCCATGCAGAACTCATCTCCTTCCCTGCCCTGCAACCCTGTACCCTTCTCTGTGAGCAGCACTCTTATTTCCCCATGGGGAGCTCTGTGCTAAAGGTGACTCTACTCCCCAGTGCCCTGATAATAAGGAGGTGACCCAAGGATAAGCCAACCAATCTATTCCATTCCTTTGGAAACATGACCCAAGCCTGGGCAGAAAAGCCAAATTCCAGAACTTTTTTCCAGTAACTACTGGAAAAGTAATTACAAGCTGCCCAGCTAAGAGAGTGCTGATAGCATTTGAATCCTTGGATACAGCTAGACCCCAAGTTATTTCCATATCTGGGAGCCAATAAATGTCCTACTTTTATGTTTACTTAAGCCATTTTGAATTGGGATGATTTTACTCACAACCCAAGGAGCTCTAATTAATGCGTCAATTCATTCATTTATTTACTCACTTACCCACATGCTAGGTACTAGGCATTAATCCATCTATTACTGACTTATCTAAATCATGTCACTGAAACCACAAATGCTGCCCCTCCCTGTCCATTGCCTATGGGGTCAATATTAAGTATTTATAATCCATAATTGGGCCCCATCTGATCTCATTTCTCAAGACCGTCCTTATGAGCCCCCCACACCAAAGAAGCCAATTATAGTCCCCTTAAAAAACTGTGTTCATTCCACTTTCAACCTTTCCTTGGCGCTCTCCTCATGGGATCCATCTTTAAGACCCATCTCCCAGTCATGGCCCCTGTGAAAAGTTGCCCATATGACTGACTCAGGCACCATGGATCCTTCTGTAGCAGCCCCTGGGCCACACCCCTTGCTGGACCTGTCTGCCCTGGTCCCAATGCCTATGTCTTATCTCCTAAAGAGCAATATGAAGTCTTGGGTCTGGGTCTCATGCTTCTTTCAGGTTCTTGAGAGCCTGAAACAGAGCTGAATATGCCCATCAGTGACAGGACCTGACACCTATACAGTGTCTAGTATTTGCCAGACCCAGTTCTATGCTAATTCTGCTAATGCTCACAATAATAAACAGTTAAGAAACTGAGGCACCCTGCAGTTTGCCCAGCATCACACAGCTGACAGGTGATGGAGCCAGAATGAAAACATAGAACTATCTCAACCCACTCTGGATTTCATGGGCACGAGACTGACATCTCTTCAGTGAGGAGAAGCAGAGGAGACTTGCAAGGAACATGCATTTCTGAAGCTACCTTTTCCCACCCAACACCTCTCCCACCATCTATGGTGAAGGACCAACTTGAACCCATGGTAGGGGTTCAAGAAGATGAGTCCACAGATCAGTTGTTTGGCCCTTGCAGCAATGTCAATCTGTTCTAAAAATGTCTCACTCTCAACATCTGTAATTGCAGCCTTGTGGACAGTAATAAACAGCAGGCCAGGCATTGAGTAGCAAATCTAAGCAACTATTTTCCCACAGAGTGTGGTGCCTTTCTCTCTGACCTGTCTTTCTCAACCCTTCCTATCTGAGTCCATGTGCCTGGAGAAATGAGCTGGGAAGCAGCGAGCCAGCCCAGAGGAGACACCAGACTGACCAGAAGCCTGGCAGGGGCACTGCTGAGGCGCAATGGGAAAGCAACACCCTGCTGCTCAGCTTCCTGCTCCTGGAGCCAGTGGCCATTGGCCAGGCCAGCTCTGTCACTGACCAGCAAGGAAACATGGATTCAGTGCCAAGGGCTATTGGGTCTCCTCAGAAGGACTAATCTGACCACTTGAAGACAGAGGTCAGGCTGATGGACTCGAACCAGGGGTTAATGGCCTCTGTCCAGTAAATGCTCCAAGTTTGATTAATTCTTTCAACAAATGTTTATTGATTGCCAGGCCCTGTGCCAGCACTGGAGATAGAACCAGGCCATGTCTCCTGCTGGCTGGAGACAGACGCCTGCACAAGAGCTCACAGGGACAGGAGAGGGTGGGTGTACAGGGAAGCAGAGGGGAGACTGAGGGCATGGTGGCCTCTCTTCCATGCTGTGGGAAAGTTGTCTTTCCCCTTGCCTGGCCCCAGCCCATTTTTTGGCATCAGGACAGCAGATCCTTCCAGGTGCCCCTGGGTTAACAAGTAAAGGAAAACCTGGGGATGAGCACAATGTCTTGCACCTAAAGAATTGGACCTGAAACAAAGTGCAGTACCAGCACAGGAGACCCCTCCCCACTAAACCCTTCTTCTCTCTCTGGCCCCCTTTCCACCCATCGTTCTTTCTTGTAGCAGGAATCTGATGCTCTTAGCTGGGATCTGTCACTTCCCCAGCAGACATCGGTGGGCCATTCAGAGAACCAAGCTCCTTCCCCATCCTGAGAGGCAACACAACAGGACAGAGAAGGTGGTCTGGGTTCAAATCCTGACCTGGCCACTTCAGAAGGATGGCATAAAGTGGTCAAGAGCTTAGGCGTGGAGCCAGACTGCCTGAGGCCAAATACCTGCGGTGCCAGGTATTGGCTGTGTCATGTTGTGTCACTTACATTTCTGTACCTCAATTTCCTCCCTCATAAAGTAGGGATCACTGTTGCAGGGTTGTCAGGAGGACTGGTGAGTGAATTCATATAAACAGAGCTTAAGAGTGCTTAAAACAGAGCTAACCGTGCGCACTTAGTTATTACTACTTAGTTATAAGTTAGTTATTACTAGCTAGGATTATACCTATGCACAGGGATTAAGGAATTAAGGAATTAAGTGAACTAATCACTGAAAAATGTTGAGTAGGTGCTTGACAAATACTAGTGTCCTTTCTCCCACATTTTCTGATAAGACGAAGAACATGCAGAAGGCATAATCTGCAGGCTCCACCATCCTAAGAGGCACAGGTGTGCTGTAAAGGGGACTGTCCCAGAGCAGTTCCTGTTGCCCCTTGGATGAATACATCCCAACTCCTCTAAAGGGGTGAGATTCTTGAGAAAATATCCATTTAAGTTCAGCTTAATGTTTACAGCTGATTTTTTAAAGGTAGTTTTTCTGAATTATTTTTTAAAGTTTATTTATTTTGTGAAAGAGAGAGAAAACAAGCAAGGAAAGGGGCAGAGAGAGAGAGAGAGAGTCTCAATCAGGCACTGCACTGACAGTGTGGAGCTGATGGGGGGCTCGAACTCATTAACTACAAGATCATGACCCGAGCTGAAGTCAAGAGTCAGACTCTTAACCTACTGAGCAACCCAAGCTCTCCCAAATGTAGGCATACAAGTGGAAGAAGCCAATGGCAGAATCCAGCCTGCCACAGGCCTGGAACACCCCTGCCCTTGACCCTGGAGTGGATGCCAAAGGTCCCTTTCCCTGGAACAGAATCTTCACCTTTTGCAGGGAAGGAAGCCAAGTGCTGCCCAGAAAAGACAAGGCTTTAAAAATGCTTAGCACTCCCAGAATGTGAGTTTTCTTGCTGCCTTTTCTGGGGCATTTTTTGTGAAGGAAGGAGGAACATTATCAAGTGCCCCAGAGCTGAATCTCAAGGCCAGAGGTGACTATGAGGAGGTGGGAAGGGAAGGGGGACAACCCCCAGCCACCATCTTCTACCAGAAATTGCTGCCTCACAGTCTGACTAAGGGACCTGGAGAGGAGGTTGGCTCTGCATGAGGTGTCTCCAGAGCCCTCCTCTCTGTGGCCATAATGGTGTCCAGCCCCTTATGGCTGGAGAGAGGTAAGCCCCACTCAGGTCTTTTCTTCACACAGCCTCTGAGACCTTGGCGTCACCCCCTACAGGCTCCATGGAAGGCTGGGATGGACCCGCTTTAAACCCCTCTTCCTGAACCCAGACTAGTGCCCCATTGTGCTGACTGGATTCTCTATCCAACTGGTTCATGTCAGCCCTCCCCCACATGCCCTGCCATAACTTGGAGCTAATGTCTCCATATGAATGACAACCCAGTCCCTGGCTTGGGCCTCACAATAGGATTTAGTTTCTCTTACGCTCTATCTCTGACTCCTGGCCTCTGTCTGCCTCTCTAGTAGGTGGAATCATGTCATGCCTGAGCTGAGGGCACCAACAGGTACCTCTGGGCTGGGCTTGCTGAGGTGAGATCAGAAGAGTCCATGGTAGAGGCCAGCAGGCAAGGCAGGTAATGTGTGATAAGGTCTCCTGGGGTAGTCTTGTGGCAGGTGAGTCACTCCTGAGGAATCCTCTAGGTTATAAATAGGCCTGGTTGGCAATGATGGGAAAGAGAACAATAAGGAGACCATTGTCTTTCCTGATAGGCTGTTACTAAACCATGAATAATCCCTTTGAGGACTCAGATTCTACAGACAGTTCCCAAGCCCCTTCCGTGCCAGACTCCAGCATCGCCAAGGGCACTAGGTGCCTGAGAGCATGCTGGGGCTGTAAATACATGCCTATACCGGGGCATTTAATGAATCAGCATACCAACCTGCAAAGTAAGTATGCTTATCCTGATTTAGAGATGGATCAACAGGTTAGAGGGGTTTCCTGCCCAGGCCCATGACTAAATCACTGTTAGAACCCCGGTCTGTCTGCAGAGGGGCCTCTGCTCCTTCAGTCAGACCATAGAGCTCGTTAGCCTGACATGGGGCAGGAGGGTTCAGGATCCCCAAAATGACCAGATTATGTGCTCTGACCTCCAGGGCTAACTAACATAGTCCCGCCAACCAAATAATTCACTGAGACTCGAGTATAAGACTGGCTATGGGAAATGCCACTCAAGGGGAGAAGTGGTTAGAAATCCAGTTAAGCATGAATAGATCTATTAAACTTTTTTCATCTTCATTTTCCTTAAAAATATTAAATAGAGGCCAGAGCCAGGAAAGGCTTCCACAAAAGGGACTAAGCAAAAAATACTGTTTTCATCTATAAGGTTATCTAGCTTCCATTTGCCAATGAGGGTCAGGTCTCTCCCCTTGCGAGAGTTCTGAAGACCTTTCTAGCACTTCCCTGGCTCACACCTGCACCCCAACACCTGTTTGTCCCATGCCCCCCAGGATGGAACAAGGCTAGGCCTAGCTGAGTAGGCATCAGGGTCCCCAGGAAACCAGGATCAGGTTGGATTGAGACTCCACCCAGTTCCCTGGGCCTCAGCCTCAACATGTAGCACAACGTATGTTGCCAAGCTGCACACTGGGGCAAAGGTTATCAGAGCCTGAAATAGCTTCCTCCCAGCTGGCCACATACCCCTGGGTCTTCTGGGGGCAGAATCTGCGAAAGGTTTTACCTGCTCTCTCTGGCACAACTGGACTGTCTACACCAAGTACCCTGTCTACACTGGCAAGGTTAGAAGGGCACATTTTAGCACTACTAATGCAAGCTAGGAGGGAAGTTGGTTTGCTTATTTTTGTTTTTTGCTTTTTTTTTTTGGACAAACACCAAGCCATTGTCTTTATTTCCCTTTTCCAAACCAGCAGTTACATTTCAGTGGGGGATGCATTTCAGGGAAGAGACGAAGTCTGCCTGGGTGTCTGCAGGTCTGGAAAAGGGATTTCTAAACAGGTTGTGTTGGAGGATCTTTCCTACATGAGATCCTGGATGGAGCTGGCAGCCTGACACACAGGCTTTCTCCGAAACACCACTTGAAGGCCTCGCCTTTTCCTCAATACCAGAGGATGACATAGTCCTTAAGCGAGGCCACAGGGTTACTTCTTACCATCGATTGTCAAGTCCTATGGCTTCCTTGAACTCTGGGCATCTTACGCATAAATTAGAACCAAGTATTAGATTAAAACAGGGTTTGACCTCAACATGTAAAACCTCAATGAAAGGGCTTGATTTCAATGCATATTTCTTTTTTTTTTTTTTTTACCATTTTAAATTTTTTAATGTTTGTTTATTTTTGAGACAGACAGAGCATAAGCAGGGGAGGAGCAGAGAGGAGATGGAGAATTCAAAGCAGTCTCCAGGCTCTGAGCTGTCAGCAAAGAGCCTGGCGTGGGGCTCAAACCCACGAGCTGTGAGATGATGACCTGAGCTGAAGTTGGGCACTTAACTGACTGAGCCACCCAGGCATCCCTTCAATGCAATTTCAATCAATATTTCAATGAAATATCTGTGTAATAGATATTGTCAATGTATCTGTCTGCGTACCTGGGGGTTTGTTTCCTATGATGTCTCCAAGTACAGGAATCCAGACTCACATGCCAAATGCAAACCCACAACAAGCATACCTCCTACTCAGTCCAAGTCTTTCTTCCTGACATTGGCACCCAGGGTTATGATGGGTATGGTGTTTCTAAATTTGAAGAAGCCTAATGGGCACTAGGCACCCTGCTGGGGCCTCTGGCCTTCAGCTCCCCTAGATTTGCCAAGACATTTGTCCAATAATCCAAGATGGCAGGGGCCACCGACACCATGCTGAGATCAGTGCAGCCCAAAGGGCTTGGAGGAAAGGAATCTGTGTGATCTGAGCACACGCCCAGTTGGAGTGCAAGCAAGACACCCATCTGCAGAGCCACTGTTTACTCCTGTGCCAAGCTAGGCTCCCTTAAGCTGCTAGCCGGAGTCCAGCCAAGGAATGGAGATGTAGGGCTGTCATTTCCAAATGGCACACAAATCCTCCCCCGCCAATTGGCTGCCTATGAGTAACTGGACCAAAAACATAAACATAGTCCCTTAGGTCCATGACAAACAGGGCAGGGCAAGGCAGGCCCATCCTGGTCCAGATGGAGCTGGGCTTGGTACTTTTTCCTGTAAGAGCAGGACCTGCACTGGACCCTGGCTGTTATGCTCAGGAATTTTCTGGTACATGTAGTACAAGAGACATCGATGCCCTTTTTCATTGGAGCTTATCTAGGAAATGCTGATCCAAGCCTGTCAGCAACCAGTCCCCTTGTCTTCCTTTCTGCTTGCTTTTCTTATGGTTCCATCCACTTCTGTGGCTTGACGCCTACCCAAACTTATAACCCAGAGTCCTCTCCTGAGTTCCAGCAGGTAAAGCAGTATTTCTTTGGGACACCCTGTGTCTGCTCTGCAGATGTCTCAAACTACGTTCAAGATGAGATGACATTATTTTCCCATATTCCATTCTGGCCCCAAAACTACCCTCTAGGTGCATTCTTTCTCTTGATAAAATTCATCCAGACACAAGGTCAGGAAGTTCTGCTACTCCCCACCATCATCGCTTCCACCTCTACCACGACCATCACCAATACCTCCATCCCTACCACTACCTCCATATTCACCTCTGTCTGTACTTTCACCTCTGCCACCATCACCATCACTTCTGCCACCACCACCCCCACCTCCTCCACCACTGTGCTACCATAACCACAACCTACACCACCTCCATACTTATCTGTACCAACACCTCCATCTTCACTACACACACACACACACACACACGCACACACACACCCCTAATGGGTCATCCACTTTTAGTCGTTCTTTCTTCTAAATTTCTTGGAACCTGTCCCTTTCCATGCATCTACCCAAATGCTGCCTGAGCTAGGACTAGTGCATGTTAATCTTGCCATAACCGGCTCTCCATTCTTCATCTCCTCTTCCTCCCATCTTCCTACACACAGCTCTTAGGGAAACCTTTCTAGTGTGCTCAAAGCCCTGCAACGGCTCCCTACCACCTACTCTTAGACTTCCCCACAAGTTCCCTTAAAAAGGAAGTTTTGATAAAATATGGGAAATTCTGGATTAGAAATTGAAGAGCTTTTCTATTTTGTGAGATTTGTCACAGTCTTTAATGTGAATAACATGGAGACACTTCACTGGGAAGAAAGCAGATGTAGTTTTCTGAATTTCTGGGGTTTTTTTTAACAATATTGAGATTTTGAGGGAAGAAGTTTTTTATACTTATCATGCTATGAATTAATAGAGAATGGGTTCCAGAAGCTCAGGCTCCTTTCTGTTGTTTCTCACAAAGTGAGCTTCTCTGGGTGGAGCAGGCTGATGCTTCAACAGAAGCCAAGTGCCTTTCTCTTCGGCTTCCTTCTTTTTCTGATCATTTTTCTTCACACACTTCAGGAAGCTATCTCAGCTCTGTGAGAGCTTAATATGCTCAATCCGCATACTAATTCTCTTGGCAAGAATCTTGCCTGGAACTTGTTTGTTTACACCAAGCCCAAGAGCATGCTGGGTAACGTTGTAGACTGTGCCAGTCCTGCCACGGTAACATTTGTGGGGCGTTTCCTTTTTGAACAGTACCCATTCCCTTGACGTCTCCAATATCACCTTTCATAGAGAGTCACACATATGTGGCCAAAGGAAGAAGCCATGTTTTCTAAAATGCCTACAGAACATATAGCAGGTGCCTCTCCACTTTCCCTTTCTCCATTTTCCCTTTTTGGAAAATTACTGGAGATGGAAGAACTTGTTGAAGTTTCTCAGGGTGGAAGAAGCAAAACCAAGATACCTGTTTTGGCTCCAGTTTCCCCCTCTCACGAATCCCTCCCTGCTGTTCAGTCTGCACAAAGGTCCTTTCTCTCCTTCACAACCTCCAAGACCAACGTAATCACCACCCCCCACATACTGCTACCTTACTCACTTTCTATATTATAGTTGTCTTAATTTCTGCTTTCCCCACTGTTCTAGGAGCTCCCTATTGGTAGGGGGTTTGGGGGATCCTCTCAGCCAGCAAAGTGCCTGAGAAATGGTGGTGCCCAGTGTTTGTAGAAAACTGTCCAATGCTTCCTGATTTGGGAAGGAAAAATTGAAGCAGACCAAGTAGTGTCTTGTGCAAGTTGCCTACATTCTGCATCTCCTTCCATCTCCCTTCTCTTGCTCCTCAACCCACTACCTGCTGGCATCTGCCTTAGCACCCCCACCTACAGAGCTCTTACTTGTTTACCAATGACCCAAATCACTAAACTCCCCTGGTGTGTTGCAGTTTTCAATGGATTCAACTTCTGGGCAGAAGACTACACAGCTGCCCCTCTGTCTTTCCCAAAGCCTCTGACCCACAATCCCACCTGGTTCTCTTCCCACTGGTCACTCTGTTCTGGTCTTATTTTTGCCCAGCCTTCTCCACCCTTCCAGTCAGTTCTGCAACTCCTCCCACTTCAGGTTTAGCCTGGTTCTCCTCGCCTGCCCTGGGCTTTTCCTCAATGGGTTCCCTTTGCAGATCCTCCAGTGGCTTTGGCCACACTGATAATTCCCTCATGGTGTGCCCACCTCAGTCCTCTTCTCTGAGACCCCAGTCTGATTCCACTAACTCCCACATGACAAATATACTCTGATATCTTACTGGGGCCTCAAATTCTGGAGAGCCAAAATATTAACTCTTAATCTACAGGCTCAAACCTAATCTGTCTCCAGCATTTTCCCACATCCCCAGATGGCACCACCAACCACAGCCATCCACCCACTCCCTCACCTCTCCAGATTTGCCAAGAGTTAGTTCCCATAAATATATCTCTTTTTAAAATATCTAACATTTTAAAAAAATTATACTGTGATAATACTTAACATGAGATTTATCCCCTTAACAAATTTTCAAGTGCACAATGTGGTATTGTTAACTAAGCACAGTGTTGTACAGGAGACCTGTACAGAACTTCTTTATCTTGCATAATTGAGACTTTATGCCTTTTGGTTCCATTGCCATTTCCCCCTTCTTCTGGCCTCTGGAAACCACCCTTTTACTCTCTAGTTCTATGAGTTTCACAATTTCAATTACCTCATTTGAGTGGATTAATAGAGTATTTGTCCTTCTGTGACTAGATTATTTTACTAAGTGTAATGTCTTCAAGTTTCATTCATGTTGTCACATATTGCAGGATCTCCTTCTTTTTTAAGGCTGCATAATATTCCACTGTATGTATAGACCATATCTTATTTATCTGTTCATCCACTGATGGACACTGGGGTTGTTTCCACTACTTGGTTATTGTGAATAATGCTGTAATAAACTCCAGAGTTCTACTATGTCTTCTTCAAGATCCTGATATCAATCCTTTTGGGTGTATAACCAGAAGTGGGATTGCTGAATCATATGGTGTTTCTATTTTTTTTTTATTTTATTTATTTTTGAGAGAGAGATAGAGACAGCATGAGCAGAGAAGGGTCAGAGAGAGAGGGAGGCACAGAATCTGAAGCAGACTCCAGGCTCTGAGCTGGTTGTCAGCACAGAGCCCAATGTGGGGCTCGAACCCATGAACCGTGAGATCACGACCTGAGCCAAAGTCAGACACTTAACCGACTGAGCCACCCAGGCACCCCAGTGTTTCTATTTTTAACTGCAGGAAATGACCATACTGTTTTCTATAATAGCTGCATCATTTTGCTCTCCCACCAGCAGTGCACAATATTTCCAACTTCTTCATATCCTGGCCATTATTTGTTTTCTCTTTTCTTCCTTCTTCTTTTCTTCCTCCCTCCTCCTCTTTCTTCTCTCTCTCTCCTCCCTCCCATCTCTCTCTCTCTCTCTTTCTTTCTTTCTCTCTCTTTCTTTCATTCTTTCTTTCTTGATAATAGTCATCTTGATAGGTGTGAGGCGATATCTCATAGTGCTTTGGCTTTGCATTTCTATGATGATTATTGACACTAGCATCTTTTAAAATTACCCCATTTTCTCCTGACCTCCAATGCTGCCACGCAACCTCGACACCACCTTTTGCTCAGATTCTTACAGGAGCCTCCAAACAGGCCTTCCCTTATCCATCCACACTTCCAACCATGCTCTGCACAAGCAGAAAGGTCTTTCCAAATACAAGCTAGTCCTTCGCTGAAACCCTCTGATGAACTTCCTCCATTACTCTTGTGATAAAGCGAACATCCCTAGTGTAGACCCTCCTCCACCTCATTGGTGTGTCTTCAGCTGCATCTCTGGCTTCCCATAGGTCAGCCATGCCAGCTTTTGTGGATCACTCTTTTCACCCTCCCCCTCCCTGAATCACTTACTCACATTCTTCCATCTAACTCTGTAAGTCCTTTGGAATTCAGTTCAAATACCAACTAATGACAAACCTCTTCCTCTGACCTTTCCATATACACCTTCTTGGGACACCAGTACTTCTTAATAAACTTGTTGCAATTGCAATTAATGTGAAACTGTATTTAGATTCTGTTTCTGACACCAGAATGCTAATTGCAAGATGGTATGGAACACATGCATCTTATTCTCACTGTGTCTGCAGTGCCTAGCAAGAGCCTGGCACACAGGTGGGTTCAGCCCATACTTCTTGACTTTAATGTCTGATGAGCCTTGCTTAGTCAGAGACAGCTTCTCTAACTGTGTTAAAAGCAAAGGTTTTGGAATCAAACATGACTCCAAATCTCAACTAGCTTTGGGACTTTGTGACGTAGTCTCCTCACTGGTAAAAAAGGGGAGGCTGTGTGTAGGGGCGAGCATGGAGAACAAACTCAGGGAATGTCAGCAGGTTTTCCTATCACATGAGGCAGGAGTCTCACGCCTCTCAGCAGAGGAACAAAGATCCCTATTCTTGCTTTCTGAAGGTTCTATGCTCTTAGACCTTTTACTCACTCATGTCGCCCAGAACGGAGACTGTATTAAGTAGTTTCCGGGATGCCTGGGTGGCTCAGTTGGTTAAACGTCCAACTTCAGCCCAGGTAATGATCTCATCGCTCATGAGTTCAAGATCCACATTGGGCTCTGTGTTGCCAGCTCTGAGCCTGGAGCCTGCTTCCGATTTTGTGTCTTCTCCTCTCTCTGCCCCTCCCCTGCTAAGCAATCTGTCTCTCTCTCTCTCTCTCTCAAAAATAAATAATAAATATTTTTTTAAAAAGTGGTTTCCTAGGGCAGCCTTTGGGGGATGGGACTTGAGCTTCAGAAATGTCTTGTCTCAGGGCTCTGGAGGCCGGAAGTCTGAGATCAAGGTGCTGGCAGGGCTGCTTCCTTCTGAGGGTCATGAGGGAGCATCTGCTCTTGGCGTCTATCCTGGCTGCTGGTGGTCTCAGGCATTCCTTGGTTTAGAGAAGCATTACTGCCATCTCTGCCCTCATCTTCAGGACTTCAGGACTTCAGGACTTCCTGTGTGTGTGTGTGTGTGTGTGTGTGTGTGTGTGTGTGTGTCCAAATTTTCCCCTCTAAAAAGATACCAGTCATATAGGATTAAGGGCCCACTCCACTTCAGTATGATCTTAAGCACTTACAACTGCAACAATTCTATCTCCAAATGAAGTCACATTCTAAGGTACTGGGGGTTAGAACATCAACTTCCGTTTTGGAAGGATATAATTCAAACCATACCAGAGCCTGTCCATGAGGTCTGAAGAACCTTGGACAGGCTAACGGGGATTGGGCACTGTGTTTGGTGGCTAAGTGTCCAGTGTGATAAAGCCCTCAGACTCTGCTTGGCCTAGAGAATTTCACTTACCTCCAGAACAGGCAGGGAGCCCCACTATATCTCTGCTGAGGGGGTTGGGAAGAGGCCTCTCTAGGGCTCTCCTGAGACCCCTTGCCCACTGCTTCACAAGCCACCTCCACTGAAGGCACTCACCAGAGGGTTCTTGGTTGACCTTGCCAGCCACTCACCCAAGGGGCAATTCACGGCGGCTCCCGCAGCTCACCCTATATGCTGCAGACAAAGGCACCTACCCTGTTTTCCTTTTTAAGCCAATTACTAAGAACAGAGATAAACCACAGCCTTTCCAGAACTTGCAAGACAAATGGGAGTGAGCAAATATTTCTGTGGCTTGGCTCATTTCCTGTGGCTATGTGGTTCAGGGTTCAGAGTCTGGGGTCTTCACTCAGGAAGGGCTCCTCCTGACTCTGTGGAGTGCCCAAGAATACACCTATGAGAACCACACCGTCTTGTCTAGACCTCACAGACTGCATGATCCCCAGCAGTTGGCAGGCAAGATAGGCCCTTCACGTAAGGCATTTTGTCTATAGTGAAGGCAGGAGAGACATTCCCGCTGAGGCCAGCCCTTGAAGTTAGCTTGTCACAGTCATGATTTCCTCCCCTTTTGTCTCCCACACACATCCAGGCTCCTCAGATTTAAACTAGTGCCTACATCTGATTAGTGACACACCAGGCACATAGTAGGTGCTTGATAAACATACTCCAGACTTGCATTTCCAATTTCAAAGTGGAATTATCTTCTACTGGCTTCTCTTTCTCAAATTACCTCTTGGTGTCTCCTGTCAGGGTTCCAGATTGTCCAGTCACCTTGGCTGGGATCTCTGACCCCTCTCCTGGCCTGTCTGCTGGAGGCTTCTGGCATCTGTCTCCCCATTTCCTTCAAGACTTTTTCACCTCTCTATCCACACAACCTCCAGTCATGCCTGTGCTTGTCTTATCTTGAGGACGGTCTTCATGCCCATCTCTACCCCAGTGGTATCTCTCCGTCCTATCCATCTCCAGGATTATTTATTCAAATGCTTCCAGAGCCCCCAGGGCAGCCTAAGATCCCACATCTAATTGTGCATTCTTTGTATGGACACTGTCTGTCCTTCATCTGTCTGGCCACCTTCCTTGCCAGCTTTCCCCATACCTCTCATCTTCTACCTTAGCCACACCGACCCACTACCTAGTCCCAGACATGCTGTGCTCTTACTACCATGCCCTTTCTCATGCTGTTCCCTTGCTAAGGGGTCCACTTTCCCCAATTCTCCATCTGGCTACATGCCTATTCACACTGTGAGACCCAATGCCAACATTACCTCATGGGAGTTGACCATGATAACCTCATCTTTCCTTCCAGAATAGTTTGGACACACATCCACTGTTGCATTTGTCACTCCATATTGTGATTGTCTGCTCATTAGTCACTCTCTCCCATATGCGTCCCAGAGGTTCCCAAACTAGTGTGCACAAAATTACCCAGCAGCCTCATAAAAAGGTGGGTTGCCTGGTTCCATGCCCAAAGTTCTGATTTTGGGACCCAAGAAAGTGAATTTTAACAAGCACACCAGGTGGTCTTGTTGTAGGTGGTCTTTGGGCTCTTCACTGAGAACTGCTGCTCCTGTGGGTCCCAGGCTGGGAGATCTTCTCTTATTCAGGGCTATGTGTCCTCAGCTCCAGCTCAGCTCCCATCACATGGAATGATAGGAGAGATGAACTGGGGACCTTGTCCTTGCTATCCTTTCCATCAGCCAAGGGACTATGGTAAGTCCCTCAGCTCCTCTGAGGCCAGCCCCTATCTCCATCTGAAGAAGGGAGATCCCACCACCACTCAGGGCTGGTTCAGAGGGCTGTGGGGAGGATCGCAGTACATAAAAATCCCAGGCACAGCTTCTGAACCTGATAGCCTACCAGTGGACACTGCCAAACCTATAGCAACCCATGCTTCTTATGATTTTCCAGAAGTGTGGAGTCCTCTCTCTCCAACCCATTCATCAGTTATCTATTCACAAACCGTCCTCAAAGGAAAAATCCCTTCCCTTCTTTGGATTCTTTGGAATCAATAGATTTTAAAACCTGTCTTGAGTTTCCCTAGGTCTCTTGCCAACTTTTAGGAGGGTGGTATTAATGCATAGAGATAAAGGCACCAACATTTCCTGAGAAGACAAAAGGTAGGAGGTGTTGATAGCACTCTGCATGCCTCTGTGATGGGCATGGCCCCAATGATAGGAAACATAAATGGCCCTGGGCCTCCAACATGCTGGCCAGAAGAAATGCAGGTAGCCAAGGGCCAGGGCCTGCCTAGAATTCAGCACTTTTGTTTCTGTTTAACTCAACTCCAGTTAGATTTTGCCCTGCACCCACCTGTTGGCTCTATCTCACCCACACACATGTCATTCATTCATTCATTGATGCCACAAATATTTATTGAGTGCCTACTACCTGCAGTTACTGTGCTAGCCTTGTGGATACAGAGATGACAAGAGATGTCTCTATACTACAGGGTTTGCAATGTTTTGGGGGGACAGATAAGCAAGCAAGAGCAAAGCAAGATGGTAATTGCTGGGCTGAAAGCAAATGGAAAGTTATGGAAGGACTTGAGAGAAAGACTACCATGATAGGTCTTGTCTTGGCCTATGAATTGGGATAGAAGAAGCCAGTGACACAAGAAGGTTTGAGAATCAAACCCCCTCTGGGTGCCACATGTTTTCCTACCTCTATTGATGCAGCTCAAGATCACTGCAACCTTTATCCATCAGTCCCTTGGCCCAGGGGCCTGCAGATGGAGGGACTGGCCAGAAGGACTGGGCAGAGAAGGCAGAAGGAACACAGAGGAGCTAATGTGCCAAGAATCTATGATGGGGACCCTGCCAGCCCTGACACACTCAGGGCAGGTACCCTGGTCTGTGACTGATCTCTTGAACTAGTTCTTGTAGCATCCAATTAGTTGAGGGTACCTCTTCTTGGATTCCCATGAGCCCTTTGTAGTCTTATTTTAAGAAAACATTTTACTTGAGCCAGACTTGTTCATTAATTTATTCAAAAAAGTATTTATCAGTGGCACCTGGGTGGCTCAGTTTACTGAGCGTCTGACTCTTGCTTTCAGCTTAGGTCATGGTTTCTGACCTGAGGGTTGTGGAATTGAGCCCAACATTGGACTCTATGCTGAATGTGGAGCCTGCTTAAGATTCTCCCTCTTTCTCCCTCTCTCTCTCTCTCTCCCTCCCTCCCTCCCTCCCTCCCACTCATGTTCTCCCTCTAAAAAAAAAAAGTATTTATCAGACATCAACTACGTACCAGGCATAGTTCTATGTGCTTGAGCTATATCAGAGAACAACTTTAACAAAGACCATGTTTTCATGGAGCGGGCATTCTAGAGGTAGGAAACAGACAATAAGCAATAAGCATAACAAATAAGTCAATTATATAATATGTAGAGAGTTATAGGTGCTAGATGGCTGAGAGTAGAATACATCAAGGGGACTGGGGGCATAGAGAGTGTGGAAGCAAGTTGCAATATTAAATAGGGTGGTCAGGTGAGTCCTTGTTGGGTTAAGGAGATGAAGGTGATACTATCTGAAGGAAGGCTGCTGCTGGCAGAAGGCACAGCAAGTGCAAAACCCCACATGGGACCACTTCCAGAATGTTTGACCAACAGCAAAGAGACCAGAGAGCTGGAGCCAAGTGAGCAAAGGGCAGAGCTGTGGGGAAGGAGGCAGGAGAGGTAAGGGAGCCAAGGGCCCCAGGCAGCCCCTGGGGGGCATGAGCAGAAGAATGTCACCGGCTAACTTAGGCTCTAAAACATGCATCCTGGCCACTTTTTGAGACCAGATGGGAGAGAAACAAGAGACTGGCTGGGCCATATGAATTATGGTTGTCATATTCAGGTGTGAAGTACTGATGCTCAAATCAGAAGCAGTTCTGGATCTACCCTGCAGGGGGACCAGCAGGGCTTCCTGAAGTTGGATGTGGCAAGTGAGAGGAAAGTCTGAGTTTGAATGTGTTTCTGTTGCTTGTAGCCGCAAGAGTGGAGTCATGAAACTGGTCTCCTTTGCTCTCGCAGGGGCTTCCATGTGGCTCCCTGAGCCTGACCTGCCCCGGTTCCAGGGCACTGAAGACACTGCCTTAGAAACCACCCATATGCCCCATGAGGAATTAGAGATGATGACTAAGTCAAAGGATTGAGTGAGTTAGGCGTATTTACACACAGAAGCTAGAGTCAGAAAGAACAAAGGGTGTGAATGAGAAATCCAGGAAATAGACCATGGGCCCCGGAGCTTGTTTGGGCTCAGCACACTTTCCCACACACTGTCAGCAGCTGCAAGGCCAGTCCTTTGTGGCTGAAACTCCTCAGTGAAGGCACGAGACCACACACATGAGTTTATTTACCGTGACTTTGCTGGTGTCATGGAAACAGTGATGCTCACCTACCTACCATCCTTGAGCTTCCCAACATTTCCCAGCCTCCCTTGCTATTAGGTACGGTGACATGACTAACTCTGGCCAATGGATTGTGAGCACAAGTGAGGTGCTTTCCTTCCAGGATAAGCAATAAGAGGCAGTGTGTGTCCTCCACCCCTCTCTTCCCCTACTTCAGTGACCTGAGATAAATGGACAGAGTTTGGATCACTGAGTCACCAGGTGGCAAGAACCAGCTCTCAGTGGATCTTATATGAGCAAGAAATAAACTTTTGTTTATTACAGGGTTAATTTATTGACACTGTATGACATAGCTTTCTCTGATCAATATTGGCCAAAGACTTTAAGACCAATTTAAACAATAACAAGAATAAGTAATATTCATATACTATTATACAGCTTGAAAGAGCTTTTGATTACTCTCATTTCATCTTGATCTATTCCATGAACTAGGTAGTTCTGTTTGAACATTTTCAAAACAACACCTTCTAACCAGCTGAGAAAAATAATCACAGAGAAATCAGTAGTGTTTCTTTCTGGAAGACTGCTTTACCACACTGTCAAAAATTATGTATATGTCACCTGTGTATAGTGATGGATATTAACTAGGCTTATCGTGGTGATCATTTCACTATATATACAAATATTGAATCATAGCTTGATGGATGTTAATTTACTGTGGTGATCATTTTGCAATCTATACAAATATAGAATCATGTTGTTCCCCTGAAACTAATATAATGTTATAGGTCAATTATACATTTTAAGAAAAAAGCAAGGAAAAAAAAGAAACATGTAGCATCTACTTAGGGTGAGTATGAGACCAAAATCCTAAACAAACATATTCTGACAAAGATTCCTTTTTTAAAATTTTATTTTATTGGGGTGCCTGGGTGGCTTAGTCGGTTAAGCATCCGACTTTCGCTTAGGTCATGATCTCGCGGTTCGTGGGTTGGAGCCCCATGTCGGGCTCTGTGCTGACTGCCAGCTCAGAGCCTGGAGCCTGTTTTGGAGTCTGTGACTCTCTCTCTGACCCTCCCCTGCTCACGCTGTCTCTCTCTCTCTCCTAGAAATAAATAAAATATTAAAAAAAAAAAAAGAGGCCTGAGTCATCTAGGCCAACCTCTTCATTTAAAAAATAAAATAAAATAAAATAAAAATAAAATTTTATTTTATTTTAAATTCCATTATAGTTAACATACAATATAATTTTAGTTTCAGGTATATCCTATAGCAATTCAACACTTCCATACATCACCTGATGTTTGTCACAGCAAGTGCACTCCTTAATCCCCATCACCTAACCAACCCCTACCTCCCCTCCAGTTTGTTCTCTATAGTTAAGAGTTTGTTTCTTGGTTTCTCTCTCTTCCTCTCTCTTTTTTCTTTATTGCTTTTTTGTTTGTTTCTTAAATTCCACATATGACTGCAATCATATGGTATTTGTCTTTCTCTTACTGACTTATTTCACCTAGCATTTATACTCTCTAGCCCCATCCATGTCTTTGCAAATGGCAAGATTACATTCTTTTTTTATGGCTGAATATATATATATTCACATCTTCTTCATCTTCATCCATTCATCTATCAATGGACACTTGGGCTGCTACCATAATTTGGCTATTATAAGTAATGCTGCTATAAACATAAGGGTACATATATTCCTTTGAATTGGTGTTTTTGTATTTTTTGGGTAAATACCCAGTAGCTGGATTACTGGAGTGTAAGGTAGGTCAATTTTTAACTTTTTGAGAAACCTCCATACTGTCTTCCACAGTGGCTGCACCAGTTTACATTCCCACCAACAGTGTAAGGGTGTTCCTTTTTCTCCACATCCTTACCAACATTAATGTTTCTTGTGTTTCTGATTTTAGCCATTCTGAAAGGTGTGAGGTGATATCTATTGCAGTTTTGATTTGCATTCCCCTGATGATGAGTGATGGTGAGCATCTTTTCATGTCGCTGTTGGCCATCTAGATGTCTTTGGAGAAATGTCTGTTCATGTCTTCTCCCAATTTTTTAATTAGATTAGTTGGTTTTCGGGTGTTGATTTGTCTAAGTTCTTTGTGTATTTTGGATACTAACCCTTTATTGAATATGTCATTTGCAAATATCTTCCCCCATTTAGTAGGTTGCCTTTTAGTTTCGTTGATTGTTTCCTTCACTGTGCAGATTTTAATTTTGATGTATAAAGATTCTTTTTTACACGCTCTCAAGAAGCAATATTTTTAGTTACTGAAAAAAATTAGCATACACATAAGAATCAACTTACCAGAAAAAAGCAGGATCTGTTGAGAAAGCTAGTATATGAACTCTAGTATATGTGCTGCCGAAGTGAGCACAAAAGCTTTGAACTCTAATAAGGAAAATAAAATAAAATTTTAACATATTGAGAAAGATACGAAGTTCTCAATTGGAAAGATTGAATATTGTAAAGATGAAATTTCTTCCCAAATTAATTTACAAGTGTAATGTATTTTCAATGAAAGCTCAAGATGACTTTTTGAGTGACCTAAGAGCATTAATATAAAATTCTTCTTGAGGAATGAAAAGCTAATAGTAAGGGAAGAAAATTTAAAACAAAAAATATAATGCATTGACAGATAGTAAAACAAAGCCTATTTTATCTGGATGTGTTATTTGGTATTTGTAATAAAGAGGGGACATACAGGGAACTTTCTAAGAGAGGTAGAAATGTTCTATTTCTCAATGTGATAACAGGAATTTTCACTTTGTAAATATTTGTTAGAATATTATTCACTAATGTTTTTAGTACTTTTCTGTATTGACACATATTTTCTTTTTTAATAGATGATTAAAAATATTTTTTCCATGGAAATTTTTTAAAAAGCCTGTCTTAAAGCTACAATCATTAAGAAAGTGTGGTACTGGTAGAGAAATAAACATACCATTGAAATGAGATTTAAAACCTTACCAAGAAACCTAAGTGCTTCAGTAATATAAGATAAAGTTCAGAGATTTATGACAAGGGCTTAATGATTTTCAAACTCCTAGTCTCTGGACTACTCCACATACTCCCAGAGTTACAGTGTTTCTTTATGGCAAAGACTCTCATTGAGAGGGCTTGAGATGGAAGGAAAACCATGTTAAAATATCTATGTGTATGAGTTTGAAAAATTGTCCCAATGCATACATGTGTAGTAAAGTAATGATGAAAAACAAGAAAAAGATAAATAGCTCAAGATATTTCTTATTTCTGCAAGAGAAAAAAGAGACTGAGATCAGAAACTTTCAAAAGGCCTTCGAAGACTTGGTGATATTTAATATTTTAAGCTGAGTGGTGGATAGAGGAAGGTTCATTATATTAAATTTTTTAGTCTCTATATAGACATTATACATATTCTTTGCACATGTGAAATATTTCCTAATACTGTGGTATATTTGATGTCTCTCCTGGGAAGGTGTATCCACCCCGTCTCCAGTTATGAATCACTGGATTAATAAATGATGATAAAACAATAGAAGAACTTGGGGTGCCTGGGTGGCTCAGGTTGTTAAGTGTCTGACTTCAGCTCAGATCATGATCTCAGGGATCCTGAGTTTGAGGCCCGCGTCTGGCTCTGTACTGACAGCTCAGAACCTGGAACCCGCTTCAGTTTCCCTCTCTCTTTGCCCCTCCCTTGCTCACACTCTGTATCTCTCTCTCTCCCCTTCAAAAATATATAAACATTAAATTTTTTTAAAAAAATAGAACTTGAAGAAAAAGATGATGAAGATGGGTATAAGTACTTCCATGAAAACAAATGAAGAAATACTTTTTAGTCACTCCTTTCTTCCCCCAACACCTCATTGCCACACACAAAAGCATAGACTTCTCAATTACCATTTATAATTGTAATGGGGGGAAATGCTATTCAAAACGACACCAAATGAAATATTTTAAAGCTACTATAGGAAAAAGAGTACAAATTCTACATGAAAAAATATACGCCAATGTACTGAACAACATTTAAAAAGTCTGAATAACTTCATGAGCCTCATTGGAAATGTTCAGTTTTATAAAGAAGTAGAGTCTGTCCCAAATGATGCACAAATTGAATAAAATCCAAACCAAAATCCTAAAGGGTTCCTATGGAATGTACAAAATGGAATCTGTTTAAAATATAGAATAACCAGAAGTGTTGGAAAAATAAGAAAAATGACAGGATCTTGAGGTACTCAGTATCAAAATATTCTATAAAGTTACAGTAATTAAAATATTGTGGTATTGATACCAGAGTAGACAAATAGATGAATGGAAAAGGACAAGTCTTGTAGCAGACTCATGATTATTTGGGAATTTATCACATAACAGAGGACCATCACCAGCAGACAGACTAGAATGTTCAATAAATCAAGGTACTACTATAAAAAATAATATACTTAGAGTCCTAAAACATCACTATATACAAAAATAAAATCCAGCTGCATTAAAAAATCAAATGCAGAAAAATAAAATTATAATAGTATTAGAAAAATATATGGAGATATATATTCATATTTGATATGCAATAAGTCTTTCTAAGCAGAATACCAAATCCACTGGCCATAATAAAAACACTAACAGATTTAAATATCTATAATTTTTTAAAACTTTTATATATTAATGACATCATTTGCAAGGTTTAATAAGGGAAACTTAGAAAGAAAATAAATGTATAAAAGATATTCAAGTTACAAATTGTAACAAATTTCTAAAAATTGATCAAAGAAAAAAGACTAGCCTACTAGAATAAATAGGTAAATTGTATTAAAAACAATTCACAGAAGAAATATAAATGGTTGATAAACTATGAAGTATTGTGCATGGAAATGCAAATTTAAACAATGAGATGGTATTTTATTTTTTTTTATTTTTTTTTTATTTTTTATTTATTTCTAGAAGAGAGAGAGGAGAGACAGCGTGAACAGGGGAGGGTCAGAGAGAGAGGGAGTCACAGACTGAAACAGGCTCCAGGCTCTGAGCTGGCAGACAGCACAGAGCACACACTCGAACCCACGAACCGCGAGATCATGACCCAAGCGAAAGTCGGACGCTTAACCGACTAAGCCACCCAGGCGCCCCTGAGATGGTATTTTAGAATCTATCAGATTGGCAAAATTTTTAAAACATTGATAATATCCCATTTGTGTTAGGATATGGGAAAAAGGGACCCATCACACCCTGTTGATAGAAGCATGAAACAGGGATCCTGTTTGTACAGGGCATTGAGTGGTGTCCATCAATGGGTCAGCCTCTGACTTAACAATTTCGGTTAGAAACATAGCTAACACAAATTCTTACACCATGCATAACACCACATGTTCAGGAAAATTTCCTGCAGCAACACTGCCAATAGCTAAAATTGGAGAAATTTCAATGTCTGTTGGAGTGACATTGTAAAAATAAATAATGACATATTTCTACTATGAAACGGCATGCAACCCTTTACAAGAATGAGACAGTTCTACATGTACAGAAGGAGAAAGAGACCAAAGACCTATTCTTAAATGTAAACAATAGAGTCTCAAAACAATACGTTTATTATGACCCATTTATGTAAATGCAAAAACTGTATACCTGTTATAAAACAAAGAACTAGAATGATCCTCACCAATCACTACTCTGACAAGAGAAGTGAAACTGAAGGTGAGATGGGAAGATAGGCTCTGCAATGAAACACTCAATAATCTATAGTTCTGTTGGATTTGACATTTTTATTTATTTGTATTTATTTTTAATATTTACTTACTTTTTGAGAGAGAGAAGCATGAGCAAGGGAGGGGTAGAGAGGGAGACACAGAATCATTTTTTCTTTTATAGTTTATTGTCAAGTTGGTTCCACATAACACCCAGTGCTCATCCCAACAAGTGCCCTCCTCCATGCCCGTCACCACCTTCCGCTCTCCCTCACCCCCATTAGCCCTAGGTTTGTTCTCAGTCTTCAAGAGTCTCTCATGGCTTGCCTCCCTCCCTCTCCCCAACTATTTTCCCCTTCTCCTCCCCCATGGTCCTCTGTTAAGTTTCTTCTGATCCACTTATAAGTGAAAACATACAGTATCTGTCTTTCTCTGCCTGACTTATTTCACTCAACATAACACCCTCGAATTCCATCCATGTTGCTACAAATGGGCAGATTTCATTCTTTCTCATTGCTATGTAGTATTCCAGTATAGATAAACCACATCTTCTTGACCTATTCGTTAGTTGATGGACATTTAGGCTCTTTCCATGATTTGGCTATTGTTGAAAGTGCTGCTGTAAACATCAGGGTACATGTATCCCTATGCATCAGCACTCCTGTAATGCTTGGGTAAATTCCTAGCAGTGCTATTGCTGGATCATAGAGGAGATCTAGTGTTAATTTTTTGAGGAACCTTCACACTGTTTTCCAGAGGAGCTGCACCAGTTACATTCCCACCAACAGTGTAGGAGGGCGCCCGTTTCTCCACATCCTCGCCAGCATCTAGAGTCTCCTGATTTTTTCATTTTAGCCATTCTGAACAGCGTGAGGTGGTATCTCAGTGTGGTTTTGATTTGTATGTCCCTGATGATGAGTGACGCTGAGCATCATTCATATGTCTGTTGCTCATCTGAATGTCCTCTTCGGAGAAGTGGCAGTTCATGTCTTCTGCCCGTTTCTTCACTGGATTGTTTGTTTTTCAGGTATGGAGTTTGGTGAGACCCTTATAGATTTTGGATACTAGTCCTTTATCCGATGTGTCATTTGCAACTATCTTTTCCCATTCCATCAGTTGCCTATTAGTTTTGTTGACTGTTTCCTTTGCCATGCAGAAGCTTTTTATCTTGATGAGGTCCCAATAGTTCATTTTTTCCCTTGATTCCCTTGCCTTTTGGGATGTGTCAAGTAAGAAACTGCTGCGGTTGAGGTCAAGGAGGTTGTTTCCTGCTTTCTCCTCTAGGGTTTTGATAGTTTCCTGTCTCACATTAGGGTCCTTTATCCATTTTAAGTTTATTTTTGTGTATGGTGTAAGAGAGTGATCGTTTCATTCTTCTGCATGTTGCTTTCCAGTTCTCCCAGCACCATCTGTTAAAGAAGCTGTCTTTTTTCCATTGGATACTCTTTCCAGCATTGTCAAAGATTAGTTGGCCATACATTTGTGTGTCTAATTCTGAGTTCTCTATTCCATTCCATTGGTCTATGTGTCTGTTTTTGTGCCAATACTGTACTGTCTTGATGATCACAGCTTTGTAATAGAGGCTAAAGTCTGGGATTGTGATGCCTCCCCTTTCGATTTTCTTCTTCAATATTATTTTGGCTATTCAGGGTCTTTTGTGGTTCCATACAAATTTTATGATAGCTTGTTCTAGTTTTGAGAAGAATGCTGGTGCAATTTTGATTGGGATTGCATTGAATGTGTAGATTGCTTTGGGTAGCAGTGTCATTTTAACAATATTTTTGGAATGTTTTTCCATTTCTTCGTGTCTTTTTCAATTTTCTTCATAAATTTTCTATCGTTTTCATCATATAGATCTCCTATATATTTGGTTTGGTTCATTCTTAGGTATTTTATAGGTTTTTTTGCAATTGTGAATGGGATCAGTTTCTTTATTTCTCTTTCTGTTGCTTCATTATCGGTGTATAAAAGTGCAACTGATTTCTGTACGTTGATTTTGTATCCTGTGACTTTGCTGAATTCATGGATCAGTTCTTCTAGGCTTCTGGTGGAGTCTGTAGAGTTTTCTATGTAGAGTATCATGTCGTCTGCAAAAAGTAAAAGTTTGACTTCTTTGACAATTCTGATGTCTTTTATTTCCTTCTTTGTCTGATGGCTGATGCTAGGACTTCCAGCACTATGTTAAACAACGGTGGTGAGAGTGGACACCCCTGTCATGTTCCTGATCTCAGGGGGAAAGCTCTCAGTTTTTCCCCATTGAGGATGATGTTAGCTGAGGGCTTCTCATAGATGGCTTTTATGATGTTTAAGTAAGTTCCTTCTATCCCGACTTTCTCGAGAGTCATTATGAAGAAAGGATGCTGTATATTGTCAAATGCTTTTTCTGCATCTATCGACAGGATCATATGGTTTTTATCTTTTCTTTTGTTTATGTGATGTATCACATTGATTGATTTGCAAATGTTGAACCAGCCCTGTAACCCAGGAATGAATCCCACTTGATCTTGGTGGATAATTCTTTTTATATGCTGTTGGATTCGATTTGCAAGTATCTTGTTGAGGATTTTTGCATCCGTATTCATCAATGATATTGGCCTGTAGTTCTCTTTTTTTGCTGCATCTCTGTCTGGCTTGGGAATCAGAGTGATGCTGGCTTCATAAAATGAGTCTGGAAGTTTTCCTTTGATTTCTATTTTTTGGAATAGCTTGAGAAGAATTAGTATTAATTAAGTAAGTTCCTTCTATCCCGATTTTCTCGAAGGTCTTTATTAAGAAAGGATGCTGTATTTTGTCAAATGCTTTTTCTGCATCTATTGACCTTAAAAATAGTTGTGATGAATTTAAAAATGCTATAAATGAGGTGCATAATAAAATGGAGACATTCAATGCATGGACTGAAAAGATAGGAGAATAGGTGAATTAGAAGACACAATTATAGAAAAAGAGGAAGCCAGAAGAAAGAGAGATAAACTGATCCAGGAACATGAAAGGAGAGTTTGAGAACTGAGCGATACAACCAAACAGAACAATATCCATATCATAGGAATTCCAGAAGAGGAAGAGATAGGGAAAGGCACTGAAGGAGTCCTTGAACAAATTATAGTTGAGAACTTCACCAATCTGGGGAAGGAAACAGACATTGAAATCCAAGAGGCACAGAGAATTACCCTCAGACGTAACTTGAATTGATCTTCTGCATGACATATCATAGTGAAACTGGCAAAATATAAGGGCAAAGAGAGAATTCTGAAAGCAGCTGGGGATAAAAGGGCCCTCACATACAAAGGGAGACCTATCAGAGTAGTTACAGACCTATCTACTGAAACTTGACAGGCCAGAAGGGAATAGCAGAAGATCTTCAATGTGATGAACAGAAAAAATATGCAGCCAAGAATCCTCTATCCAGCAAGCCTTTTATTCAGAACAGAAGGAGAGATAAAAGACTTACCAAATAAACAAAAATTGAAAGAATTTGTCACCACTAAACCAGCCCTACGAGAAATCCTAAGGGGTACTCTGAGGGAAATGTTGCAAGGAACACAAAGGACCAGAGACACCACTACAAGCAGGAATCCTACAGAGAACACAATGACTCTAAACCCATAGTTTTCAATAACAACACTGAATGTAAATGGACTAAATGCTCCAATCAAAAGACATAGGGTAGCAGAATGGATAAAAACGAAAATCCATCTATTTGTTGCCTACAAGAGACTCATTTTAGACCTGAGGACACCTTCAGGTTGAAAATAAGGGGATGGAGAAATATCTGTCATGCTATTGGGAGTCAAAAGAAAGCTGGAAGAGCCATACTTATATCACACAAACTGGACTTTAAAGTAAAGCAGTAACAAGGGATGAAGAAGGGCATTATATAATAATTACAGGACCTATCCATCTGGAAGAGATAACAATTATAAATGTCTATGCACCAAATACGGAAACACCCAAATACATAAAACAATCACAAAAGAAACAATCTATGGATAAGAATGTGCTAATAGCAGGAGACTTTAATATTCTACTTACAGCAATGGATAGATTCACTAGACAGAAAATACTAGAGAAACAATGGACTTGAATGACACATTGGGCCAGATGGATTTGACAGATATATTTAGAACTCTACATCCTGAGGCTATGGAATTCACTTTCTTGTCAAGTGCAATGGAATATTCTCCAAGATAGATCACATACTGGGTCATAAAGCAGCCCTCAATAAATATAAAAGAATGGAGATCATACCATGCACACTTCTAGATCACAATGCTATAAAACTTGAAATCAACCACAGGAAAAAGTCTGGAAAACCTCCAAAAACATGGACGTTAAAGAAGACCCTACTAAAGAATGAATGAGCCAATCAGGCAATTAGAGAAGAAATTTAAAAATATATGGAAACAAATGAAAATGAAAATACAACAATCCAAACTCTACGGGATGTGGCAAAGGCAGCCCTAAAAGGAAAGTACATTGCACTCCAGGCCTATTTCAAGAAACTAGAAAAAGTGCAGATACAAAATCTAACAGCGCACCTAAAGGAACTAGAAGGAGAAAAACAAGAGCACCCCAAACCTAGTAGAAGAAAAGAAATAATAAAAATCAGGGCAGAAATAAACAATATAGAATTAAAAAAAAAAAACAGCTGAACAGATCAATGAAACTAAGTGTTGGTTTTTTGAAAAAAATAAACAAAATTGATAAACCTCTAGCCCTGCTTCTCAAAAAAAAAAAAAAAAAAGAGTATCCACATAGACAAACCCTCAGAAATACAAGCAACTATCAGGGAATAGTATGAAAAATTATATGCCAACAAACTGGACAGCCTAGAAGAAACGGACAAATTCCTAAACACACACGCACTACCAAAATCACAGGGGAAGAGATAGAAAATGTGCAGAGACCCATGCCTAGTGAAGAAATGGAATCGTTATCAAAAATCTCCCAACAAATAAGAGCCCTGGGCCAGATAGCTTCCCTGGGGAATTCTACAAGACACAGAATTTGAAGTAGGCCCCGGGCTCCAAGCTGTCAGCACAGGCCTACACATGGTACAAACTCACAAACCATGAAATCGTGACCTGGGACGAAGGCGGACACTCAACCAAATGAGCCACCTAGGCGCCCCAGGGATTTGACATTTTTTAAAAGTTTATATATAAAAAATTGATGGGCACCTGCGTGGCTCAGTTGGATAAGCGTCCAATTCTCGGTTTCAGGTCAGGCCATGATCTCATGATTTCATTAGTTCGAGCCTTGCATGGGGATCTGTGCTGACAGAGTGAAGCCTGCTTGGGATTCTGTCTCTCACCCTCTCTCTTCCCCTCCCTTGCACATGCTGTCTCTGTCTGTCTCAAAATAAATAAATAAACTTAATTTTTTTAAAAAATTGAAGAACAAGGGATGTCTGGGTGACTCACTCAGTTTAGCATCCCATTCCTGATTTTGGCTCAGGTCAGGATCCCAGGTCTGTGGGATAGAGCCCTGAGTCGGGCTCTACACTCAGCATGGAGCCTGTTTAGGAACCTATTCCTCTCTCTCTGCCCCTCTCCCCACCCACATGCTTGTGCACACACACTAAAATAAAATAAATTAAAATTTTTTTGAAGAACAGTAAATCCTGAATTATGCCATTTTAGGTTTTAAAAGGCAAATATCTAAACACATACAGGATTCCTCATTTTGCATGATAATGTGGGGCCATAAAATGTGCGATCTGAAACCCTGCAAAGTAATCTTTTTTTAATATATATTTTTATTTATTTCTAGGAGAGAGAGAGAGAGAGACAGCGTGAACAGGGGAGGGTCAGAGAGAGAGGGAGTACAGACTCTGAAACAGGCTCCAGGCTCTGAGCTGGCAGTCAGCACAGAGCCCGATGCGGGGCTGGAACCCACAAACCACGAGATCATGACCTAAGCAAAAGTCGGACGCTTAACCGACTAAGCCACCCAGGTGCCCCCCATACAAAGTAATCTTAAGAATCAATGGAGAAGACACACTTTCCTGGGTCTTGAAGAGGGACTTAGAAATTTTTCCTCAATATACTTCTGGGTTATTGAATACTTGACAGTGATCCTTGGGTTGTTAAAAAGGAAAAAGAAAAACACATGCAGAAAAATAAAAAGTCATCTGACAAAAATACTATATTTTTTCTAAAAAGATAAAGTGTATATAAATAGAAATATTCCATTAGATTGTTTTTAAATTGTCTTTATTAGATTTTTTAAATTATGAAGTGATACATATCTTTAATAAGTGAAACAAGTCAAAGACAATAAGGAAAATGTTAATATTATTTCTGGACTTTATTTCGTTTCATTTGTTTCTGATTTATGTCACTTTCCTGCCAATTGTTAAAGCAGTTTGAAGTAAATTGTAATAATCTGGTGAAGCAAAACACTCTCCCCATACCATTTTTTTTTTAAATAAAATGTTCTAGGGTATTCTCAGACTTTATTTTGTCATATTACCTATAAAATATGTTTGTTCCATTCTAAGATATGCCACTGAAATTCCATTTAGAACTGCATTTTGTTTTTGTTCTTATACAATTTTGTGTTTATATCTTGAAACATGGTGTGTGTCTCCAATGTTGTTTTAATTCCTTGAACGAAGTTAGAAAATTTTCTTCAATAGGTATCATATCCTTTTTGCTAGACTTACTCCTCTAAATATTGAATTTTTGTCACTAACATGAGTAGGATCTTTCTATTTTAATCTCTGACTAAATTTGTTAGTACAGAGAAAGGCTATTTAGTTTTATAGATTTACTTTGTATCCAGCAAGCTCATTAGATGTTCTTAACAATACTAGTTTATTCATTAGTTTCTTAGGTTTTCAAGATATCCAATCCATTACAAGTGCATATAAAGATAATTTTATCCTTATTTCTGATGTTTATATTTTAAGTCAATTTTATTTATCTTAGCAATAAAAGTACATAGTTTAAAAAATCAAATATGCTAGAAAACATAATTAAAAATAGCAGTTCCTTGCCACACTCACTTTTGATCTTGAATCTTCAGATGCAACTGCTCTTATTTTTATTTTAGCTATTTCTTCTGACATTTTTATAGTATTTATACTTTCAAATGTCATACTTATATTAGTATCTTTTTATTTTTATTTTTTGGTTTCAAAACTATCTATTGACTTCCTATAATGGAAAATTTGTATTTACTGTCTTAAACCACCCCTTGCCCACAAGTGTATTCCTCATTCTCTAAATATGGTTTAGTCACAATAAACCATTTTTTTCATATTCACATAGTCATATTATCTATAGTAATATTAACTATAATATCTATATCTACATCTAATAGTAGATATTATCTATAGCAGAGCTACACACGTAATGGCAAGGACCATCTTTCTCTTACTGTACAACTTTTCTTTTTTCCTGAAGTTATTAATGGCTTTTGGTTTTTATTTTTTCTTTGTGGGTTTTTCTTTTTGTTTTGGTTTGTTTTGGTTTTTAAATGTTTATTAATTTTGAGACAGAGAGCAAGCAGGGGAGGGGTAGAGAGAGAGGGAGACACAAAATCCAAAGCAGGCTCCAGGCTCTGAGCTGTCAGCACAGAGCCTGATGTGGGGCTTGAACCCATGAACCATGCGATCATGACCTGAGCTGAAGTCAGATGTTTAACCGACTGAGCCACCTAGGCACCGCTATTTGTTTCTCTGTTTTGCATGTATGTACACATGTGTTCTTATTATCTTGTTTTGCTTAGTTATTCATTAGCATTACTGTGGATACGTTCTCTCAATACATTTGAACACATCCAATAATCTATTGATTTTGTTTCTTTTTTGGATATCTCTTTTCTGTGGTCCTCTACCTTCCTGCTTTGAATGGGACCAGCTGCTCTGAGAGTCAACAACATAGCCATAATTCTGGACTTACATTCACATTAGCCTTTCACAACAGTCCTTTGCTTCTCAAATGTTTTTCCTGTGTTTCATTCATTTCAGGTTTTTCATTGTCTTTCTCTTTCCTGCTTTACTCCCTACTGTAAGCCAGATAGAAAATAGATTTTGAGAAAGAAGTCATTTTCACATGCCAGAGAAATTTTTCAGTGAAGAGAGAAACATGAGCCATTAAACAAACAAACAAACAAACAAACAAAAGGCAGAAGAGGAGTAAGCTGAAAGAGAGAAAAAAATGTGTCACCTGAGAGAAGGAAATAATATTTAGGAGAAGGTTCCCAGAAATTACACGTGGAGGAGCTGCGTTTAGAGAGGGAAGTCTTCCCACAAACATCAACAGGAAGAATTGAAAGATAGACTCTGTTTCTGGGAATTTGGCAGACTAGATTATGTAGGCCAACCCTCCTGCTGAGAAAAATTAAAAATGCTGGATAGAATAGAAGAAGCATTTTTAAGCATCCAAAGCCTGGTTAAATATTAGATTTATTATATTTGCTTTTTGACAGTCAAAAGAGGTCAACCAGTAATAATTTCACATGTTTCAACCCTAATAGTAAAGAGTTAACAGGACAAAAATATAAGGGAAAGAGGAAACTCCAGAGAGGTAAGAGCAATATTTGAGTTGCTTTTGCTCTGAGGGCATTTATTGATCCAGCCAAATTCGAACTCTGATTTATTTTCCTGATGGTGAGAGGGCAAGTATCAAAAGTGAGAAGTATAATAGGAGAATCTCCCCCACATTAAGCTAAGAACCTAAAGAGCTATGCCCTCACAATAGAGATGAATCGGGGAGCTTAATGAGAGTTGCTGAGTCACTAAGCAGAGGGTGTGGGGACTACCCCCCTCCAGAACCTGTCATCTTAAGTAGGCCATTATGGAGATTTGCATCCCAAATTCACATTTTTAGGGTAGTCTGGAAGTAATCTCAACTGTGAGTTTAGTTTAAAGTGATCTTTAGCTGGTAGCCACCCTAGGCAGCTAGCAGAAACAAATGCAAATCCTAAAGGAAAGCACTTCATCCCACAAATACTTTTTCAAGAACAATGAACAACATACAATAAAATATAACCAAGTATATAAGGAAAAAGACAGCAGGAGGGAGAGCCAATAGAAACAATGGGTAGCAGAAACAGCCCTCAAAAAGGGCCAGCTATTAGATTGTAAGACACAGAGTACAAAATAATGACACTTAGGATGTTTAGAGATATTAAAAGCTTAAGCATATCTGCAGAGAATAGGAAACTATAAAAAGTAATAAAGAAGATCTGAAATAGAAACTAATGGAACTTCTAGGAAGAATTTAAAAGGAATAATCAAAATTCAAAACCCAGATTTCTTTCACTTCCATTTTTTATTGTGGTAAAATATACATGGCATATTTACCACTTTAACAAATGTTAAGTATATAATTCAGTAGCATTAAATACATTCATATTGTTGTGCAGCCATCACCACCATTCATCTTCAGAACTTTTCCATCTTCCTGAACTAAAATTCTGTATACTTTAAACACTATCTCCCCATCCCCTCTTCCCTCAGTCACTGGCAGCCATCATTCTACTTTGTGTCTCTTTGAATTTGATGGCTGTATGTACCTCATATGGGTGAAATCATACCATATTTTCCATTTTGTGTATGGCTTATTTCACTTAGCATAATGCTTTTAAGTTTCATCCATGTTAATAGTGTATATCAGCATTTCCTTCCTTTGTAAAAAAATTTATTTTGGTATATACACATAGCATAAAATTCACCATCTTACCCATTTTTAAGTGTACAATTCAGTAGTATTAAATAGACTCACATTCTTGTGCAGCCATCACTACCATCGATCGCAAAGTCTCTTTCCAGCTTATAAAAACTGAAACTCTATACCTACTAAACAATTCCCCATTCTCCTGTCCCCTCAACCCCAGTAACTACCACTCTGCCTTCTGCGTCCATCAATTTAACTACCGTAAGTACCTCATATAAGTGGAACCATACAGTATTTGTCTTTTTGTAAGACTTATTTCACTAAGTATATTATCCTCAAGATTCATCTATATTGTCACACATTGTGAAATATCCTTCTTTTCTAAGGCTGGATAATATTTTACTGTATGCATACACCACATGTTGCTTATTCATCTGATTATGGACATTTGGGTTGCTCAACATTTTAGCTATTGTGAATAATGTTGCTATGAACATGGATGTACAATTTGGTCTTTGAGGCCCTGCTTTAAGCTGTTTTAGGTATATACCCAGAAGATGAATTGCTGAATGATATGCTAATTCCATTTTTAATTATTTTAGGAACTGTTATACTATTTGCACAGCAACTGCACCATTTTACAGTCTTACTAACAGTGCACAGGGGCTCCAATTTCATATCACCAACTCTTGTTATTTTCTGTTCTTTTAATAGCAACCATCCTAATGGATGTAAGGTGATACCTCATTATAGTTTTGATTTACATGTCCTTAATGACTGGTAATATTTAATACTTTTCATGTGCCTATCAGCCATTTGTGTATTTTTAAAAAGTTTTTGTTTAAGTTACCATTAGTTAGGGGCACCTGGGTGACACAATCAGTTAAGAATCTGACTTCAGCTCAGGGCATGATCTCACAGTTTATGAATTTGAGCTCCTCATCAGGCTCTCTGCTGTCAGCACAGAGCCCACTTCAGATCCTCTACTCCCCTCTCTCTTTGTCCCTCCCCTGCTCTCTCTCTCTTTCTCAAAAATAAATAAACATTAAAAACATTTACATTCTCATCAGTTAACATACAGTGTAACATTGATTTCAGGTGTATGATACAGTGATTCAACACTTCAACAACAAACATCTGATGCTCATCACAAATGCTCTCCTTAATCCTCATCTCCTATTTCTTAAAATTTTTATTTTTCATTTAAATTTCAGTTAGCTAACATAAAGTGTAATTTTAGCAATGAATGGATAAAGAAGATGTGATACACTCTCTCTCTCTCGAATATTATTCAGCCAGAAAAAAAGAATAAGATCTTGCCATTTGCAATAACATGGATAGACCTAGAGAGTATTATGTTAAGCAAAATAAGTCAGAGACAGACAAAAACCATATGATTTCACTCACTTGTGGAATTTAAGAAACAAAACAAATGAGCAACAAGAAAAAAAAGAGAGAAAGGCAAACCAGGAAACAGACTCTTGACCATAGAGAACAAACTGATGGTTACCAGAGGGGAGAAGGGTGGGAGCATGGGGGAAATAGGTGATGGGGATTAAACAGTGGACTTGTGATGAGAACCAGGTGCTGTATGGAACTGTTGATCACTTTATTATACACATTAGTCTATTTTAGATGAATTGTCTATTTAAGCATCCAGCTTCATGGGATTTTCTTCCTTTTTGCTTTGTTTTGTTTGGTTTGGTTTTTGCATGTGGATATGTAGTTTTCTCACCATCATTTGATAAAAAGATTGTCATTTTACCATTAAATAATCGTGGAAGTCCTGGTAATAGTCATTTGACCATATGTGAAAGGGTTTATTTTATTGTATTGGTCTATGTCTGTCTTTATGTCGATACCACACTCTTTTGATTACTAGAGATTTGTAGTAGTTTTGAAATTAGAAAGTGTGAGTCCTATGGTTTTGTTCTTCTTTTCAAAGGTTGTTTTGGCTATTCAGGGTCCCTTGAGAATCTACATGAATTTTAAGGTAAGTGTTTCTATTTTTGCAAGACATCATTGGGATTTTGATAGGGATAACATTGAATCTGTAGATTTTAGAATTGACATTTTAACAACATTAATTCTCATTCATGATGTGTTTCCATTTATTTATTCATCCTTGATTTCTTTCAACAATGTTTTGTAGTTTTCATTGTATGAGTTTTTCAACTCCTTGGTAAATACCTGAGTATTTTATTCTTTATGATATAATTATAACTGGAACTGTTTTTATAATTTCCTTCTTAGTTTGTACATCATTCATGTATAAAAGTGTAACTAACTTTTGTGTATTGATTTTGTAACCTGCTAATTTGTTAAATTCATTTATTATTTATAACAGTTTTTGTGTGTATGTGTGTGGAATCTTTAGGCTTTTCTATATATAAGATCATATCATCTACAAACAGATAATCTTACTTTTCCTTTTCCAATTTGGATGCCCTTTATTTCTTTTTCTTGCATAATTGCTCTTCTAGTACTATGTTGAAATGAAGTAGTGACACCGAGCACCCTTGCTTTGTTCCTGATCTTAGAGCAAAAGTCTTCAGTCTTTCACCATTGAGTATGATGTTTGCCTGTGGTATTTTCATATATGGCTTTTATAACGTGGAAGTAGTTTCCTTCTACTCCTATTTTTTTGAGTGTTTTTATAATGAAAGGATGTTGAATTCTATCCAATGCTTTTTATATAGCAATTGAAATAATTATGTGGTTTCTTCCCCTTCATTCTGTTGATATGTCATATTATACTGATCAATTTTTGTATGTCGAACCATCCGTGCATTCTAGGAATATAGCCCACTTGGTAGTGGTGTATAATTCTTTTAATATGCGGCTGAATTCTGTTTACTAGTATTTTGTTGTGGAGTTTTGCATTACTTTTTAGAAGGGCTGCTGGTTCATAGTTTTCTTGCAGTATCTTTTTCTGGCAATGGTATCAAGTAATGACAGCCTCATGGAAGTATTCCTTTCTCTTAAATTTTTTGGAAAAGCTTGAGAAGGATTGGTATTAGTTTTTCTTTGAATGTTTGGTAGAAGTCATCAGTGAAGTCATCAGGTCCATGGCTTTTCTTTATTGGGAGATTTTTTATTACTGATTCAATATCCTGACTAATTTTAGATCTATTCTGATTTTCTAGTTCTTTCTGATTTAGTCTGGGTATGTTTATATTTCTAAGAATTTGTCCATTGCATTTAGTTTATCCAGTTTATTGGCATACAGTTATTCATAGTACTTTCTTGTAATCCTTTTTTATTTCTATAGAAACAATAGTAATGTCTCCACTTTCACTTCTGATTTTAGTAATTTGAATCTCATCTCTTTTTTAATTAGTCAATTTAGCTAAAGGTTTGTCAATTTTGTTTATTTACTTTTAAGAACCAACTTTTGGTTTCAATGATTTTCTCTGTTCTCCTATTCTCCATTTCATTGATCTCTTCTCCAATTTTCATTATTTCCTTCCTTCTTCTAGCTTTATTTTTAGTTTGTTCTTCTGTTCCTAGCTCCTTAACCAGTAAACTTAAGTTGTTGATTTGAGATCCCTCTCGGTTTTTTAAATGTTATAACTATAAATTTACCCTGTCCTGCCATGTTTACATTGTCTGATCCATTTTAATATGATGTATTTTCATTTTCCTTTATCTCTAAGTATTTTATCTTCCTTGTGATTTCTTCTTCAATCCACTGGTTGTTTAACATTGTGCTGTTAAAATTTTTAATTGCCTGGGTGGCTCAGTGGGTTAAGTGTCCAACTCTTGATTTCAGATCAGGTCATGATCTTGTGGTTCATGAGTTTGAGCCCCATGTCAGGGTCTGCACTGACAACATGGAGCCTACTTGGGATTCATTCTTCCTCTCTCCCTGCCTCTCCTCTGCTTATGTGTGTTCTCTCTAAAATATAGATAAATAAACATTTTAAAAAACAGTGTGCTATTAAATTTCCAAAATTTTGTGAGTTTTTCAGTTTGCTTTTTTTGTTAATTTCACATTCTTTAAGAACATCTTTAAGATAATTGTTTCATCTCATTGTGAACAGAGAAGATACATTGTACATTTAAAATTACATCTTTTAAAAAATTTTGTTGAGACTTCATTTGTCACCTAACATATGGTCTATGCTGGAAAATGTCCTCTGTGCACTTGAGAAGAATGTATATATATACTGCTGTTATTGGGTGGAAAGTGTTCTATATATGTCTGTCAGCTACAGTTCGGTTAATGTGTTGTTTAAGTTCTCTATTTCCTTGCTTATCTTCTGTCCAAGTTTTCTACTCATTGGTATTCTGGGTGCAATATTGAAGTCTCTAACTATATTTGTAGAAATGTCCTTTTCCCCCTTCAGTTCTATCCATTTTTACTTCACATATTTTGATGGACCGTTATTAGGTGCATAGATGTTTATAATTGTTATGTCTATTTCTATATTGAGTTTTACTAACATATAGTGTCCTTCTTTGTGTCTTACAAACTTTTTCCATTTAAATCCTATTTTATCTATTCGTGTAGTCACCTCTGCTTTTTTTAGTTACCATTTGTATGGAATATCTTTTTCTATCTTTTCACTTTCAACTTGTTTATATATTTGGATCTCAAGTGAGTCTCTTATAAGAATATAGTTGGATCATGTCTTTTTATCCATGTTAAAATTTTTGTCTTTTGATTGGAGATTTTAATCCCTTTATATTTAAAGTAATTGTAAGCTAAAGAGGAAGTTGCTTTTGTAATTGTTCTATTCTTTTCCTGTATGCCTTATAGATTTTTGTCTCTCATTTCCCGCACTACTATCTTCTTTTGTGTTTAGTTGGGGGTTTTGTTTGTTTGTTTGTTTGAAGTGAAATGTATAAATTATTTTCTCATTTCCTTTTGTGTATATTCTATAGCTATTTTCTTGGTGGTTACCATGGAGATTACATTTAGCACTTAAAGCTATAATACTCCAGTTTGAATTTATATCATCTTAACTTCAATAACATAAAAAGAAATCTCTGTTCTTTACAGCTCTATATCTTTTGGTTGCTGATGTCACAAAATTACATTTTTATACATGTGTTTCCCTAAACATAAAGAAATAATTTTAAATTCATTAGTCTTTTAAATTATGTAGGAAATAAGATTTGAAATTACAAACAAAAGTTACAATAGCACTCGCTTTTACACATATAATTTTTTCTTTAAATGTAATCATCTCTTCAATCATGTAGAAAACAAAAAGTGCAGTTGCAAACTATTGTTATAATAATTTTTGGTTTTGGAATCCCTGATGTATTTTCCTTTATTGAGGTCTTTATTTCCCCATTCTGCTCACATTGCTATCTAATGCCCTTCTATTTTACCTTGCAAAGAATTCCTTGAGCACTTCTTGTAGCACAGATATAGGGGTCACAAATTCTTTTGGCTTCTTTTTATATGGAAATGTCTTAATTTCTCCCTCACTTTTAAAGGATAGTTTTGCTGGGCATAGCATTCTTGGTTGGCATAATTTTTTTCTTTTAGCACTTTGAATATATTGGTCCACTGTGTTCTGTCCTTCAGCATTTCTGATAAGAAATCTGTTGACAATCTTATTGAGGATCCCTTATATATGACAATTCATTTCTCTCTTGCTGCTTTTAAGGTTCTCTGATCAAGATAGTAGTGAGGGAAATGAGAGACAAAAATCTATAAGGCATACAGGAAAAGAATAGAACAATGACAAAAGCAACTTCCTCTTTAGCTTACAATTACTTTAAATATAAAGGGATTAAAATCTCCAATCAAAAGACAAAAATTGTAACATGGATAAAAAGACAAGATCCGAGGGACGTTTGAATGTTTGATTATAATGTGTCTCACTGCAATTCCCTTTGAGTTCATCTTACTTGGAGTTTGTTAAGCTTCTTTGATTTTTATATCCATGACTTTGATCAAATTTGGGAAGTTTTCAGTCATTATTTTAAAAAATATTCTCTCTTCTTCTTCTTCTAGGACTCCTACAATGCATATGTTAGTGATGTTAGTGAATTTTATGGTGTCCCACAGGTACCATAAGCTCTGTTCACTTTTCTTCAATTCTTTTTCTTCCAGTTCCTCAGATTCAATAATTTTCATTGTCCTGAGATCAAGTTTACAGGTTCTTTCTTCTGCCTACTCAAATCTGCCTGTGGACCTCTAGTGAACTTTTCATTTCAGTTATTATACCTTTCAGTTCCAGAATTTCTTTTTTTATTTTGTTTTTTTATTTCTTGATAATTTCTATCTCTTTATTGATATTTACATTTTGTTCACACATCATTTTCTTGATTCTCTCCACGTCTTTCTTTATCTCTCTGAGCATCATTAAGATGTATTTATTTTAAAGTCTTTGTCTAGGGATGCCTGGCTGGCTCAGTTGGTAGAGGATGCAACTCTTGATCATGGGGATTGTATGTTTGAGCCTCATAGAGGGTGTAGAGATTACTTAAAAATAAACTCTGTCTTAAAAAAAATACAAAAAGTCTTTAAGACAAATAAATAGTCTGTCTAATAGGTCTGCCATTAGGACTTTTCAGGGACAGATTCTATTGACTTATGTTTTTTCTTTGAATGGGCCATACTTTCTTATTTCTTTGTATGTCTTGTAATTTTTTGTTGAATTCTAGACATTTGAATATAGTAATATGAAATTTACTGTGAATTTGAAAGCAAATTCTCCTCCTTCCACAGAGTTTGCTGTTTTTTATTACTGTTTTTGTATTTTTGTTTTATTGCTATAGGCTGTATCTCTGAAGAGGAACAGATTGAATTATAAACTTAAGATCTTCTCAGGTCTTTTCTGAGCCTCTCCATGGGCATGTGTGATCATTTTCTAATATTCCTTTTATATGCAGTTGTTTTTGAATGTCCTAGTCTCTGATTTCTGGCTCCCAAAAGGGGAAAAGGCAAAAAATTAATAGAGTGAAAAGAGGACAGTAGCCCTTTAGGTCCTTGGATGTCACTTTAGCCACATGAAGAGAAGCTTCCGATAATGGAGGGAGGTATAGCAACAATAGCTGCATGCCTCTTTGACTACATATCTGTGATCAGCAGTAGCAATCAGTGATCACAGATTCTTGTATTTGGAGGACAGGAAGACAGTCTTTCTTGACCACCATGGCTCCTGTAAGCTGTATGCAAGCTGTTCTAGGAACACATGCACAGCTGCCTGCCACATGGAAGATGGGTAGCTGCTACTGTGCTAAGAGCTGAAATTGACCAAAATTAACCAATTTTACCATCCAAGTATTTTAGTGGATGTTACAAGCCTTCAATAGACTCCAGATCTCCAAAATAGCTATATCAAACATATTCTGCCAGCACAATGGATGTTTAGGTAAGGAGACAGATTTTTGATGCTTCCTCCTCTGTCATCTTCCCAGGATCCTCCTCTAAACTCAGATTTTTAAAAAATGTTTATTTTAGTTTTTGAGAGAGAAACAGAATGCAAGCAGGGTGGGGCAGAGAGAGAGGGAGACACAGAATTCAAAGCAGGCTCCAGGCTCTGAGCTGTCATCATACAGCCCAATGCAGATCTTGGACCCACAAACCACAAGATCAGGACCTGAGCCCAAGTTGGACACTTAACCAACTGAGTCACCTAGGTGCCCTAAACTCAGATCTTTTAATAAAAGGTTAGAAAAAAGCTAAAGAAAGAATTTGGGAACTGGAAGTTAAGTTCATAGAAATTATTTAGAATGAAGCATTGAGGTATATAAAAAATGGAAAATATGAAAGAAAGGTTAAGAGACATGAAACATGAATTTGAAGATACATATGTATTTAATTAATCAGAAGAAAGCCCAGAAAGAATAAGGCAAAGTCAGTATTTGTAAAGATAATGGCTAAACACTTTCAGAACTGATGAAAATTTGGAATGTGTTTCTAGGTGGTGTTCCTCAGTAAATACATAACAAAACTTGCTCTTCTATTATATTGTTGTGGGTGTTAGAAGGACTTGGGAAATTTTTAAATTTTATTTAACCAAGATTACATCACACCACCCCCTGAGCTAAAATCCGGTTTAAGTGTGATAATGCACTGCAAAATCAGCCTTCACTCCTAATGGGAATGATAATTTCCAGCCCAGCTGAAATGGAGCAGAGGAAGTTCTTTAGAACACTGATTTCAGGTTAAGATTCCTTTGAAATCTCCCAAAAGAGCCATGACATTTCATTTTTAAAAATCAGTATTATTGGTGAAAAAGCATAACTTCCTCAGAAGATGAAAAAGAAAATCCCACAAGGTTCTACATCAACAACCTAGGCTAAGGCGCCAGAAAAATTTCACATGCTGTCTTGTCATGAGTTACAATCATTGTTCTGGGAATTTTCTCAGGGCTTGGCTTTTTTCCTTATAAACAAAACCACATATCACTCTTGAAACTGTCTGATAACTGGAATGCAAGCAATTGCAGCATCTTCTTCAAGCCAAAGAATGATACCCAGTGCCTCCCATAAACCAGGAGTTTGTTTCATTCTTCATTTCCTAGTGGAGCTGCCTCCACTCCGGACACATATGGAGAGAAACATCCTCAGATATCTTCAATCTGGCCCCAGGCATCTCACACATGGACCTCAGCGGTCCTTCCTCCTTTACCCCACAGAGCCTGATCTCCACCTGGAGATCAAGGATAAGGTCTCTGAGGACCTATTAGTGTGGACATGAGTTCTTTAAGATCTCTGGATTAAGTACTCATGGCTTGTACAGCATGTCCCTTGTTTATAAGTTAATTCTGGGATAAAGTTTACAAGATAAAGTTTTGACCTCTTGGATAAAGGGATGTAAGCTCAGAGATAGTTTAAATAAATCAGGCCAAAGCATAAAAGAAATTATCATTAGCAAGCCTCCCAGTCATCTTTTTTTTTTCTAGTTTCTCTCTGTTAATATCAGCTTAGTGCATCTCTTCCTTAAGTAGTTTTGATCTCTACATGCTCCGAACACAGAGCTTTCTGATTCCTCCAGACATAGATAAGGGACCATCCTACACTTTTGTCTTGTAATCACCACTCCTGGTTGTGGTGCTGGACCCTCTCTCACAGGTACACAAGAGAGACCACAGTAGGATAGGCAGTGGGTGGGGCGCCTGGGTGGCTTAGTCGGTTAAGCATCCGACTTTCACTTAGGTCATGATCTCGCGGTTCGTGGGTTCAAGCCCCGCGTAGGGCTCTGTGTTGACTGCCAGCTCAGAGCCTGGAGCCTATTTAAGAGTTTGTATCTCCCTCTCTCTCTGACCCTCCCCTACTCACGCTGTCTCTCTCTCTCTCTCCTAGAAATAAATAAAAAAATAAATAAAATAAAGTAAAAACATTAAAAAAAAAAAAGGATAGGCAGTGGGTGACTCACAGGTATTCTTAGCTGCCTTGACAGTCTTCTTTCAGTTCAGTCTGGGATCTCCCTTTCCCCAAATTCTTCTCTACTCCAGCTTCCTTTACTTTCACAAATACTCTTCTTTTTTTAATTTTTAAAAATTTTTAATTTTTTTAAAAAAATTTATTTTTGAGGGAAAGAAGAGAGAGACAGCATGAGCAGGGGAGGGTCAGAGATAGAGGGAAATACAGAATCTGAAGCAGGCTCCAGGCTTTGAGCTGGCTGTCAGCACAGAGCCCAACATGGGGCTCAAACCACCAACCTGAGCCAAAGTTGGACGCTTAACAGACTGAGCCACCCAGGCTCCCCCACAAATACTCTCCTTTGTTCATAAACCTTCAGTGATTTCCCATTGTCTAAGTGATCAAGACCGAATTTGTTCCTTTGGTTTTCAAGGACTTCCTTAGTCTGAACTCAAATCCCACCCTGATTTCCAACTTGTTTGCTCTAGTGATTCTCAACAAGCGGTGCCCTACAGGGTTTTTGGAAATGCATGCCACAAGGATGGGGTGGTGACTGGCATTTAGTAAGAAGGGTCTATGCATATAAATTGCCCTTTAATGGGACTCCCAACAGCCCCACACAGTGAACAATTATCCCAACCTGATGCCAGCAGTGCCCCTATTGAGAAATGCTGCTTGATTCTGGCCAAACTTGTTCACTCTTCATCCATCAAACCAGTTATGTGTGTTTGTCCCAGCTGTTCCTTCCCACCTGGAATTTCCCTCCTTTCCTCCCAGCTTATCTGAGTTCTACTATTCATAAGACCTGACTTTGCTTGAATACCCTCCTGAAGCCATCACACCTTCTGAACCCTTGAAGCAACTGTCATCTACCATTGAGAGGCTAACAGTCATGTGAAGGATGTGGAATCTGGAGCCACACTGACCTGAGTTTGGTCTCATTCTGCCACTTTACCAATGTGGCCTGGGGAGAGTCACAGCTTCTAGCCAAGTCTAGTTTCCTCATGCCCAAAGTAAAGGTGATAACAGCATCTACCTTAAAAGGTTTTATGAGGATGAGATGCTACATGGTACAGTAAAGTGCCCGGATTCACCTGGCATGTAGTAGTAATTCCACTAATGCTCTATAAGTTTTAACTTTTTTCAATGCAATATATGTATTCAATAAACATGTGTGGAGTTAACGTTTTCCCCTAAGACTGTCTGTGGAGTTAAAGCACTAGGTCCCATCATTCTAGACAGAGACTGTGTAGGCAGAGACTCATTTTTCATCAGTCACATAAAATGACTTAGAACATGAGCCACTTTGAAATAACAAAAGAAGAGGAGCCCCTGGGAGGCAGCATCCCCTGAATTTTGACTTTACACTAATGCTGAGTATAGAACCAAAGCGCAGGCTTAAAGAAGTCCACTCTCTGAAGTATGTGCACAGCCCAAAGGAGGCCTAAGAAGAGAAACAAGGGCCCATTTGAGAGCAGTGCCTACTCAACTCATGGACACCACAGAATAGGAACAAGGCGCTGTCTCTCTGACACAGTATGTCATAGCCAAGCCACCTCCAGAGCTTCTCTTGGCCACTTCCTTCTTGCTCTATGCACTATGAAAACCCTCAGTTACCTTGGAGTCTTTCCAGTTTGGCTTTGCTCATGGCCTGGGAAACATCATTGTCTCCTAGTCAAGGAATGGCAGATATGGTCAGAGAACAGCTTCACTGCATTTCCCCAATGACGTAGAGCATCACAGATATTCAAGGAAGTGTGCAAGCGTAGACGCCAAGCAGGCCCAGGTTCTCTGGCCTGATCAGAAGCCCAAGTCTCAACAAGCTGTGCACTGGCTCTTAGCAAGCACTCAGGGACTAAGTGATGAAGGCTGAGAATATGACTCACTCAGTAACCCTTAAGAAGTGAAAGTTGATGGAATTCCTAATAAGAGATGACTAAGAGAAATATTGTAAATCAGGGACCCTTATCCAATTCCTTCTCACAATTTCCTACTTTTAAAGCTAACCGCACTCCAAAACTCTACGATGACCCATCAAGAGTACGATGACCCACTCCCACAGAGAAACAGTTCAGGCATGAGGCACTGAATTTGTTGCAATTTGAAGACAAGGAAGTGGTCCCAAGCAGACCCAAGTCAATAGACTGATGGAGCACCCTGTACCTTCCTGTGTTGGAGGAGAAGGGAGGAGGACTGGAACTGAGGCCTGGCTCTGCCCCCAAGTGGCCAGAAGGTTCTGGGCACCTCACACAGTTTCTCTGGGTGTCTGTCTCTGTATTTATTCCATCAGAACATTGTCCTATAAAGATTACTTCTATGATCATGATGATTTAGTTAAATACCCAACTGACATTTTTACCTGAAGGATTGGTAAGTAGTTGGGGTAATTACATTGTTCATTAGACTGTTGACTCTTCCCACCCACCATCCATAAAGGACCTTGAGACATCACCCAGATACATCTGGGGGGCCTCAATACTACCAGGTTATATGCTTCTGGCTTCAAGTCCTGGCTCAAGCTTGGCTCCTGACACCTGTCATCTATCATTTGCTCCCCTGGACTGTCTTTTCTTTGTGTATCCACTGATTCTGCCCCCAGGCCTGGGTCAAGGCAAGCTAAATCAGGGCTCTGGCCTGAGGAGAGGGATCAGATGGCATTTGTGATTCAAAGGCCAGACTCAAGAAGATGCAGTGACTCCACTACCCACAATCCATCAGCGGTGGATGGTGTTCAGTCAGAACACTCAGGTGAGAAATGACAAACACCAACTCAGGTTCTTATTCTTAGAAGGAAGGTACAATGAGCACCCTGAGCAGAGCTGGAACAGATAATGATTGTACAACACATGCTTGTAGACACCCCTTTCAACGCAGAGTCCCACCACAAGTTATGAACGGAGAGCGATGATCATTCGCACTCTTGGGGAATCTGTCCAAAAGAACCAGGCTGAGGAGTCCTTCCTGGCCAAGGACAAACACAGCCTCTCTTGCTAGGAGCTGGAGAAGATTCAGTGTCAACATGGGGAAGAATGAGTCCTTCTCTAACCCACCTCCAGCAATGCAGGCACACGTCAGGGGCCAGCCAGATGCCTCTTCTCGGCCATCACACTTCTGGCCTCCTCAACTCAGAGGTTTTACTAGAGGACAAAAACCTTAATGAATTAGAGCATAGATCAACATTCTAAATTCCTCAGATCATTTTTGTAAGATTTTCTTGTAACAGAAAGAGAAATCATACAGTAAACAGCACGTCTCTGGTGTCTCTTCCTCTTCTTATAGGGACTCTAATCCCATCTTGAGGACCTCACCCAGAGGACCTCATCTAAATCCAATTATCTCCCCAAATCCCAACTCCTGATACCATCACACTGGAGGATTGGGGCCTTAATATTTGAATTGGGAAGGGGGAGTTCACAAATGTTCGGATCATAGAAAACATTCAAGTTCTATGTCATCAGTATCACTGGGGCATGTAGAACATGTCTTTTTGCTGCTCAAAACCTTTTCTGGTCACAGCTCCCTCCCTATGCAATAGCCAGGGAAGCAAACCATGTGTAACCCCCTTTTCCTATTGGGTTCCTGGGCAGAGTCAGAAGGGTAAGGAGGTGGCAAGGGGGTGGTGAAGGGAGGCAGACCTTAATTTGGGGATTTGGTGGTTTTAGACATAGAGCCTGAGCTTCCATCCCGACATTTGGTATATGGCTGGGGGTGCAGGCCTATACTCAGGCCTTCTAGAAGGCCTGTACTCTTCTGGACCAAAGAGTAGAGCAGGGACTGTTCCTGGGCCAGCACCTCTTTCCCTGCAGGAACACATAACTTGGCAGCATCTGAGGCCTATGGCAACAGCTGAGCTAGTGCCCTGGCTGGGAGCCCTGCAACATCAGCTAAGAGGGTTCAGAACTGAACCTCAGCCTGGGTTTACGGGGCTGGTTGCCTCTCCTTTACATCCGGCTCAGGGCTTTGCTTAATTTATTCTCAGGATATGTTTACAGCCAGAGGATCTTCGTTCCTCACCCATCCAGTGATTCTCACCTATTTCCTTGATCGCATCTCCCCCACGCCCCCTCCTCCACCACTGCTGTAACACTGGCCTCTGGGAACCTAGACGGCAGAAGAGATCATTTCTGCAAACCCGGCTGGCATGGGGGAGGAGCTGGAAGTTTCTGTCGGTAATAGGCTACCTTCTTCCCTTGCATCAGCTTGAAGAGGCTGCACAACCCACTTTTCCTGGAATTTGCTCATCTGCTCTTGTAATCCTGGGCTGAGTGATGTAATTAATGCCTCTCTGTCCCCCACTTCCTGTAATGATTTCTTTTACAGGCCCCATTGAAGCCGGAGGCCCACCAGACGTTTCCATTTTGTTCCTTCCATTTCTCCCTTCACCATCGCCCTTACAATCCATCCTGAGACCTTCTGAATAAAGCCAGAACAGCACATTCTTGTTTTTGGCTCACACTTTTCTCTGGTTGAAAGCTCACTGTGTTTCCCTACAAGCCGAGAGGCTTCATGTTGAGTATCTCTGAGAAACTCTTACTCAGTTGATTACAACATTGCTGAACTTTTGGCAGAACGTATGTTTATCCATTTAATTATCATTATTAAGTTTCTCTCCCACTCAAATTTTTGGCTTTACATATTATATCATTTTTGGCTGAGTGTCCATGGCTTGGGGGAGGGGGTCTATGGAAGGGTAAAAAGATACAATTACTCCTATTGACTATCATGCTGTGTACTTAAACCTTCATTTTCTCCCAAGGGTAAATAATTAAGAGCTATCCGAGGAACTAAGCAAATCTTCTTTCTTTAAATCAATTTCCTTTTCTTCCCTTAGTTTCCCTTCCATTGTTTCTGTCCTCACCAACTCTTACTCATGCCTCAGTCACTTCCTACTTGGGTTAGAGATGGTTTTGTCTCACCACTGGTCTCAAATGATGTCTTTTGAATATTTCAGAAGCCAGACAGACAGCAGGACCATTGATTCTACGTTCTGGAAGATAAAATTTTAGTCATCTGCTTTACTCACTCATGAAGCACACTGAAGGATTAAAATCCTAAGCACTCATTTAGACTTCCAGGGTTTTGCTGTCCTAGTAATTACCATAATTCATACTTCACCTGTTATATATGCCTTTCTTTCCTTGGCGTATTTGTGGGTGACCATTTCTAAACCACTGGTCAGGGGAGACAATAGAGGAGCTATGAATAGCCCTCTGTGGGAGCCCCAGACCTGCCTGCTTTCCCACCCAGATCCATGGCTCTCTTGCCCTTGAACCCACCTGTCTCCACGGCATGGTGCTATTGGAGGGACTCTCTGACACCCTGGGGTGCCTCAGCCTGAAAGGACCCCACATTTGGCTCTGCTCTAATGCCCATTGCCTAACAACTATCTGCTTCTATTGCTCACCAACACGCCCCACCAAAGTTCCCTGTTCTAAGCCTGCTTCCTAGGACCAGCGCAGAAAGCTGGAGCCAGAGCTAGTCCACAGTTCTCAGGGAGCCATGTTCTCAATGGGTCTGGGCCCATGCAGGGACGTGTCTCCTCATGACTGGGATCCTGAGAGTCTTTCCCTTCTCTTTCTCCTCTAGTAAGTGGACCTCAGAGAACCAGCCTTCTCTTACCACTTCTGTCTGGGCCTTGTCCCTACTGCCGCAGAGATGGCTACCTGAACACCAAGACTGTGTGCTCCCTGGCCAAATATGGGATGGTCCTGCCCCACCGGCACTACACTTCCCACCTCCCTGGTGTCCAGGAGAGGCCATGTGACTAGTTCTGGCCAATGGAATGTAAGTAGACATGCAGAGTCACGTCTAGGTTGGTATCCTCACAAAGCAGATGTGACTTCCCCATACTCTGCTCTCCATTTGCTGGCTAGAGAAATAGCAGGCCAAGGGAAAGGCAGACGGCAGAGATACAAAATGGAAGGGCTCCAGCCCCTGACATAACGTATGGAAGAAAGTCACCCATTGACCAAGAATGTCTGCCTTGGACCATCGCATGAGAGACACAAAGGCCAATTATGCTAAACCACTGAGAAGTGGGGGACCATTTTTTACAGTCTCTGGTATTACTTCCCCTTCTCCAGCGGCCATCTGTGGCTCCCTTTGCCTCTCGGGCTGCCGTCTATTTTCCCAAGGGGCTAATTTCCCCACAACAGCTGAGACCACACCCTGAGGGCAGGCGGTAGAGCCAGTTTGGAGCCTCTACACCTTTGGGTGAGGTGACTTCCCCTATGCCTTTGGTGTTATTCCCAGTGTCTCTCTCCCCAAAGGGATATCTAGCAGGTATTGCTCTGGGTGCTGTGAGGAGGCTGGGGCTCATTCCCCTCTAGGGGTGAGGTGAGGCCATCTTAGGGTCAATTTCCCAGGTGCACACCTGCACCCTGACTCCACGGTTGCCTGGCCTGTCTCTATCTCATTCTTCTACCTGCTAAGTGGCATAATGACGCCTGCCCCACAGGGAAAGTGTGAGGCTTTCAGAGGATAAACCCCCAGAGTTCCAGATAGTAGAGTGATGGCTCAGGAAATGTTAGCTCCCTTCCACATCCACCCCCTCTTTTCTGAGGAAGAAATCCAGATACAAAATCTTAACCGTATGGCTGCAAATCGCCCAGAGAAACAAAAGAGGGGAAAACCCCCTAAGAATCCACGATGGCCAAGCCAGACAGGGCAGGTCACTTCTGGCTGCTCCCTTCCTGCTTGGGGGTGAGCTCAGCAAGACTTGCAGCATTCCAGGGAAGTGAGCTGTCAGGGCCAGTTGTCCAAGCGGCCTGCGCCTTGTCAGGAAGGCCATCCCGGGCCCATCATGACTGTTCAGCAAACTCCCACACCCCGCCAGGAGCCTCAGGAGGGGCTGCAGGTGCTGGACGGCAGCCCGAGGGGCCCCTTCACAACACCCGCCTCGTGACAAGAAGGAAGCTGTCACCCTGGACAGCTCTTTAGAACAACTCCATCACAAAGAAGGGCACCCCCTGTGCTGTTGGCAGGAATGCAAACTGGTGCGGCCACTCTGGAAAACAGCAGGGAGACTGCCCCCCAAAATAAAAACTATAACTGTTACAAGTTACAATTCGCACTGCTGTCTAAAATCCGACCACTGTACTCTGGAGCCGAAATATGTAGCTGGAAGACAGAATGTAGCTGGAAGACAGAATTTCGTGGTAAAGAAGGAAGAGACTATCATTTTGCCAGGCAATAGGAGGCTGCAGTAGCTAATGCCTCCAAGACTGCAAGTTGTCCAGGGTAAAAGGCTGGGGGGTTCAATAGGAAAATACAGGATCTGGGCAGTTTCAAGAGGAATCTGCTATGTGCTGCCAGCCACGTTCTTGTGTATTGGAGGCGGTCTTGTGACTAGCCAGTGCTGCCATTAGAGTCTAATTACTAAGTATCAATATTGTATCAATTGATACTAAGTATCAATATTGAGGAACTAGTTCTTGGAACAGAGGACTGTGCAGGAAAGCAAGTGAGGGGTGGGGGAGGCTTCCTCAAGAATGAGGAAGAAATTTGTTCAGTTTGAAGTCAAGACTTGCTGAAGCATCAGTGTATCTGCCTTAATTTCCATTCATGTTTACGTTTCTATAGGGGTTTCAGCACTACTAGACATTTACACGAAATATACAAAAACCCTCATTCGAAGGGATACATGCACCCCAATATTTATAGCAACTTTATTTACAATAGCCAAATTATGGAAGCAGCCTAAGTGTCCATGGACTGATGAATGGGTAAAGAAGATGTGGGATATATATATGTATATATATATTACTCAACCATCAAAAAGAATGAAATCTTGCCATTTGTAATGACATGGATGGAGCTAAAAAGTATTATGCTAAGAGAAATAAGTCAGAGAAAGACAAATATTATATGATTCCATAGTTGGAATTTAAGAAACAAAATGAGCAAAGAAAAAAGAGAGAGAGAAAGATAAATCAAGAAACAGACTCTCAACTATAGAGAACAAACTGATGGTTACCAGAGGGGAGGTGGGGGCGGGGGGTGGAGGAAATAGGTGATGGAGATTAAGGAGTGCACTTGTGATGAGCACCGGGTGATGCATGGAAGTGTTGAGTCACTTGAGCCTAATATAACACTGTAAGTTAACTATACTGGAATTAAAATAAAACATTTAATGAAAAATAAAAACAACAGCCCCTTCAGGGCCCGCAGCTACCTCTTATCTTGGGTGCAGAATCAGCACTGGACTTCTGCTTATGTGGGTACAGTCCCACTTGGGGGACTTGGCTCTGAGAACCCCACAGCTACTTTCCCACCAACTGTCTGACAAGGAGGGAACACACTGGCTCTTTTCCTGGACAGACTTCAGCTTGCCCATCCTCTAGGCTCGACCCTCCCCTTTTCCCACCTTGCTCCCCACATCTCTTTGAGCACCTGGGCAGCCCAACCGGGATACCCTAGGAAAGACACCTCATGCCCTGAGTTCAGGAAGAGTGTCCGCCAGAGCCCAGACAGAGATGCCTGCTTGTCATCTGTCATCTGTTCGAGCCTGTGACCTTGTGTGGAAATCCTTCCGCCTGAACGTTGCTTCCGGTAAGTCTGCTCTCTCCTCCAGAAGGGTCAGTGTCAGTGAGACACAGCCAAGGAACCAAAGTCCACTGGATGTTTCTGGTGACGCTGAACAGTGATTCAGGACCTCTCATTGAAAATGCAGTCAAATACTGTACGATTAGGTTGGACCTCTTCCACTGAGTGCCGATAGCCTTAGAATATCAGCCAGGGGAAGTTCAATTTGGGGGCAACGTGTTGCTCACAAGTGGAGTCACCATCTCCTTATATTCACGAGCATTTGGGGAGCTCAGGATGTCCATCATCCCCCCTCTTCCTGGCGGGAAGTTGGGAGGCTAAGAGTGAGGGGAGATGTAAAAAGCTCCATTCTTACTCTACAGGGATGCTTCACTGAGGCAGGTTTTCCCCAAAAGACTGGCCGGGATCCGAAAACCTCTTGAGGCCAGCTTCTAAGAGCGAAAGGGAGAAGCTAATTTCTGTTGGAGGGGCTAACTGCCCTCTTCTGGACTGATGAACCTAGATTCTCTTCCACATCTGCATGGCCATTTGCCATGTATGGAGAGAGGAAACCCTTCCTGTCCTGTCTTCTGTGAGGATGGAGAAACTTCTCCACACTTGGGCTCTAACACCTTCAAAGTGGCCCACACCCCAGCAAGGTCCCCCAAATTAAAAAGGGTAGGTGGTCTTTTAAGCAGGGGAAAGGGACAGGAGAGAACATGTGAACTGCAGTTCTGCATGACAGAGGTGGATGGAAGCAGGACATCTGCTCCCCCAGGACCCCTTACTAAGTTTGGGGGCTATTAGTAAAATGTCAACCACAGCAGGGTCCACAGAAATCTGACCCCTGCCCACTTAGCTGGCCCCCAAGTGACTTACACGTTTATAAAAGACTTTGTCAGAATCTACAATAAAAGATTATCCAAATAAATAAGATTTGGAGTTTGAAGCTAGCGCAATACGTGGTCTGGAAATGCCAGCTGCTTCTCGAATGACAGACCCAACCCTTCCTTAAAACATCCTGCTCCACTTGACAATAAAATACTATATCAAGGATTTAAAGCACTCTTCAAAATTTTCTTTAACATTTATTCAATTTTAAGAGACAGAATGTGAGTGGCGGAGGGGCAGAGAGAGGGAGACACAGACTCTAAAGCAGGCTTCAGGCTCTGAGCTGTCAGCACAGAGCCCCACATGGAGCTCAAACTCACCGACCAGCGAGGTCATGACCCGCTTAACTAACTGAGCCACTCAGGTGTCCCCCGGGTTTAAAGCATTCTTGATTTGTCGGTGCTGCAAAACCGTCAGGCTTCAGAGATTTTTGACAAAGGCAAAATTTTCAGGTGGTACCTGGGTAAGTCAGTGACACCAATTGCTTTGTTACCAAAACAGCAGTGAACTTGAAGGAGCAGCCCCACTGCTGGTGATTCCAGAGGATCCTGGCTGCTCCTGCCCCCAGGAAGTGCACATTCACCCTGCAGACACGACACTTGGGTGGCAAAGGCTTACAGGCAGAGGAGGAGGAGGAACTTACACCCTCAGCAGCTCTTGGTGTTCCTGTGTGCAAGGCCTGGCCTTGTGCTTCAAGTTTCTTTGCAAGTGATACAGACAGGACATTCAGAGAGGACCATGCCATGTGGTTTGTGAGAGAGACTGGGACTGGATCCCACAAGCATCCACGTCGTATGAGGCAAGGTCGTCCGAAGGAACGTGGGTGCAGTCTTTGGTGCCTGTAACCCCATCCTCACCCCCACTTCCTGGACAGTCTTTTCATCTTTGTCCCCTCCATAATCTGGTGAAGCGTGTGAGGGCTTTCAGGGAACGGACTGTATTGTGACCAGCTGCCTTCACATTTTAATCATCACGTACTCACCAAGTGTTGCAACACAATCATCCTTATTCATCCATTCTCTTAAAAACTGCTAAAAAAAGAAACAGCAAACCCCAAATGAAGTCTTTTGCCACTCCACAACAGAAAAGGAGACTTAATTACAGTTTCAGCTGATCCCAGGAAATCACCAGGAATGTGACCTTTTAACAGTCAATCTGTTAAAATTTCCTGATCAACACTAGTGAAGTTAAATGCATGATAGGAAGGGAAAGGAAAGGAAAGGAAAGGAAAAGAAAGGAAAAGGAAAGGAAAGGAAAAGGGAAAGGGAAGGGAAGGGAAGGAAGGAAGGGAAGGAAGAAAAGAGGAAAGGAAAGAGGAAAGGAAAGGAAAGGAAAGCAAAGAAAGGAAAGAGGAAAGGAAAGGAAAGGAAAGGAAAGAGGAAAGGAAAGGAAAGGAAAGGAAAGGAAAGGAAAGGAAAGGAAAGGAAAGGAAAGGAAAGGAAAGGAAAGGAAAGGAAAGGAAGGAGGGGAGGGGAGGGAGGGGAGGGAAGGGAAAGGAAAGGAAAGGAAGAAAAGGAAAAGAAAAGAAAAGGGAAAGAAAGAAAAGGAAAAGAAGAAAAGAATAGAATCCTGGTGTTCACTTCTCCCCAAAGAAGATACTCTGGCCTGAAAGAAACCTTCTTTTCTTGGCTGACAACCCCTTGCTTCCATTATGTACCACTCCTGGAAGCGTTTCCTTTGTTTGCTAGATGGGATGTGGACAGATTAAGGAATCCCTTTAATAAAGCCAATTAGAGCTTCACATTTTCTGGGTTGGAATTTCATTTTTTACAAATTTTGCTGAGCACCAGGTGCTGAATGAACAAGACACACGTGGGCTGGTGACCATGAAGAGCACAGTCTGAAGGTGGTAGAGTCCTGTAAGCAGGAATAAAGATACCCCACCACAGCTGGGCAGCAGAGGAGGCTTCAGGTTGAATGGGAGGTCTCCACTGAGGCCTGCAGAATGTCCAGTATAGGACGGGGGGCAGGGAGTCTGAAGTGGGGTGGGTGCCCAGGGCTTACCATGCCACCGTCACACCAACAGGGGGCTCAACACAGGCCAACAAAGTTTGACCTTCACCTCGGGCACCATCAGAACACAGAATTTGCCTGCAAGTGCCAGGTGGGGCAGCTACAGGGCCTATGGATTCTGAGAGACCATCAATTTTCTTTTCTTTTAAAATTTTAATGTTTATTTATTTTTGAGAGACAGAGTACGAGTGGGGGATGGGCAGCGAGGGGGAGACACAGAGTCGGAAGCAGGTTACAGGCTCTGAGCTGCTTCAGCATAGAGCCCCAATGCGACTTGAACTCATGAGCAGTGAGATCATGACCTAAGCCGAAGTCAGATGCTTAACCAACTGAACCACCCAGGTGCCCCTGGGATACCATCCATTTTAAACCATAACCCATTTCAGAAATGTTAAAATATGGAGGCGTCCGGGTGGCTCAGCCAGTTAAGTGTCCTAACTTGGCCTGTGGTCATGATCCGTGGTCCATGGGTTCAAGCTCCCATGCTGGGCTCTGTACTGTCAGGTCAGAGCCTAAGCCTGCTTCAGATCTCTGGGTCTCCCCTCTGCCTCCCCCATTCAGCCGTCTTTCTTCTCTCTCAAAATAAATAACTGGGTGGTTTAGTCAGTTAAGTGTCCGACTTCAGCTCAGATCATGATCTCACGGTTCATGAATTTGAGCCCTGCACGTCTCAGTGCTGACAGCTCAGAGCCTGGAGCATGCTTCAGATTCTGTGTCTCCCTCTCTCTCTGACCCCTCCCTGCTCACACTGTCTCTCTCTCTCAGAAATAAATAAAACATTAAAAAATTAAAAATAAAACATAAAAAAAGAAATACAAAATATGAAAAATGTACATATTAAAATATGGTAAGTGGAAGTTTAGCCACTGCATGAAGTAAAAATTATAATTTGAAGAAAGCCACCAAGCATCTGAGGGGTGGGAAGCCCCAAGCAGGGGGCACAGGGCAGGGGTTGGGGAGAGAAGGCCCACATACAGCATCACTTGGGGGAGACAATCTTGGCTCCTTCATTCTCTTCCCTCAACACTTTTGTTCAGACCAAACCAGATAAGAGTAAGCCTCAAGAGCGGACTTAAAGTAAAATAAGTAAGTAAGTAAGTAAGTAAGTAAATAAATAAATAAATAATAAAAATAAAAAGTCCAGAGAAAGGCTCTCTGAACCGGGTGTGGAAACAAAGGGAAGCTTATGTATACGAGCCCTGTCCCCCGCACTCTCACCACAGAACTGCCTTTCTAATCCCCAACTCAACAGCACACCTGACCCCCCAAACCATCCCTTGCTCTGTCTCTTCCCCCCACTACACGTGGCCGCAGGGGTCCTGCTCATCCCCTGGACACTCGGCATTCACACACTGTATTTCTCTGTGGACATTTTACCCAATTTTAATATTTCTGAAATCACGATGCCCCTTAGAACAGATGTGTACATTGAAGGTGAGGGTGTTTTTCCCCACTGAAAAGTCATTAAACTGATGGCATATTTCATAATTGTTTACAATCTAGAGGCTTGGACTCTGGGATGTTCAGTAATCCACAGGCCCAGCAGATCATGCCATAGCAACTCTGTGGTTTATTAAAAAAAAAAGTCACTTGGGCTTTTTTGTTTTTAAATACTGCTGTCTCCAACTGTCTCCCCTTTTTGCTTATGTGCAAAAAGAACCACTAATAAACAAATTCCAACCTCTATTGGGAAATTCCTGTTAAAAAGAAAAAAAATTGAGGAGTATCTGAATGGTTACAGGAATAAGAGTCACAGATATTTTAGGGAGTGCCTTTGCACCCACATTTAGCGATACAATTTTGGCAGAGTGAGGAATGACCACAGCAAAGCAAGGTTGGGCATTAGGCTGGTTGCAATTTGCTCTGCTTGCTGACTGTCATTTGATGGTGTCTGTTGACACACAGCATCTTAGTTGTCTTCACACTAGCCCTGTGACCACTGTCCAGATGTGGAAACTGAGTCTTGGGGATGGAGGGGGCTACCTGGGGCCACACGGCATGGAGGAGGTGTGCAGTAGAACTGAAACACAGGTGCATGTAATTCTGCAGGGCCACAGAGACTCCCCAGGGACACAGCACCCTCAGGGATTTAACCCAGATGCAAATCAGCTTTCCTTAACCCTCCTTCCCTGGGAGAAATTTGCATGTGTGTGTAGGGGATAAGGAAACTTCCTTCTCCACTGCAAGGTTCTTCCAGCTGGTTTAGGAATTAAATTGACCTGAGCCAGATTAACAGCAGGAAAAATCAAAGTTTTATTATGTGCGCACAGAGGCACAGTAATAAAATTGAGACCCAAAGAAATAACCAGTGCAGGCAGTTTTTATACTTTTTAGACAATATGCTTGTGAGGAATCAACAGAATAAAGAAAAAAAGGTGTTTGGGAGCTTTAATTAGCAAGGAATTCTAACTGGAATTTGAGCTGAGGTGGTAAATTAGAAAAAAATAAGCTTTCTAAAATTTTCTCGGTTTTGAAGTCCCTATCTCTGGTGATGAAATCTTTTTACTTCTTAATACAAGAAGAGTACTTTTTACTATATTTATTTATTTTTTGTTTTTTGAAGTTTGTCTATTTTGAGAAAGAGAGAGAGAGAGAGATAAAAGGAGTGGGGCAGAAAGAGCGGGGAGAGAGAGAATCTTAAGCAGGCTCCAAGATGTCAGTGCAGAGCCTGATGCAGGACTTGAACTCACAAACCATGAGATCATGACCTGAATCAAAATCAAGAGTCAGACGCTCAATGGACTGAGGCACCCAGGCGCCCCAAGAAGGGTATTTTCTGTAGGGGATCTCTTTCCTGCTTTCAGGGGGATAGAGGAGGGTCTGAGTGTCCTCATTCCAGCTGTTTTCCAAGTAGCTTCAATTCAAATAATCAATATGATGCCATTGTAGCACATTTGGGGGCAGGGTGCTCTGGGCCCCTTTCACTTCCTTGCGGCATAGCACTTCTGTATTCAAGAGGGGTCCCCGAGTGGAGGTCAGATCATGAGACTTCTTCCTCTCCATCTCTGCCACTGACTCTGTGCTGGGAATGGCCCCTTGGCAGAGCTCAACACTTTCTCATGCCTTCTAGATATTAAAGCAGCGAGGTCCATGCTGAAACATCAGCCTCTTGTCTGGCTCGCTTCAGCCCAGCCCATCCAACACTTGCTTCCCTGGAGGTGGAGAGACCAGGAGCTGTCTTTCCTTCACCCCTCCCTCTGTCCACCTTCTCTAGCCCCTGAAGCTGGGGCTTGGGAGATGATCAGGGATGTGTCAGGACCACCCACTGCCTTGCTCTGGTTCTGTCCCATGCAAGAATGTGGAATGGAAGAGGGGTGATGTCCACCTTTTCCTCAGCCCAGGGTGCCTGTAAGTCCTCCTGCAAATCTCAGGCAGGATCAGCTTCCAATATCTAGATCAGATGCTCCCTGAACTCCACATCCTATGCCTTATGGGCTGGTGGTCCTATGGCTCAGCAAGCAGTCAGCTGAGCAGACGGGTCCAGGTCCCCTCTTTCGGGCACCCCAGACTCCTGGATGAATACCGACTACCATCTCCTTCACTTGGCTGGGTTGAGGAAAGGCACAAAGGCTGCCCCTCCCCACAAGGCTGCCAATGCAAACTTGACTTCCCTTCCTGCTCTCCAGTTCCCTCTTCTTACAGACAGAGGGGCAGGGAGGTCACAGTGCAAGGATGCTGATGGTGGCCCTGTGGTTCTGGAAGCTCTCAGGAGGCCCTCAGGGGGCTCCCTTTCCAGTACAGAAAACTCAGACCTTCCATTTGTAGATGTGGCCTTGTGCCAGAGCCCAGCCAAGGCCTATGGGGAAAAGCCTCCTGACATGTTGTTACAAAGGAGAGGGTTAGGTAGCCAGGGATCAGAGCTCATGCTCCTTATGCACCAGCTTACTCATTCTAACCCTTCCATCTTCTTATCTCCCAAAGCCACAGGTAAGGTCCATTGCTAATACTGGGTCACAATTTTCTCATGGCCTCCTACTTTGATGAGCAAACTTTAAATGGTGAACCTCACCTTTCCACCTAAATCCAGTGTCCAAAGACATTGTAGAGCTTTACTAGACCAAGGAGGCCACAGATAGATGAGGTTCAATGGGCTGAACTATGCCCCCCAAATTCCGAGGTCAAAGACCTAACCCTCGTACCCTAGAATGTGCCCTTATTAAGAAATAGGGTTGGGGAACCTGGGTGGTTCAGTTGGTTAAGCGTCTGACTCTTGGTTTTGGCTCAGGTCATGATCTCACAGTTCTTGAATTTGGGTGCCACGTCAGGGTCTGTGCTGATGGTGTGGAGCCTGCTTGGGATGTTCTGTCTCCCTCTCTTCTGCACCTCCCTTGCTCATTTTCTCTTTCTTCAGAAATAACTTACTTAATTAAAAAAAAAAGAAATAGAGACTTTGCAGATTTAACCAAAGATCCTTAGGATAAGCCTTAATCTAATATGACTGGTGTCTTTATATGACAGGGAAATTTGGATGCAGAAAGATATACACACAAGGGAGAACACCATGCAAAAAGGAAGGCAGAGATAATGGTGATTCTTCAACAAGATAAGGAACGCCAAAGATTGCCAGCAAACCACCAGAAACTGGGAAAAAGGCCTGGAACAGATTCTCCCTCACGGCCCTCAGAAGGAAGCGACCCTACTGACACTTTGGGCTCAGACTTCCAGCACCCAGAACACTGAGACAATACACTTCTGTTGTTCACACCTCCTGAGTTGTGGTACTTTGTTACAGTGGCTCTAGAAAACTCATACAGTCACCAACATCCTCGATTCTCCAGAAAAGTCACAATCCCAAACGTTTTAAATCTCAGTCCTCAAAAGCTGTCAAAATGTTCCAGAAATTCAAATTCTTTCTCAGGCTGCTTCCAAGACTCCCAAACAGCATAAAAACTGACTGAGGGACAGGAAGTCTTGATGTAGGGTTCAGAAAATATTTCACCACATGTGTAGTTCCGTCCACAAAAGCCTGCCTCATCAGGACTCACTCTACCTAGGAGGAGAGGTAACCATGCTTTCCTTTGCTTTCCAAACATGACAGCATCGGGGCTGGGTTGACTCTGTGGGAAGGCCTAGAGAATCTCTGTGGCACCCCGAGATTTGGTCACCTCCTCGCGGACAGAAGGCTTGAAGCCCTGCAGGAGTGAGCCAGCACGCATACATGACACTCCCAACTTGGGGGACCAATTCTTGCTCTCAAACCCTGTCCTCCACATCAGTGCCTAAGTGCCCACAGGAGGCCAGCCCTATGTGAACCACACACACAGGTCACTGGATGACTTCAGACCTCTGGACAGGTTCCTTATCATATGTCACTGCCTGTCTGTGCTTGAATATATCTCAGACTGGCTGGTTGTGATTCGATCCATCACAGTGACACAATTAGGATGGTTCTAATAAAACCAACAGCTCATTTTCCTTGGGAGTGTGGGGAAGACATTTCCAGAAAACTGAAATGCTGCTTTTATGCACCCTGAAGTTTCTCAAGCCAGAAGGCAATGGGTGTTTGGGTGGTGCTGCTTGGTGTAGGTGTGGAGACTGGGCTCTCTGACTGTTGCCCACCTTCGGCTTGACAGGCTGACAAGGAACCCAACACCTCTACACTGTGAACATTGCTTAAGAGTCAACCCTGGTCTGAAGTGGAGAAGATGATTCACAGCGAAATGTGCCAAGACGGCTTCCATCAAAACCAAACCCACAGTGGTTTGTCTTTGGAGGAACATCACCTGGGCTCTGGGTGAGTTTTTGAAACACCACAATAATGTTGGCCAAGGGCTCAGTTAGACCTAACGTTGCACCATTTGGCCCACAGAGGAAACTCTGAGAGTGTCTCAGACAGACAGACAGACATGGGCCACCATCCCACCTCCACCACTTCCCCACTATACGACTCTGCCTCAGTTTTCTCATCTTTACCCTGTGGTAATAGAGTACCACCTGATAGAGTCATTCTGAAGGACTAAATGAAATAAAGGGTACACAGAAACACACAGGCATGCATCGATGCACTAGCATTGTGAATAGTTTTCAATAATCACAGCCTTCAAGCCGTTGGCAGCCTCATGGAATCATATAGTGCCAGGGAAGAAATGATGATCTGAGGGGAAGGCCACATTGCAAGGTCAGAACAAAGCAGATGCCAGCACTCAGGCCTCCATCCTGCACTCAGGGATCTCTGCCCTCGTAAGGAGCTGGGAACACTACACATCCTCATGCTTTCTCCTTATTAGACCCCATAATTCTCCATGTCAGGAGGCATGATTTTCTTTAATATAGAAGCCTCTTATTTTACAAGAAGAAAATGATTTAAAAATACATCTAGGGATGCCTGGGTGGCTCAGTCAGTTAAGTGTCTGACTTCAACTCAGGTCATAATCTCATGGTTTGTGAGTTCAAGTCCTGCATCGGGCTCTGTGCTGACAGCTCGGAGCCTTGAGCCTGCTTCGGATTCTGTGTCTCCCTCTCTATCTGCCCCGCACCTGCTTATGCTCTGTCTCTCTTTCTCTCAAAAATAAATAAAACATGAAAAAAAAATTAAAAATGGCATCTAGAAATGGCCACTTAGGTTAATTGGGAGCATAGACACATAATGGTTCTCTATCCTCCACTTTTCCCACCACATTTCTGAATGGGTTTGTGTGTGTGTGCATAGAAATGCAAACAAGTCTGAGTCACAGAGTTTAAAACCTGAGGCAGGGAATGTTCAAGAAAGTCTCCTTATCTCCAACACTGTGGGACCAACCAACTTGAGCCATCTATTTATTTTGTTATTCAGCTGTTGGTCTGAAAGATGAAATATGGGATTGGAGACAGAGAGGGGAAAAAAAAAAAGAAAAAACCACCATGTTGTAATGAAATAAAGAACAAAATCCTCCATGCAAATGAAAACAAACAGAGCTGGCCAGGCCTTACCCTCCAGCGGCGGCCGGTGGCCTCACCTCACTTCAACTGAAGTAAACATACAGGGAAGGAAATGCAAGTCGGTTAGAGTGCTGCCGTGCATCACCAAATACTGGCTGGTTCCTGGAAGAGACACCAGCATTTCCCAGCCTCTGCTAAGTAGCCAGATGTTTTCCTCATTAAGGCTTTCCTTGGGTAGAAACGATTCTTGCCTGTTTAATGCTCAAGTAGATAGCAGTCTTTCTGCAAGGCCTGGGAACTGTCTACTTTCAAGTGCCTTCAGAGATGAAACTGTTTAAATGTTATGCTAGTACACAGCATCATCTATGCAACACATTTACCAGGAATGCTTACCCTGAATCCAGGCTCCCTGTAGGCTGGCTTCCAGCTTACAGGAAATACCAAAGGTAGATGAACAAGCTAAATGGCATCAGGAATAAATAGTCATGCAAATCCAGATTATAGGACAGTCTCCCAGGCAACTCTACTAGATTCTTCAATGTCATGAGATTAAAGATGAATAGATAAATCATAAGGTAGGGCAAGGTAGGGCGTATTCTAGACCCAAAGAGACCACAGGATCATGACCAAATGTAAATCTAGATTAGATCCATATTAAAAATGCTACCAAAATAGTTAAAACAGACATTCTTACGGCATTTGAATATGGACATTTGAATATGGACTGGATATTACATTAGATTATGGAATTACCATCATGTTCTTAGGAATGATATTGGCAGCATATTTCTATTGAAGAAAGTCTTTGTTCTTGCATGCAGGGTGAAGCACTTAGGGGTGAAGTGTCATGATGTCCACAACTTACTCTTAAATGGCTTAAAAAGATATGCATGTATATCCACATAGAGACAAAGCAATAGTGTTCAAATCTTCACAAGTGTTGTAGCTACATGGAGGTATTCATTGTATAATTTCTCAACTTTTTGTTTGAAAATGTATTTAAAGCCCGGGGAAAGAAAAAAACAAGCAGAAGAAAAATAAAGAGAAAACTAAAAAGTATAAATAGAAGGAGAAATATTTTTTAAACAAAATAAAAATCTTTTCAAGTCAGGAAAAGGTCATCGTAATTGGAAGCCATGCTTTCCACTCCTTTGTCTTCTGAAAAGCAGAGTGGAAAATGTATGCACAAAAAAGTCCCACCAACCAAGCAAGGAAATAAGAACACTATAAAACCCCAGGGCAAGGGCACTTGGTGGCTCAGTGGGGTGAACATCCGACTTCAGCCCAGGTCATGATCTCGCCATTCCTGAGTTCAAGCCCCGCGTCAGCTCTGTGCTGACAGCTCAGAGCCTGGAGCCTGCTTCAGATTCTGTATCTCCCTCTCTCTCTCTGCCCTCCTCTGCTCATGCTCTGTCTCCCTCTCTCTCAAAAATAAATAAACTTAAAAAAAAAACAAAATCCAAACCCAGGGCAGCCTCCTGCAACTTCGCAGGAGGACAGAGGAGCGCAGATGCCCGTGGAAAGTTCACGTCAGTATTCCAGTTTTTGTGTTGTATGGAGGCTTGTTGACTGGAACATATTAATAAATGAATAAATGAAATGGGAGCAGGTAATGCACAGAGTGATGATGACAGCTCAAATATCAAGTAAAATAAAATACCTCCCAGTGTATGTGAATGAATAGAAAATGCTCTCATGGTGGAGTCTCTGGTCCTCTGGACACCGAAGCAAACTAATCATACTCATCAATGATGACTATAATGATGATGGATGATGCTTCCATTTATTCATTTGTTTATTCATTCCACAAATATTTACTCATGGTCTGCTATATTCCAGGTATATAGTCTGTGTATATAGATAAATAAATATACATAGAAAAATATATACGTAGATAAATATATATATCTGTATCTAGACAAATGTTTATGTGTAAATATATATATTTGTGTGTATATAAATATGTACATATATATATACACACAGACACTGAAGGTCTCCTATATTCCAGGTATATAGTATGTGTATGTATTTAATAAATATATTTAAGTAATAATATTTAATAAATATATTAATAGATAAATATTTATAATTCCATATAAGTGTGTGTATATTTATTTTATATATGGATATATTTATATTTATATATATCACATATATTGCATATATATACTATACTACAGTGTATATATATAATATTACATATCACATGTTAATATATAATTTATTGGGGATCTGCTATAGTCTAGGTATATAGTATGTACAGATATGATATACGCAAATAAATATTTACTGAGGATCTGCTATGCTTTCGGCATATATATGTAGGTCAAATGCTATGAAGAAAATCATAAGGCATATAAAGGGGCTTGAGAACAGGGAACCTGAACTTTTCACCAGAGGGCTGAAGATGAGCTCTCTGAGAAGATGTCTTTTGAGCAGGCCTGGAATGACCAAACAAGCTGCCCTGTGTTCTCAGAGGAAGACTATTCCTGGCAGAAGAAAGTAAGTGCAAAGGAAGGCTCTAGGGCAGGAGTGTGCTCCATGCGTCAAAGAACACAAGAGGTCAGAGCAGCTCCAGTGAAGCGATATGGGTCAGAGAAGGTTTGAAAGTCAGGATAAACACTTCAGAATTCTTGTCTTGGAAGCAATCAGTGGGTCTTGAGCAGGGAAATGATCTCTCTGATTTGTGTTTTTAAAGGTTAAAGTCGAATGATTCTCCTGAACAGGTGAACCAGAACAGTGTTATGTCCATGAAGGCAGGGGTGATATTCAAAACACTAAGGGACTTTCAGGACCAGTGTGCTGACCAATCAGAACTGAGGCTGGTCCTGTCACACAAGAGTCAGGTGCTGGAGAGCCCCTGCTGGCCAGGTGGCCAGTTTTAGAGCTGCTAGATCTGGGTGAGGTCTCCAGGGATGAGGAGGCCTGGGCCAGTGGGTGCCGGGGATATTGGAGGTCTCAGAGAATGGCTATTTGTCCATCTGTTTGGAAGTAGTCCACATTTTAACAAAAGAATGGTAAATACACACTTGCATAAAGATCTAATGAACAGCAAGGATTGTAGTTTAAGGAAACCCAGTCAAGGTCATCAATGAGCAGATCTACTTCTCCCCTTTATCCATGGTAAATATAAGAATCATCCATCCATCCACCTGTGCATCCAGCTAGGCACAGCATCTGTAGATTTTGAACTACTGGTATATGTCAAATACTGTTTTAGTGCTGGGATCTATTGGCGAACAAGACAGGCAATGTCATCAATCGCATGAAGTTTGAACTTTAATGTAGACAGACAATAGACAAATACATGTCAAGCAAATTTCAGCCTGGGAAAATAAAAGCCCTTGATGATATAGTGGTTGGGAAGCAGGATGGATACTTTAGATTCAAGAAAGAAATGAGTAAGAAACGAACACATAAAAGAACTAGTTCCCACTATCTCCCCAACTCCTAAAAAAGTACCTGGTACATGAAAGTTGCTTGATATACATTGGTTGGAAGAAAAAAATGAATGTGGGATTTATTTAGCCATTAACAAGGATTAGGCATAGTTACACATGATAACATGAAAGAGTCTCTGTGAGTAGAGATAAGGAAGCTGCAGAGAGATTATTTTGTAAAACCAAATGCACAAGGTCTTGGAAGAATGCACACTGCATGACTGAGAGGGAAAAACAAGGGTTTTCATTTTTTTAACATAATATGTTGATTTACTGTTTGCATTTTAAGAGCATGTACCCATTTTGAAATAACAAGGTCTCTTCAAAGTATGAACACGATGATTCTGTGTATCAGAGGGGTGACCTGGAATGAGCCATGAACACTGGTGAAGTTTGATCCAATCATGACACCTACATCAGACATAGTCACTTTACAGATGATGATCCTTCTTATATGTGGGCAAAGCACGTTTGCTCACACTCTGGCATCAGCCAGGCTCCCTGATGCTCCCTAGGGCCTCTCCGTGTCCAAGAAAAACCATGCCTAGAATATGTTACAGCTTCTAATGTACCTGTGTGCTACCTCAGAAACAAGAGGCAGGATGAGTAAAAGCAGAAAATGAAAAAGAAAAAGTATTGCAAGCTTCAAAGTACAGCTTCCTGGCGGCATCATTCAATGTCGGGTGCTACTGGCATTTAAACAATCCAGACCTTTACCTTGAGCAATGCTGACACAATGATCTCTGAATCCAGGTGAATTCTGTCCCTGGTTTACAGCAAAAAGAAGAACAGAAAAGAAGAGGAGGCAGTCCTTATTCCTCAGCCTGGAAAGACCTGTTGCATGTTGGGAATATCAAAACCTTGGCAACAAAGCCACCCTGTGCAGATTTTTGTGGAAGGATTAGAGAGCAAACAGGCATGCCCTCCCTAAATTCTCCTGGGCAGTGCTGGCCCAAGAGCCCCGCCATGGACAGCTGCACACAAAACATGGGCAGGTGGGATGCCGGCACGAGAGCGTCCAGGGGTGAGGGCTCCCTGACCCTAGAGGCTGAGCAGGCAAATCACGTGGCTCCAACTCCTAAAAGACCCTGTAATTTCCAGTTGACTAATGGGGGGAAAATCAACATGTGAATCACCTTTCAAGTACTTAATTTAATTAGACAAGGAAAATGAGGCTTCTTTAAAATTCTTACTTGGCATTAACTTCTGTCACAAAGCAGCCCAGCGTAATTGGTAAAAGTGAAAAAGTGATTACCGAGGCTTAAGCTTATTTATCACAGCTGCTGCACTTTTACAAAGTGAGTTTTATGGTGCTAAACCCTCCGCCAGGGCAGCGCAGACCCCGGAGCATGGATTCCAGTCTTTTTAGAAACTACCTCTAATAAGCCGCGGTAATAGGATGGGTGGGTGGGGAGGGGAGTATATTAAATAAACAACCCGGCTGGGGCTCACAGCTTGGTTTGCTGCTCTAGGTGCCCATTCTTTCCTCTCCTGTCTTCTCTGTAACTTTAGAATCATACAGTATGGCAGGTCAGGGAGCCCTTAGCGTATCTCCTCTAATCCTGGGCAAATGACTTGCCCGGAGTCACACTGCCAATCATCAGCAGATAAGCCCAGACCGTGTGAGTCCCAAGTCATGGATCTATCTGTCTTTAGCAAGCTAATCAGAAAGAATGGGGAGCTGGACCTTGGGAGCCACAATTCAGGGTGTTCTGCAGCAGCCCTTTATCTCTTGTTCTGGGTCTTTCCTATTTCCCATCACATTAGTCATGTTCATTCACTGTCTCTTCTCTCTAAGGACCTAAACATTCGGAAGGTAGGTTCCTGATCCCTTGGATTACTGAAGGATGACTGCAGTGTACTGGATATAGGAGGCACTGGATTCAAGCCTATAAAAGAAAGAAACCTCCCCACGTGAATAACCATGCTAATGGGTGAACGCTAAGAGTGTTTCCTCAGCTCAATAGGCTAAAACATGAATGGATGCCTGCGATGTGTCAGCTCTGTGTTGCAATCCAAGAACTGAGGAAAAACCAGGGTCAGCCCACACAGAACTTACAGTCAAACTGGAAAGAAGACAATTTCCCTTTGTGTTCTGGGGGAAATATTCACACGAAGACTCAGAGAATAATAGCACAAACACCCCTGCACTCATGAGTAAATATTGCATATCTAGGGGTGTCTGGGTGGTTCAGTGGGTTAAGCATCCGACTTCATCAGGTCATGATCTCGTGGTTAGTGAGTTCAGGCCCTGTGTCGGGCTCTGTGCTGACAGCTCAGAGCCTGGAGCCTGTTTCAGATTCTGTGTCTCTCATTCTTTCTATGCCTTTCCCTGCTCATTCTCTCTCTCTCCTCTCTCTGAAAAATAAACAGGGAAAAAAATTTAAATTTTGCCTTCTTAATTTTGTCATATTCACTTGGTCTCATCAACCAAAACCAAACAAATAAAACCACTATGACAGCAGGACAGGATTATGTGTGTTCCTGGACCAGGAGACTAAGGATTCAGCTGCACTTTCCTTTAGAAAAATACTTAAGCAAAGAAAAGATACAGGGTTTGGAGAACAGTACTGCTGAAATACTTCCAAGGCATCAGAGCCCTGAATATTTTATTAAGCACCTCTGCTTGATGAAGGACTTCCAGTGGACCCCCTCCCCTCACATTTACATGGGCTGCATCACCATCAGGTGGAGGCTACATGGCTGATGGGCAGGACATGTCACCTGCAGCCACTGTCCCAAGACCCACTGAGGGCAGGCTTTGGGGCATGTGGTAGGCGGAGCCTCCCTCAGGGAGTTTACTCAGAACGGTTCGGAATATCACTAATGTCCTTGCCACATGTGTCCCAACCTGCTCACACAACCCCCAGGCCACCTGCACCTTGAGACTGGAACCTTAAGAGTGACACTCATTACTTTCCCAGGTCCCAAGTTGCATGTAGCAGCTTCTTGCACCATGAGGACAAACTCTGGACACTGCCTTTCCTTTAAGCTGTCTGTTTTTCCAACTTTCCAATGGGAACAATCAAATCCGTCAGATTGTACACATTAAGTACTTGCACCTGTTTGTATAACAATTACAAAGTCAACTGAACTGTAAAAAACAAAACAAAACAAAAACACACATAGATAGGCAAGGAGGGAATAACAGACTCCTCATTTTAGCAGGTAGATTCCATACAGAGATGACTCCATTTTGGTGGCTCTCAGAGTGGCTCCTGAGGACCAGCCGTAGCAGCAGCCCATGCAAAGCTATACTCATTTCCTGATGATTGTGTGTGTGTGTGTGTGTGTGTGTGTGTGTGTGTGTGTGTGTATGTCTTAAAGTGGGTAATACTAGCTTAGTCCCCAAGAAGCTCACACTGCATCCCGGGACTATGACTGGATTTGTAGGTGCAATGGTTTCCTCAGACTACTCTGGGGAGCTCAGGCTGCACCCAGCCAGACCTGGCTTGGGCATCCCTGTTAATGCTTCTTTCCATCTTCGGGACACACCATTGGCAGCCTGCCTTGTGGGTAGGGCCAAAGCACATACTGGCTGTTGCTGGCTGAAGCCGGAGTCATTGTCTCTCCTACCCCAGAGCAGACTGGGACTGTCATTACCAATATTTGGCAGCCATATTATTTATGGGCAGCTGAACTAGGCTGAAGAATAAAAACAGCAAGGTAGAAGAACTACAGGCTACTGATTTTATCTGTGCCCAACATAAATTAAGTAGTTGCAAAAGATAATTGGAGACATAAAGGACCAGACATAGAGTCAGCTTGTAATGTGGTGGGGGAGATTTGTATTCTTTGTTAACACAACACATATAGAACCATTCAGGCTGGCCCATAAAGGGGACTCGTTTTACCTGTGGTTTCTGAGAATCACTAGATTTACTTTATTCACAACTTGTGGACAAGTAGGTAGGTGGTTTCTGTAACATCTCATAGTAACTGTTGGATTGTTGTCTTTTCTCCCTTTTGCCACGCAAAAGCTTGAATGTCTGCGGTGGTTTTAAGTGTGGTCTGCCGACCAGCAGCATCAGCATCTCATGGGCACTTGTTGGAAATGCCGATTCTTGGGTTCCCCCCACCCCGCCCCAGACGTGCTGCATCAGAAACCCTGGGAGTGGGGCTCAGTGATATTTTAACAAGCTCTCTAGGAGATCCTGATTCTTACTCAAGGTATACAGTGGAGTGCCATCATTCCACACTCCAGAAATGGTGTGCAGTTTGAATTGAAAACAAGGAGGTCCTTGAGCAGGCACATACCTACCTGCTTTCCACACAGCCTGGCCTCCCCACCTGCTGCTTCTCTCCCTCTACCCCCACCCCGTTACATTACGTGGGCTCTGTCACTGGCTGGTTCCTTGAATGCTGGCACTATGCTGGCCCCTCAGCACAGGCACTAAAATATATACAAATATGTATGTATTGACTGAATGAGCCAGCAGTTCTCAAGTAGATTTCTCAACTTTCCCAGGACTTTGTGAACATGCTCAGTAAAGACAATAGGGGTGGGGTCTGTGGATGATGCATAAGGGATCTCCCAGGCAGAACTCAACTTGGGCTCCACTGTGTTAGGAAGACCAAGGACTCCTCTCGGGAAGGAACCTTCTCATACGGTTTTCCAGGGGCACAGTCCTACTGTGTATCTCAACTTCTATATCGTTGAGACAATGAGTTTCTACTAAGCAGGGATTTTATTATTATCCATTAAAACAAGGCGATTAAAGCACTTTTTAATTTTAAAAATTATTAAATGAGGAAGGAAGTAATAGTATCAGTTAATCTCAGGTCAGGTTTTTTTTTTTTTTTTTAAACCCTGTAATAAGTTCCTAAACATCAAGCATTTCCATGAAGCTAGCCACTTACTTAATTATAGGCTTAGTGAGTAAGTGCTTCTACAGAATTCTCAAAGGGATTGCCAGGATCCTCGTATAATATAGGGTTTAGATGTTCCACACTGGAGCCTATATACTAGCCCTTTTATCTTAACTCACAAAAGTGCCCAGGAGAGAATGCAACGCCAGGTTATACATTGTGGGGAGCCAGCCTAGCTCAAGGATGAGGCAAGCAACTGAAGGCTATGAACCAAGGTGGCAGCAACCCCACCACCCCCGCTTGCCATGGGCCACAGCAAGGCCCGCTCTGGCCACAGGGACCTTCCAGGGGTCTCTCAGAGCAGCAGTGCCATGGCTCATCATCCAGGAGAGTCAGTATTGCTGTTGTTCCCCTCGAAGCTCTGAGTTTCTCTCCAAGGTAACTGGGGAGCCTGCAGATGTCCGGTGGGGGGAAGCACAGTGGATGGCCATCGAGAAGGACCTGGAGCCTGGCTGGCACCATCATCTCCTGCGAGGCTGAAGGCAAGCCCTCCAGTCTCTTCTAGTCAGGTTGTTTTCTCCTCTCCCCAAATTACAGCATGGGGTCCCCTAGGTCCCTTGTTGCCCCAAAACTCTCTGCTGCCTAAGACCTTCTCACTGAAAATGGAGGTTTAGGATCCATGTGGAAATAGTTAAATGAGGAGATGAGAAGGTGGGGGAGGAAGGGAGACCAAGGCAGCTGACTCAGACCCCAGCCTAGTCAAGGCCAGATGGGGACTCTGGGCCCAGGAGGCAGGAGGAGGTGTGTGCATCATCACCCGGCTCAGCGCAGAGCACTCAGGACTTAGGCCAAGTACATGGGCAGGGCCTCAGAGGTGAGTCGAGGAGCTGCCCTTGGTACTGGGCTGGCAGGGAGACACAGTCGGGAACTACCACAGTGTCAGTGTGCCACTTCCTGACAACACTAGGGGAATGACAGAGCCTTTTGACAATTTGACAGCACCCCAGACTCTCTTCCCTGGAAAACTCACATGTTCGCACACTTAGAGGGATTTCATAAACTCTACGTTAAGAACCCTTCGGAACACAAGTACACACATAGAACAAGGCGGTAGGTGATACCTGTGACAACAGTGGCAATAGAGATATCTGGAGGAGCCCGAGGAAGGGTGGGTGAGGCCTGTTTGGAGGCTTGGGAAGCATCCCTGGGGAGGAGGCTCCCTGGTGAGGTGGGTGGGCCAGGACCGGGCAGAGCTTGACAGGCAAACTGGAGTGCGAAGACCCAACTTCAGCTTCTTCATCTGTGAAAATGATCAAAGTACCTACCTTGCAGGGTGCTGGTGAGAAGCTATGGAGAATAAATGGTAGCTCAACGGAATCTACGTGAGCAAATTGAACATTGATTCCCCTCTGATTTTCTTGCCTGGTACCAGAGCTTTCGAGGGGCTGATATACCCACTCCTTCCCTTACTCACCATCTATGAGGCCCCATGAGTACAGCCAGGCAGTGTTCTGTTTGTTGGGCCACAAAGCCTAAGGCCAGATCCCTGTCTTCCAGGAGCTTCCATCATGGCAGGTGGAGACAAACCTACAAACGGGTCTCCCCCTTGGAAAGAGGAACTGCAGGAGAATCCCTCCAATCACAGCTTTCTAAAGGACATGGACCAGGCCAAGGGAAGGGAGCAGAGGAGGACACCTTCACCACTGGAACAGGAATGCCTTGGAGAAGCCATCCCAAGAGGCAATCCCAACCACTGTCCTGGGTTTTGGGCCGGGTGCCCAGTAGGATGGGACACCCCTGCTCTGCTCCCCCCACCACAGAACTCCCAGCTAACATTCACTCCTGAGCACCAGCCCCTTCATTGCCTCATTGCCTTAGGTTTCCTTACACTTCTATTTTTTTTTTTTAATGTTTTATTTCTAGGAGAGAGAGAGACAGCGTGAGCAGGGGAGGGTCAGAGAGAGAGGGAGTCACAGACTGAAACAGGCTCCAGGCTCTGAGCTGGCAGTCAGCACACAGGCCGACGCGGGGCTCGAACCCACGAACCGTGAGATCATGACCCAAGTGAAAGTCGGACGCTTAACCGACTAAGCCACCCAGGCGCCCCAGGTTTCCTTATACTTCTAGACCTGACTAACTGGTTACTATAAATCCTCAGGCCCCTAACATAGAAGCCCTGCTCACAACACACAATCAGAGTTTATCTCTGCAGAGGCACACAGGACTGCCCTATCTCCCACGAGAGGAGAGCCAGTTTTCTGTTCAACAGTCTTCTTTGATTAGAATCCCAACCCTGTTCGTCTCAGGCTTTACTTTAATCACACACAAACACACACACACACACACACACACACACACACACACACACACTTTTGAGGGGGGTGTTAACATATTTGTCACTTATACATTACAGGACAGATACACTGGAGGACAGGTTGAACAGGAATGAGAAGTCAAGGCAAGTGTGCAAAACAGGCTATAGCAAAGTTGCTGCATCCCAGACCCACAGCTCCTACAGCTCAGGGGAGGCTGTCCCTTATTCTTTAAGGGACTCCAAGGTAAGAAAAAGACTGCTACCTGCTCTGCCTGTCTCAGTTCTAGGCTCCTGGTGGGTGAACCTTGGAGTTTGTTATGGGACCGTGGCTGTGTGTTGAGCCCATTCCACCCAGGACCAGCTCTCCCCATGAGGAGAGGTGTGAGGCAAGGGATTTCAGCTCTCCACCACTGGTATTACCCTGGCAGGTGGAGGCCCTAATAGCCCTACAACTCATGCCTTAGAAACACCTGCCAGAAGGGGGTGGGTGGGTGATGGGCATGGAGGAGGGCTCTTGTGGGGATGAGAACTGGGTGTTATATGGAAACCAACTTGACAATAAACTATTAAAAAAAAAGAGAGAAATAACTGCCCAGACTAGGGAGGTGGTGGTACTGACTTTCAAATTTACCCTGAATTGGGATTGACAGGAAGTTGGAAGAGAAATGCCTGCCTTATTGACATATCTGCTGTGATTTTAACCATGGGACCTCCGAATGTTCCATGGATAGTACTGGAGTCATCAGTACTTTGTGGAATAAAGCATCATACACTTATGGGTTGATGAATTAGGGTAAAATAATAGGACACCCTTCCTTTTAAAAAACATATTTCAATTCTAGGTAGTTAGCAAAAGTGCAATATTGGTTTCAGAATTCTGTGATTCATCACTTACATACAACACCCAGTGCTCATCACAAGTGCCCTTAATACTCATCACCCATCTAGCCCATCCCCCACCCATTTCCCTCCATCAACGCTGTTGTTCTCTATTGTTAACAGTCTCTTGTAGTTTGTTTCCCTCACCCCCCTTCCCATATGTTCATCTCTTTTATTTCTTAAATACCACATGAGTGAAATCATATGGTATCTTTCTCCGACTTATTTCACTTAGCATAATATACTCTAACTCCATTCACGTTATTGCAAATGGCAAGATTTCATTCTTTTTTTTTTTTTTTTATTTCTAGGAGAGAGAGAGACAGCGTGAGCAGGGGAAGGGTCAGAGAGAGAGGGAGTCACAGACTGAAACAGGCTCCAGGCTCTGAGCTGGCAGTCAGCACAGAGCCTGACGCGGCTCGAACCCACGAACTGCGAGATCATGACCCAAGCGAAAGTCGGACGCTTAACCGACTAAGCCACCCAGGCGCCCCAAGATTTCATTCTTTTTAAATGTTTATTTATTTTAAGAGAGTGAGAGAGAGTGGTGGGGGGATGGAGGGAGGGAGGAAGAGAGAGAGAGAGAGGGAGAGAGAGGGAGGGAGGGAGAAAGGGTGAGAGAGAGAGAGAGAGAGAGAGAGAGAGAGAGAATCCTAAGCACACTCCACACTGTCAGTGTATAGTCTGATTTGGGGCCTGATCCCATGACTACCAGATCATGACCTGGGCCCAAATCAAGAGTTGGATGCTCAACCAGTTGAGCCACCCAGATGCCCCAAGATTTCATTCTTTTTGATGGCACATCTTCTTTATCCATTCATTGATCAGGGACACTTGGGCTCTTTCCATAGTTTGTCTATTGTTGAGAATACTGCTATAAAGATCTGAGTGTATATACCCCCTCAAATCTGTATTTCAGTATCCTTTGGATAAATACCTAGTAGTGCAATTGCTGGGTTGTAGGGCAGTTCTATTTTTAACTTGTTGAGGAAACTCCATACTGTTTTCCAGAGTACTGGCTGCACTAGTTTGCATTCCCTCCAAAAATGCAAGAGGGCTCCCCTTTCTCCACATCCTCGCCAACACCTGTCGTTTCTTGGGTTGTTCATTTTAGCCATTCTGACAGGTGTGCTGTGGAATCTCATCATAGTTTTGCTTCATATTTTCCTGATAATGAGTGATGTTGAACATCTTTTCATGTGCCTGTTAGTCACCTGAAAGTCTTCTTTGGAAAAACGTCTATTCATGTCTTCTGCCCATTTCTTAACGGGGTTGTTTTTTGGGTGTTAAGTTTGATAAGTTCTTTATAGATTTTTGATACTAACCCTTTGTCAGATATGCCATTTGCAAATATCTTTTCCCATTCCATCGGCTGCCTTTTAGTTGTTTCCTTTGCTGTGCAGATGCTTTTTATCTTGATGAAGTCCCAATAGTTCATTTTTGCTTTTGTTTCCCTTACCTCTGGCAACATGTATAGTAAGAAACTGCTATTACCTAGGTCAAACAGGTTGCGGCCTCTTGGATTTTGATGGCTTCCTGTTTTACTCTTAGGTCTTTCATTGAGTTTGGATTTACTTTTGTGTGTAGTCAAAGGAAGTGGTCCACTTTCATTCTCCTGCATGTTCATGTCCAGTTTTCCCAACTCCATTTGTTAAAGGGACTATCTTTTTTTCCACTGGGTATTTTTTCCTGTTTTGTCAAAGATTAGTTGGCCATATAGTTGTGGGTTAAAGTAACATGACACCTTCCATGTCAGCGGTGACACCTGGTCCCCCCACATCTAAATCCGCAAGTTTCACTTTTTGATTCCTTAAGGTAATTAAGCCCTAAAAAATTTATCTACAGCCTATGTAAAAGCTTCAGAAGCTTCCAGATAAGGAACAACTGTTTTATTTCTTATTCTATTTTTTAAAGAAGCATCTATTTTAAGGTGTACACAACAATTAGTTGCTATCTGATACAAGGATACTTATTTCAACTCAACCTTATTGCTAAGACAAAATATCCAAGTTCCTCCCTCTACTCCTTGGCGGGTCTCCTTCTCTCAATGGAAATGTATATTGGGGCGCCTGGGTGGCTTAGTCGGTTAAGCACCCGACTTTCGCTTAGGTCATGATTTCGCGGTTCGTGGGTTCAGGCCCCGCGTCAGGCTCTGTGCCGACTGCCAGCTCAGAGCCTGGAGCCTGTTTCAGTCTGTGACTCCCTCTCTCTCTGACCCTTCCCTGCTCACACTGTCTCTCTCGCTCTCCTAGAAATAATAAAAAAAAAATGGAAATGTATATTATGAATGTAAAAGATCATGTGATGGAAGGATGGGAGTATATCGATCTCTTAGTTGCCTGTATGAAAGATGAAGGGGGAAAAGCGGAGTTTGAACATCATGGGGGTCTTCTTGCAGGCTCACGTATCCAGTTACGGGAACCCATCTCGTAAACACGCAGTGCAAAACAGAAACACAGCTTGCTGAGAATTTCTCTTGCCACCCTCACAAGGCTGGCAGTGTACCTCCTAAGGGCGTCTCCAAAATTGTAGCTGTTTCTCTTTAGTTCAAAAAGTTGTGGTGGAGGCTAAAATGGAATTCTCAGAAAACATTCTGTAGGAAATTACAGGCAGTGTCAGCTTTAAATCTAGGAGGTTGGTATAGAAAATCCTGAGCCCTGTCAACTCTTGCCGAAGTGTGTCTCATCCCATCATTGCTCTGTGAACAACAGGTCAAGTGCTGCTCATGGGAAGCAACTGGTGCCAGCGAGAGCAGAGCCCACTAGTCCAGGAGAGCCAGGGAACGCAGGGGTTGAGGAAGCCTGGCTCTACACCCTACCTCCAGTCACTACGTGCATGGCCACAGCTACCAAATCACTTCCATTCTCAACTGCCAAGCTTTCCCACCTGGAAAAGGAAGGGTTTGGATGAAATTAAGTCATTTGAGAAATACTGTGTAATAAATACTATGTGAGGCACTATGTCAAGTAGGCACTCAGGAGAAGAGAAGGTTAAAGAACATAAAGGGCCACCTATGCTGGTGCTTTCCTACTACAGAGAAAGTGATACGATTTGTGTTGTACATGCTGAGCACGGAGGGTGGTGATGGGCCAGGGGTTCTGCCTCGGTCCCCATCTAGCTACCCTGAGAACTGAGAGCTCTCAGCATGGCTGTAGCCCACGGAGACACACGGTGAGTTGGGGCTCCCTGTGTAGATGTGCTGAACTGGACATACATGGAGCGTCCCCTGCCCCAATGGGAATGCTAATCCTTCGAGCTCAATGCGCTGTGCCAGGTCAGGCAGCAGTCTCCTGGTAGACAGAATTCCCCACAGCCAGGGTCCAGCGGTCTCTTTCTGGAAACTTGCCATCACAGGACCACATATGGTTGATCGTGTGAGTCCACAGCCAGTGACAATGGTAGAGGGGAGGCCGGAGGGATGGGGATGGGGGGAGGAGGAAGGAACAGCAAAAGGCAATAATGGCAGGAATGAGGATTCCACTTACCTGAGATCTGGAGCCGAGAAAAGTCGATGCTGTTATCTACTTGGCCCTGGTTTCCTTGGAGGCTTCAAGGAACTGTTTGAGGTTCAGGCAAGTCCCCCTGGAGACCCCAGGCAGTCCAGGGGTCTGTCCCCCAGGAGCTCACTGTGTAGTGAACTCACAGCAAATGGTTTCTTAAGTTAAGCACTGGTATTAACCCAAGAAGAAATACAATCTGCTCCTCTCTGGTGCTACCCAAGATGGTAGATGGACATAGCCATGACTAGTTTGCCAGGCATTCTTCCTAAATGGTGGCAAGCTAGAATTCTACCCAGGGAAGGCAGGAAAAACAAGCAATCTGGGAACTCTAAAGTCAGCACACAAAAGCAACCTGGTGTGGTCAAGGCCATACCTTGTGCACATGTAAGTCTTCACTAAAGGGTAAAGTGGCCAGAACTAAGAGACGGAAAACCTAGAAAGCCCCTTGAGAAATACAAAATGGTCATGTACTGGAAGCCCATGCCCTATCCCTACAAATGTTTTCTTTTTTTCCTTCAGTAAAGAAAAAGAGAACTGAGCAGTGACCTGACCCAACATTATCAGAGGAAGAAAAGCAACATTAGCTTCAAGCCTGAGCAGCAAGAAAAATAGGACTCCGTTTGCCAGATAAAATAGGAACTCCCTGCAGCTGGATTACCTCTGTGTCGGTCACAAAGGCACAGTCCACTCATCACATGACCAAATCTCTTAACTTCAACTATGTCCTGTTGTCCAAATTAAGCCACTTTTCTGATTCATAAAATACCATGTCATAGAAAAGTGAATCACTTCATTACTACTTCGTGTCACGTAAAAGAAGTCACACTTAACTCATGCGAAACAATTTCCTAATGAAAAGGATAAGTGCGACTTTTAAGATGCCGGAACAAACATATTTACAGTAACCACAAACAATTATATGAATTTTCTTAAGGTCCTATCTGCAACAGAAGGGAGTTAATTCCCTTGAATCTGATCCTCTACCCGTAATGGGACTTTAGAATTGATAAATCACTTGGTTTGTGGATGCGCAATGGAAACGCAGTGCAAGGCACTCTGGGCATCAGTGAATGAATGAAACAAAAGAGCACATCTCAGTACTGAGTGTGACACTCCTTCAGGACAACACAGCACTGGAGCAGCAGCACTAGCTCAGGGTTTCATTCCGACACCGACCGTCTCTTATAGGACCTTCCCACAGATCACCTCAGCCTTTCCAAACGGGACTCAGAATGTTAACTGTCGCTCAGGAATTAGAGAGTTCTTCTGGAAGGTAAAAAGATACCTATACAATGCATCATGATCCCTTACAGAAACAGATCACAAAAGTTTGAATACTATTTACCAGCAGCGTATGAGAAAAGTCATGAGATCCAGGAGCGCTATATACCAGCTTGATGCCTCGGTTATCTAAGGCTGAAGACATCTCAATGGTAATAACCAAATAACTAACAACAGAATAAAGACCTTTGTATCTTATCTTAGGAGTCTACAGCAACTCGGGCCTAGATATGTGGCAATGGGTATTTAAAATCTTTATTGGTATTTAAGCTCATAGAAATTCTGAAACCTAAATGTGTAAGACATGTTAAGAGAACACAGTTACAATATGTTACATAAATACAGGCAGCAGACACAAATCCATTTCCTTTCTTCTCTGAAAACCAGCTACATGGGATGTGGAAATATTTTTTTATCAACTAGATAATCTGTTTTATCAATAGCTAGTAAGCCATTTTTGTAAATTGTCAGCTGAAAAAACAAAACACTACTTACATCATATTGGAAAAGGAATGACCTCAAGATTTCCAAGCAATGCAGCTATTTTTCACATCTGAACTCCCCTGCTGATCATTAGGAATGGTTTCAAATGTCCCATTCTTCGCCTTCTGCTGTGCCAAATCCTGGACAAGTCCTCAACAAAGTTAGTTGCGAGCTATGGGTTTTATCTGCATGGGGGCGCTCTGTCTCAACTGTCTGCCCTCCCTTCCCCTCAGCACACCATCGCTCACAGTAGTGTGAACTCTCTCCTGAATCAAGCTGTGTTTATATTATATAAAGGAAGTGTGAAATCAGAGTTGTCTTGCCTGTATCTCCTGTGGGCTAATAAACTACCTCCAATTCATCGTTCTCCTGTCCTGTGCTTAGAAACAGTGTGGTCCAAACTCTGTGCTCAGTTAAGGTGGGGCAGGCATGGGGCAGAGTTGAATTCAGCCCCAAAGGACTCAGTGCTCAATCAACACACTCAAGGATGCGACAGTCTTTTGCGGTGGTAGATGCAGAATGTGGCAAAATACATGATTAGGGGAGGGGGCAAGAACTGCCTTCTCTGATCTAAAATGGTGCTGTTTTCTGGATCACGCTCTCAACACAACTCCCAGTGATCTAAAATGCAGATGGACAAAAGACAGCTCTTTGTTTTTTATCAAACAGCCCGGAATATCAAAAAACTACAGCAGACTAGAAATAAAACACAATTCCAATAGGTTTTAAACCAGATTTAAGGTTTTTTTTAATTCAAATTGACCCAAAGCAAAACTTACATTACAAAGGAAGAACAAAATACATTATGATATAACACTAGGAGTTACATGAAAGCTAAATTTGTGGGCGAAGGGCCTCATCCCAATCACATTCTGGGCTACTGAGCAATTCTGCAGGAAAGTTAGAATCTCTGTTTGCATACGGTCCACTCTGGTAATGAAACTATACATTCTTGTCTCTTAGGGTGTGCATCTGACAAATCACTCTAGACTCCTCAGCCTCCAGATGTGGACTCTGTCTCCTGCCAGAACACTGAATTCTCTAGCGGAAATGCTGTTCCAAGCATGACTGATAATGAATTAAAAAAAAACAAAACAGTCAAATCCTCCAAACTAACAAGCGTGGATTATTCTGTAGTAAATAGTTTAGAAATATGGGAATTAAATAATCTAAAAAACACTCTTAACTCTGCTGTACATTTATAAACACAAATATTTACACACAAAAAAAATCTTGTTTTTAAAAGATGAGGTTGGCAATTCATTAATGATCATAATCTTTTATGAGTTGGTTTCTTTGGTGTACTCGCCAAATATATTTTTATAAAGGTTTAGGAATAGGCTTAAACAATAAATTTCAAAAGGAACATAGAAGGCTCAGTGACAAATTTGATAATATTCGGAACATTGTGGTGAAGATTAGAAAAAAACCAATCAGTTGATCTTCTGAAAATACTTGTTCTCTCTATACTCATGACGTGACCACAGAATGCTTCCCTGTCAACTGAATTCAAATGCGGACCTACACGTTCGTCTCTATATTCTACCAGTTACCACTTTCGAGACTGAAGTTTTAGTTATGGTTGAATAGGATATGCGATTGGGATTTTACTAACAAAACCAAAACATTCTCTTTAAGCTTCCAGGTCAATTAAACCTCAAACAATAAATAATGGAATTATCCACTTCTTCATTAAATAGAAATTTCAATTCCAGGAAAAGCTCTCATAATTTTTTTCCGAAGTCGCAGCAGCAATACAGAACAAAGAATTTACCTTAATCATCTTTTTCCTTGGAACTCCCTGACTCAAACTCAGTGGCTAACTTACTTTGGAAACCTCTGGATGGCTGGGAAAAGAAAGTTGTTTTAACCTACCTGAATAAATGAGTACACGTTTCAGGAAAGAAGCCCTGTGTGAAGGTAATGTTAATATTACTGCTCAGAGTGCAGGGTCCTGGGCGCCCTCCCAGCTCCTCGTCTCCCTGAGCTGGGGGTTTGAAGGGAAAGTAACAGTTCATTTCTGGCCATGCCATGCCCCTGATGCTGCGAGTATGTGTCAGTGCTGACTTGGGCGCTGGTTGAAAGAATGAGAACACAGTTCAGTTCCACAGGGGACTCTCTTTTGGAAGACAGCTTTCTGGAGATGGAGACCACCCATTTCTATCCATCAGGTTCCAGTTAGTTTTGGAATGGTTGTAAAACTGGCCATGCTCTTACCAGCTCCCCACAAAAGAGTCTATGTAACCCCCCACCCACCATCAGCGATCCCCCAAATCATTGTTTCCAAAGCTGCCCATTCTTGTTCTTCAGAAACCTGTGCAATGCCTACAGCAGATCAGATACTCCCAACACCAAAGCTACTCCGCATCCAAGAGAACAGACTTTGTGCTTGAGAAAATGGTGCTGCTGGCTCTCTAAAAATGTAAATCCAGAGTAGACTCTTAATGCTGCTTATGCTTTCCAGGTGAAAACATTTTATACCGAATGACTTAAAACTAGAAATTCAGACCAGAGAGAAGCCCTTCATCTTGTAAACTTCTGATAACAAATTTATTACTAGTGTGTAAATATTTTGAAATTTCCCAAAGCACTAAGAACAATACCGGGATATTTGAAAGGGTTCTTCTGAAACCAATATGATGACAGATCAAGCACAGAGCGCATCTCCAAGGGCATCACCATAGATCCCTAATGCTTCTGGAACCTTTTCTGTGGTTACACTTTATCATAACTGTGTTTACACTGCAAACATATGCCCAATCAACCCAGAAAATAAAATGACCGTCCAGAAGAGTTTCACTGTGCATAACCTTCAAATGAATAGGAAATGTTTAATTGGCATAACAGGAATTAACCAGATTTACAACTGTGCACCCATTTGAAACTGTACCCTTTAGAAATCTTTTTTTTTTTTTTTTTTTAACTGGGAAGAAGCAAAAAAAGAAAAGACCATAAAACCACCCCAAATTATTGAACCGTTAAAGCCAAATGGTTTGACAATATTTTGGGCTATTTGTAGGGAAGACTCTACCATCAGGATATGAAATTTTCTGCTTAAAGTGAATGACAAGGCTTACAATGGAAATTGCAACTGACACACCATGGTTCTGCAATTGAAATTAAAAGTAGCAGTTCCTGTCCTTGCGGGCATGTCGGAGCGGGCCGTGGAATGAGAAACATCAAGTGAAATAATGGATAAAATACACCAGAAAGAGTATTGCACGGAGGCACTGTTTTAAAAACAGAACACACTGGCTTTATAAAGTTATCTTCTTTTTCCATTAATTTTTCTTTTAAAAAGCACGATTCAACTAGAGACAGAAGTTGAGACCCAATGTCTCTGGGTAGTGTACTACAGTTGTTAAAAAAAAAATAATTTAAAAAACAAGAGCACACCAACAGGAAAGCAGAGGTACTGGATTTATGTCATCTGAAAGCTACATTAATTAGGAAAGGAACAGTTTGAAACCGCCAATTTGTACTCATTAAAAATGAAAGAGGTGACAGCATTACTTTAAAAATTTCTTCGGGCATTTTCCAGTAGAACCCAGGACCCTCCCTGGGTGGAACTGTGCCCCCAAATCTTAACAAGTGCTCTGCTGGTCCATACTGTCGTGCGCGCCCATAAAACCATCAATTTGGAAAGGGTAAATCCCCCACTTCAGCCCTGCATATGTCATTTTGGAAAAACAAGTTTTGTAAATGCAATATTGTATAGAAAGCTTGGACCTCTTAAACTTGGACCAAGAAACCAAATTAAGACCTTCAAGCATGTGGTGTGTGTGTGTGTGTTTATATATATATATATATAAAAAAAAAATCCCTCCCCTACCAAGAAAACCAACCAAACAAATAAACAAAAAAAAAAACCTAAAAGTGTATACCTGCTTTCTGACTTCACAGCAAATCAGAAATTGCATAGGATATACTTTGTGCAAGGCGAAAAGCCTTTTAAGTATCTGGAATATAACTCCTAATCTTGCTCACAGGTCTGTGTACATCAGATATCGTCAAATTTGTGTTTTAAGTAGTCTTTCATGACCTTGGCAATTGGTAGTTCATCAAGTAGCTTTAGGTTTTGAAGGCCTATACATTGTCGAATTTTAATTCGGCACAGGTCCTGTAAGTTTCTGGGCTGTCCTAAAAAGACAGAAAAAAAGAAGAAACTGTTAACAAAGCTACAAAGTACAAGATTTAAGGCAGGCTTTTCTTTCTGAAAATAAGTGTTTATTTCAGGGCGCGCCTCTCTGTGGACTTCACATGCAAAGGGTCAGACAGACTCTTACTGAGAGGACACATCCTGGGTACCTTCGTGGGAGGTCTTATTTGATGCTTTTCACAACCATGGGAGGATGGATATTTTCACTTCTGTGTTACAAATATAAGGACTCAAAGTCTTACGGATGGGAGTAAACTGGTCAATGTCAGATGACCAATGAAAGCTTTTTAGCAGACACTAAAACCAGTTCTTTGATTCTAAGGCTGGTGTTCTTTCCATTACAAACCAGAACGCCAGTTTTCATCCTGGGATGAAAGGATGAGGGAGTCTGTGTGAACAAATCATCCGTCTGGGCCAAAGTTTCTCCATCTGAAAAGTGAGGCGGGGCGGGGGGGGGCGAATGAAATGCTGTCTAATGCAGCCCCTCCTTTCAGCTCACCGTCTAGGACACTGGAGCTTAGACATACAGCACGGTGTCCAGGAAGCTTTCCTAAACGACATGCGCGCACCTGCTCACCATGATTCTGGACACGGCAAACCTTGGCTTGTGGGGATGGGGGCCTGGACTGCGAGGGCAGGAGGCAGGTGGAAAAAGCACCCCATGCTATTCTAAATCTGCGTGTCTTCAAACCTCACATCCTGACCATGTGCCAATAACAACTGCTGCTGCTGCTCAAAAGAAAGATTACAAAATCCAATGTCTCTCACTTTGGAATACTGTATTTTACCAAAACGACTTAGATGACCACAAACACAGGCAAGAATTCAAAGCAACAGTGCCTCAGTCATGTTTGGATTCACATAGTTCTGTTTCCATATTAAATAGTAATAATAACAAAAGCTAACATGCTGAATGCTTACTCCGTGTCACGTACTCTTATAAGCTCTGAACATACCCTAACTCGTTTCATCCTTTTACGAGGGAAGTGCTTTGATCATCATTCCCATTTTACAGACTCCTTGCGTCTAAGAGAGATTAAGTAATATGCTCAAAGTCAGGTAGAATGCCATACTTCAGTGGTTCTCACAACTTCTTGGTCTCAAAACCTCTTGGCATTTTAAAACTTTATCAAGGACCCCAAAGCGCTTGTGTTTATGTGGGTTGTAACTATCACTAATTACCACATTAGGAGGTAAAGCAAATTTTAGAAATACTTATTTAAAAAAGATAAAAATAAGCTCATTATACGTTGCCATAAATAACACTGGCATAAAAATAACAATGCTTAAAAAAATAGTAAGAAGAATGACACTTTTTCACATTTTTGCAAAGTTCTTAAAGGGCTTAATAGATGATAGTGGAGTTCTCATACATGATTCTACATTCAATGTGCTGTGCTAAAATCACATCATCTCATGTCTGGAAAAGTCCACTTACACTCATGAAAGAAGGAATAGGTCAGAACATTTTTTCCTGAAAATCGTTCTGACCTCAGATGGGGAAGGGGTCTTGTGGCGCTCCAGGGGTCCTCAGCCCATACCTGGGAAGCCGCTGCTATCCTTAGTACTATAACTATCCTTAGTACTACAACAACTGTCCTTGTTGTAGCAATCACCATCACTCAAAATTAAGTAATTCTTCATAAATGAAAAAGGCTCCTTAAACTGCTCTGTAAAGCCTGTATGAACGTGTGCTTTCCAAGAGTTACTTAACACATGATCTCTTGACAGAACTGCAGAGGCTACTGCTTTCCTGGAAATGCCTGGAAAACAGGTGCATGGGTATCTACGGATATCTGCCCTCCCATCTATGTGAGGCTGTGATACATACACACTTCCATGGCCCTTGCCAAGATTTGTCTTCTCCACTGTCCAGATCTCTGCTAAAAAAATGCTTCATAAGGGATGACAAAGTCAGGTTCCCCATCAGATACTCTAGAGCTCCCTTCTACCACAGCACTTAATAAGGTTATGATTTTACATTTATTTGGTGACTATCTATTAATGCCCACTTTCTTCACTCTGTGACCTGTTCCACGAAGGCAAGACCACTTCTGGCTGACAGTGAAGCCCAGTGCCTGGCACAATAATCAATAAATACTAGTTGAATGAATGAATACTTAACAGGCTTATCCATAAGGGACAGACCAGCCAACTCATCGCAAAACCCACCCATGTCAACAGCAAATCATTTTCTAACCTGTTTTGAATTATTTTTCACCACCCTTCATGGGCTACCATTAGGAAGGGAATAAATTATCATTGCCATTTTTCAATAAATGCTTACAGTATTTGATCTGCAAATGCAAACCAGAATAGCAGTTAGATACGAACCTTCTTTTTTTCAAAATAAAGAATCTGATTTTCCTAATAGATGGCAGGTTCTTTTTAAATGGAGTATTAATGAAAAGAATAAGCTCAATGTATTCAGCCAAAAAAAAACAGGTGAGGATAAAGTTGACATGTATGAGTAAATATGCGCACTTAAATGAAAACATATCATCCAACAAAGTAGAAGAACTCCATTACTGGAATTTGCTTAGCTAAGGAAAAAAGAAGGGATGGAAACAAAGGATTCTGTAGGGGGAATCCTGTTTTGTGGCAGGCCATGTTTTGTGGCAGGCCATGCTCTCCAAAAGTAATCACAACTTCGCCTATGCCTCATGCTTTTTGTACAGACTGAGAACGACCGCCATTATGGGCCCCTTTCTTTGAAACCATGGCAGAAGTGATGATATATGACTGCTGTGGCTAAGTCATAGAAGGGGACATGCTTTCACCTGGCCCTTGGGACATTCACTCTGCGAACACAGCTATCCCCATGCCATGAAGTCCGAGCAGTATATAAAAAGGAACTGAGGTCACTCACTGCCCAACAGCCCTGGATGAGCTCCCAACTGCCAGCACCGAATTGCCAGCCATTGGAGTGAACCATTTTGAAAGAGGAGAGGAGCCAGTCATGGGACTCCAGATAGAGCAGAGAAGGAAAATAATCCAGCACTACTGTGTTAAGGCACCATAATTTGTAGCATTAGATAACTGAGATCCTGGGACCTGGACGTAGGGTGTTGCCATTAAAAAAAAAAATCTAAACTATGTGGCTTTATCACTGGGACCAGGTGGTGGGAAAGGGCTCTGAGGAGGCTGTTAGAGCCTAAAAGAACATTTTTAAATGTTCTAGAAGCTGGAGGAAAAGGGAGCCTTTTATTAGTGGCAGAAAGTTTGGCAACACTGTCCCCTGCTGTAATGTGGGAAGTAGTAAATACCTTAATGATCTGGTTAAGAAGATTCTGCAGAGAGAATACTGGCTCTCCTCATTGTCTAAAATGCATGAAGGCAAAGATAAACTAGCAACTTTAATCCAAGGAACGCAGCTCCAGAAACACTACCATCCTCAGAAGTTACCTCCACATGGGCCTTTCCCAGGGAGACATGTACTTTCTATATCTAAATATCAGACAGTTTTACCCAATTTGCTACTGATTTTTCTTCTCCTTAGGCAATGTGTTGTGCTGTGGCAATCTTTGCCTATCTTGGGAGAATCTGATTTTTTAAAAAATTTCTTGACCATGTATAATCCCTGTCTGCAGAATGGCCTTTAATGGGAGAGGCTGATCTTAGTGGTTAAAAGCATCAGCTCTGGAACAAGATGGCCCAGGGCTGACTCCTGGCCCCACCATTTCCAGTCTGTGTGATCCTAGGCAAGCTACTTAGCCACCTGTTTCAGGTGCCTCATCCACGAACCAAGGATAGCAACACCTGCATCACAGGCTTTATACCGGCATAAAAAGTAAATTTTGCTAATGTGCATGGCATTGTAAGGGCTATTTAAGTATTCAATAAGTAAATGTTAAAATAGTAATTTTTAAATACTTGTAAGGATAACGTTTGCTTCTCCTTCCCAGAAAAGAAGAGGGCTCTTTGTGGAAGTTGAGGTCTCCATTGTCCCCTTGTTAAGATAGGAAGGCACCTAGCTCACAGCATGGAAGCAAGTGCTAATCCATTACAGGGAAACGATCCTGGGCAAAATGATGGAAATGACACTCTGGAAATCACTGCACGACTTCAGTCAAGCAGAGACGTAAGAACTTTAACTGTAAACAGCTGTGCGGAGATGAAGGGATGAATGTCATTCTACAACAGAGCCACAAATGTGCAGATCTGAACTCCTCTTGCTGTTACGAAGTGCTGGGTAAAAAGCAGGCTAAATAGTAAGGAGTGGTAAGGACTCCTTGTTGTAATTACTGCTATTTCTTAAGACTAAGGAGCTGTCTTTTCAGGAATATCATTTTAGGAATGGAAGGTCATGATGGAAAAAGAAGTACTTATTTCATTGTCAACACATCCCTCTAAAGTACCTACGGAGCACCTACTATGTATTCAAAAATGCACCACCCCAAGGATCAGAGGGGTGAGGAGAGGGGAGGAGGCGGCAGAGGAAAAGAATAAAGGGAATAATAAAAAAAACAAACAAACCTCAACACACACGTGCACAGTGTTTACTAGGTGTTTCAGAAAATTATTCCTACCCTGCTAGATAACTACTGCCTTTTCCAAGGGATTGTAACTGGGGAGACTGGGGGGGGGGGGTTGGATATCTCACAAAAGAGTATAATTTAAGGAATCATAAACATTTGGGGAGATGCAGAAACACTATAAGGTGTTCACACTAACAAACTACAATGGAATTGCATAACAGTTCAAAGGGCTATTAGTCTTTCCATTTGGTAAAGAAGCCCATCATTAGTAGTAATTGGGATGGTCTAAAATAGGAAATCAGCTTTTGAAGGGTCTGGTCTAGGATAAATTACAAAAGCAGGGCAGCCGCATAACTCAGAAAATTAAATGTCCTAAGCTACCTCCTTTGGTATCACCATCACCACATTTATGATAGGATAAACTTATTTATTTAGGTAGACAGAGAGGCCAAACATTTTTGTATCACCTAAGTAACGAAGTTAAAAGAACAAGGTTCCAGTCTTTTCTGGGAGGGAAGGGGAAGAGGCTGGATGTTTCAGAGGAGAGGGTGTAAAGAAACAGAAAGAAAGACTGAGCCTCCTTTGGACTGCTTTGTACAATCTGGCTTGTCCCATTAAGCACCTCCCCACCTCAGGTCAGTATCTGGATGGCCTCCCAATATCTCTTTGTTTTACTTCAGCCTCCCATTTTAAAATCCTACCATAAACACGTTTTATTCCTTTGCTCTTGTCTCTGAATTCCTTGCACACAGGGACTCAGTATGAAATGTGTTCAACAAATCGTACTTTATAGGACGATGGTAGTTTCTAGCTCACCTTAAAATAAAAATCATGGTATTGTAAAATAATCTAACTCTTAGAATCCAAATAATGTACAGTTATCAGGTTTGATGACATTTGTCCATTGGTTACATTTTTTCCCACAGGCTAAATGAGCTTTGACCTGCAGTCTTCATTTGCACTAAACAAAATCTTCCTTCCTAAAAAGTGACAAATCCCTAGAAACTTACATTAAAAACACAGTGCAATATAGGGCGCTCGGGTGGCTCAGTCGGTTAAGTGACTCTTGATTTCAGCTTAGGTCATGATCTTACAGTTCGTGAGTTCACGCCCTGTACTGGGCTCTGCGCTGACAGTGTGGATCCTGTTTAGGATTCTCTTTTTCCCTCCCCCTGCTCGTGCACACATGTGCACAAACTCTCTCTCTCAAAATAAGTATTTTTTAAAAACCCAGAAAGCAGAGGCTCCTGGGTGGCTTAATCGGTTGAGCATCCAACTTCGGCTCAGGTCATGATCTCATGGTTTGTGGGTTCGAGCCCAGCATCGGGCTCTGTGCTGACAGCTAGTTCAGAGCCTGGAGCCTGCTCCGGATTCTGTGTCTCCCTCTCTTTCTGACCCTCCTCTGCTCACGCTGCCTCTCTCTCCCTCTCTCATAAATAAGACATTAAAAAAAATTTTTAAATAAAAATAAAAAATAAAAACCCAGAAAGCAGTAGAAATATCATGAAAAAAAGGTCAGAATAAGGTACTACTTTCTCTATCAAAGAACCTTAAAATTTATTATAAGTTGATTTAGAACTGTGTACTATTTATTTATTTCTAAAAGTGATTTTAGTAATTGGTACTGAAAAGCCTATCAAAACTACAATATAGATGTCTGGCAAATTCCCAATTTCTTATGGAAAAAAAATCAATAATCAAAAATGACCTTAGGTAAAATGTGTTACACAAATGATTTCTCCAAAGAGCTATACTAGGTAATATTATTTTGATATCACCCTACCAAAAAAAAAAAAAAAAAAGTTAAAGAAATTGATTAATGAAGCATTTGAAAGAAACACAGAAATAAGGGCACCTCATACAGAGGTACCGTTTTATGTGATCATCTTCTTACATGCCTAACATGTTAGATTTAGCAGAGAACACCACAGCCTAAATTTTACTTTCTTAAAATTAAAAAAAGTCATGACTTGTATTCTTATTTTTTAAAGTTTGAAACTGTTTTTGAAGCTTAACTTTGCAGCTAAAACATAGTGTTTGACTATTTAAATAAAAACACACTTCAGATTACTGCAGTGTTTATAAAACAGTGTTCTTAAAATTTTAATGTTTATTTATTTTTGAGAGAGAGATTAACAGAGTGTGAGTGGAGCGGGGAGCAAAGAGAGAGGGAGACAGAATCTAAAACAGGCTCCAGGCTCTGAGCCATCAGCACAGAGCTGGGTGCAGGACTCAGACTCACAAACTGTGAGATCATGACCTGAGCCGAAGTCGGACGCGCAACTGACTGAGCCACCCAGGTGTCCCTAAAACAGTGTTTTTAAATACCTGTGATGCTCTTCTAGAAAGCAACAAGCTTAAGTAACTGATAGATTAAGTCTCCCCAAAACACTTTACCCAATTCATTTCCCTTCTCATCTCTTTTTCTCAGGACTCTATATCATTTAATTTCTTAAAATACACAATCAGAAATACAGCCCAGTCCTACCTTTAACACACCACTGAGTGGTTGCTTCAGGCCTATGAACAGCATCTACTAGAAACAGAGATTGCTGCATCAACTCTGAGGACTCCTTAGGATAGTAAGCACCCAAAGAGCATATTCTCGGCCATAAGAAAAACTCTATACTGGAGCTTGCCACAGGAATAAAAGATGTTATGTTAATTTTGTTCAGCTGTTTAGCAAACAAAATTAAACGGTTAATTTACTGGACTTCTAGCACCTTGGATCACTGCTCTCTAGAAGTGGAATCTAGAATCCAAGGTACTTACTAGTCCTCCAAATTAATCTGAATAATGAATCTGTACTCTCATACATCTGACACAACCACAATTTTATAGACACACTTCAGCAAACACAGATCTCCAGAGATCCTAAACTGAAAATATGCTGGCATAGGGAAAACTGTAATTTAAAGCATTTCACTTTATCCAGGCTGAAACTGCAAAGAGAAATATATGAGAGATTCACCAAATTCAAAAACACTAGGCTAACAAGGTGTCCTTGAATTTTGAATAGAGAGGTTGCACATCACTAGGTCTCAAAGTTTTTAAGTTTTATGGCCTTTTTGCACTCTTAAAAACTGGAGGGGCACCTGGGTGGCTCAGTCAGCTGACCATCCAACTTCGGTTCAGGTCATGATCTCACAGTCTGTGGGTTCGAGCCCCATGTCGGGCTCTGTGCTGACAGCTCAGAGCCTGGAGCCTGCTTCGGATTCTGTGTCTCCCTCTCTCTCTCTGCCCCTCCCCTGCTCGCTCTTTGTCTCTGTCTCTCAAAATAAAGAAGTTAAAAAAAAAAACAAAACTAGAGCACCTCAAAGAATTTTTGTTTTTGTGGGTTATACCTATCGGTATTTGCCATACTTAGACATGAAGATTGAGAAATTTAAAACATATTCATTGATTCATTTAAAAATAACAGTAATATTGGAGGGGGGGGCACCTGGCTGGCTCAGTCAGTGGGAGTTGTGACTCCTGATCTCGGGGTTTTGATTTCAGGACCCATGTGGAGTGTAGAGAGTACTTAATAAAATCTTTAAAAAATATAATAAAATAACAGTAATATAAGTTCATTATCATCTGAACTAAATTTTTGTGGGGAAAAAAAAGCTACGTTCTAAAATAAAAAAGGTTTCACATGAAGAGTGGTACTGTTTTACATGTTTTTGCAAGTTATCTCTTAAAGTCTGGCTTTACAGAAGACAGCTGGATCCAGAGTTCCGCTCCTGCATTCTGTTGGGATACGCTGTCTCGACTGAAGTAACTGAAGAAAACCCAGCCTCACATCATTGGAAAAGGAAGGAATATTTTCATAGCCCTTTGAGATAATCATTATCTTTGATACTTCACCAAAACTCGACAAGTATTATTTTTTTAAAGGTTAGTTGCAATAGGAAATCTGAAACCAAATCAATGAACCTTTTGTACTCTTTCACATTTAAATCCATTGGTCTATCTTGCCCTTCGAATGGTTCACTAGGTTATGAGACCTTTCAAACGTTGACCCATTTCATTACAGAGTATCAAAATATCACTTTTGTTAGTATCACCGCTGATCTCAAAAAAGTCTACGTATTAGGAAACTACCAAGTCACGGTAGCAAACACAAGCTTTTCAAAATTTTAGTTTTCACTTGAAAGCTCAAATTCTGACTTGCCATAAATACAGTCAGTTGTTTCCCTTAGGGTGACAAGGAAATGTTAAGTCAAATACCCAAGGTGAAATAGCTATAGTTTGGCTGTGAGTGGATCTTCCAAGTAAAAATAGGTGTTTCTCACACACACACACACACAAGCTGCTGGTTCAGCTCAAACAACTCAAAGGAGTGTTTTCACAGTTCAATCATAGCACTCTGGAATGCAGGAAGAATATACTTTCAATCTGCATCCCACAGCATATTAAAAAGACATGCACTCAGAGGGATCAGATTTAATGGGATTAATTTTACTACTTCGTCAAAGACATCCCTAAATGGAACTGGAATCTTCTTTAGTGAGATTGCCTGGTGGTGAGGAACACAAGGACTACTTGTAAGCTTTGGGGCCCTGGCCTCAGCTTCGATTAAGAACACTGAGGAGCTGGCAGGTTTACCTGCCGTTGCTCTCACGCCCAGTCAAACGTCAGTGCAGTTAAAGAGACAAATCACCTGGCGTTGCTATGAAACCAGTTTTGCCTGTGCAGGCACCTAAAATGGTCTCAAGGACCCCCCAGGAGTCTGCACTGTTCTACATAAATTGTAAAATAAAGTCTCCAGCAGAAGGAAAACATCCCCTTTACGAGTGGTTACTGGTAAGAATTTTAAAAAGGGAGAGACCCCAGAGACTACGGTCTGATCCCCCCATGGTTCAGAGGTGGGGCACTGAGAACCTGGGGGAGCGGGGAGGCCCAGCGGCTTGCCTAAGGTTTTTAGGCAGGTCAGACATGGGGTCAAGAACCCAACAGCCCCTCTCTCCACCACTGGATACACCTAATTTAACAGCACCTCTGACACAGGCAGAGCTGAGAGGTCTTCAGGATGGTGTATGGGTGAGATGTGCCTCTGAATTCCGGTGGGCAAAGCACTACTCAGCCCAAATGACCACAGATAGCGTATTTTTCACATTTCAGGTAAAAACGACAAAACTAACGAACAGGCTTCCAGTTTCAGCTCCTGAACATGTCAAGAGCATGGAAGTCATCACTCCCATCCTCGTAAGAAGGAAAGGCTGAACAAGCTCAAAAATCAATGACTTCCCTTGGACCCACCCACCCATGAAAAGAACTCATAGGGCAAACATCCATCACAAAATCGAGAGAGAGGGACAAATCCAGAGAGTTACTGCGGAGATGTGCGTACCTGGTGCAGAAGATGCTGGAGCCATGAACTGGTAGAATCGCTTAAATGGTAATTTTGACGAATTACTTGTGTGTGGACTGGCCTGACAGTAACAGCCCCCACATGTTCTCAGTTTTACTCACAGGAACCCCATCAGGTTCTCACAGTGAACAGGTGATAAAAACCCCTTTGTGGCTCTGGCAAGGCAGGGTAAGAATGACCACGTGACCTATACCCAGAGCCTTCTCCAAAACAAAGGCCTGTTCTCTACAGGGAAAGACCTTACCAGAGTCTTAACCCACCTGGAGAAAACATTTCTGACTTGTCTCCACAGGCTTTCAGTCTCACCAAGGGGTGTGCATGTTAAGGGGAAGAAAGATGTGGGGGCATCTGAGGGCAAACTAAGAAACGCTTATGCAGGCCGCAGCCCAGGGACACAGGCCGCCTGAAACACTGAGATTTTATAGACTGCTGGCCTCCTCACACCCTGCCTCCATGGCAACAGGGCCCCAGTGTGAGGACAGTGGACTACAGATACATCTGAAAGAGCCACAAGATGCTGCAACTTCTGAGGAGGACCAAGTACTAAGAGAAGCCTAAAGGCATGAGGGGAGACAAAAAGAAGGATGCAGGAGGGTTGGAAGCCCCTGGCGCCTATAGCTACAGCAGACAAGGCACACAGCCCAGCTCCCAGCCAGCTCAACACAGAGCCTGATATTTAAAGGCCTATTTGCCTCAGTTCCTATTACCTGATCCATCATGTCTGGCTTCAATAAAAAATTACAAGACAGGCTAAAAGGCAAGAAGAAACAACAGTCGGAAGACACAAAGCCAAGCATCGGCAGACTCAGCTATGACACAGATGTTGGAATTATCAGACAGGCAATTTAACAATGATTGCTCTGTTAAAACTAACGAAAATATTTGATGGTGGTGGTAAAAGCTTGCCTCTCTAATGCCTTCATGAAATAGCAGCTCTGCAGAGGTAGATTCCACACAGTAAGTACTGACGTGGATGTCACTGGCAAAGGGAGGAATGGGTGACAAGCCTGACCCCTCCGATAGACCTTGCTGCTTGCACAAGTCTTTGATTCCACATTGCCTCCAGAACATTTCTTTCTGTGTAGAAATGGTAAGCCTGACAATCGAAGGATTTCCTTAGTAGGCAGCACAACATGGAACCTGTTCTTCAAACAGTCCTGCCTATCAGACGTGGAGGCAGTCTCCTCTCAGGTGGCGCTCTCCCGCAGGGAGCCATCTTGCTTACTGCCCTCTCTACTCTGACCTGACTGTGTTCTCTAAAACCTTCCTCCAATTTCCACACCCTTGTGCACAAGGAGCTGCAGGTACCAGATCTGTTCAGTCCTGAGGCCTTCTCCTGCAGAGGTGGCTGGCTGAAGATAGTCCATAGTGACCACATATGTGACTTGTGCCTGCGCATGAAGAAGTGGGCTTTCCCTTGAAACTAAGTTCTTTGCTACTTCTCTCCAAACAAAGTTCCAGCCATGAAGGTAATTAAAATCCTTTTTGTGTCCCCCCCCGACCCCAATGAGTTTAAAAGTCCTTGCTGGTCAATGCTGGAGGTTAAGCTTTCTTGTGGAATTTCTCTCTTATAAAAGATTTTACATTCTGAATAACTCCTTCGTCCGTACATCGAGTAAGGGTGTTTACATTAGGGCATGGGAAGATGATAAGGGGAAAAAGAACACTCGATTATAATCGAATTGCTCAGGCTGAGTTCGGTTATTATTTAACCATATCCTCAGGGTGAGCTTTACTGATGAAATAGTCTTTATCGACATTTTAATATTGTACCTGCTTTAACACTTTCTTGCGCTTGCTCTTTTCTTGTGCTAAATGTTTACTTTCTTTTTTGAATTGGGCAAACATTCCTACAACATTCTGCTCTTTACCTCTGGCTGGAGAATTTTAGACATTCCCATTGAGCTTCCAAGATCCTCTCAGCTCCGTAATGGGGTTTAACGCTATGTATAAATTATTCTCCTGTAATTACTTGTGTGCATTTGCATGACCCTGAGAATGAGTTTTTTCTTAAATTTTGTGCCCTAGGCACCCCACTTGCCTCACCTGAGCCTTGGCCCTGGTGCAAGGGGCTATTTAACTCCTTAACCAGGGCCTCAGTCCTAAATGGACCTCTCCTCTCTCTACCAACAAGTAGGTGTCTACTGCAAACTGTCCCTGCTACCACTTCTACCTGCGATCAGTCACACCTTCATTGTTCAGTTGTTCACTTTCTCGTTTTTTTTCTTTCAAGTAAAAGAACTATAAAGAACAGAAACTTGCTTCTCTATGCTGGAAACATCTTTCCTTCTGTAAGGTGACCCAAATTCTTCACGTACAATCTTCGGCTCTTAGCTGTGGGTAGTGGTCCGGGGCACAAAGAAGCTGCTCCTTCACTTGACTGGCTTTCTGGAGGAGACCATGTCAGGTTTCAGCCATTCTAAGAAACAGAGGTTTCTAGAAGTCTGGTTGCAGGTGAACAGGACCAGTAGCTCTTCGTGGTTTCTGCCTTGATCCACAATCAGTAGGGTCCAGCAGATACTACTTTATACCTAAGCCACTCAATCTGTTCTGTTTCTATACAGTGTGTATCAAAGTTTTTACGGTGATGTTTCTAAAAAGCCACAATAGTTTTTAGGTTCTAGGATCATAACTGTCTTGGGCTCTTTTAACTTAAATAAACTGCTTCTAGTCACAAGGGTGCAATGAACAGTAGAAGAGACCTGAGTAAAGACCACAAGTGGCACTTCGGCCATCCTTACACCTCAGGGGTCTCAGATTAGAAGTCAACAGCTTGGTGCCTGGTGCTCACTGGCATCGTGGAGGCCAGAGGGAGCGTGCAGATTTGACTTAATGCTCCCTGAACTACCCGACCTTCCTTTGCGCTGGCTTTCACGAGAGCTCAGTAGAGAGCTCCAAAAAGCATCAGTTACAGTTGGTCCTTCTAGCAGATAATTACTTACCAGGGAAAAGAAAATCTAATAAATGATGCACAGGTCAAGCAGAAACGTTTTGCTTTTGGCAGGAAACCTCACTGGAGAGTCAACGAGGAATGGCCTAAGGTGAGGCACCTGAACGTAACGGATACTGCAGCCTTCAGAAGGTTGATGGCCCTTCACTCCTAAAAAACATACCAAATTTCCTCGGCCACCAACCACCAGTCAACCAGCTGACCCACATTTCCTGAGGGCCTACCAGGTACACAGCTCCGCTCTACGTGCAGCGGGAAATCTCAAATACGAAGAGGCAGCCCCATCAGTCTTTCCATGTGCCCCTAATTTTAAAGGTACCTGGGAATTTTCTTGTAACTCAACAGTGTTGCCCCCCAGAAGCACTCTGTGCTGTAACTCAGCAGCTCTGAGGCTGATGGGAAAGGGCAGTGCTCCCCATCCCTCCTTGTGTCTTCATGTGCAGACTATGCAGGAGTCCACCGAGCTGAAACTGGGAGGCAAGAATTTGAGAGGCAAGGGGAGAACAGGAATCTAGGGGATTCGCTCTATTGGAAGCAAGCCAGCCTTTGCTGTTCATCCACTCCCGTTTCATTATTTCATTTAAAAAACACATATAGCCATTAAAATGTGCCAGGTACTGTTTTAGTGAGTTATAAATATTAACTCATTTAATCCACACGACAAGCCTACAAAACAGATATAATTATCCTAATGCTAACACTGGGGCACAGAACACTTGAGTAACCTGCCCAAGGTCACACGTAGCAAGCAGAGTTAGGACTTGAGCCTGGGCAGCCTAGCTCTAGCTGATGCTATTAACTGCTGAGCGAAATTTAATAAAACGAGCTGAGGCATTTATGCATGTAATAGGCCTTCCTGAAGGCAGTCACGCGAATCTAACCAGGAGTCTCCAGTGAGAGGTAAGACAAAAATGATACAACAACTCAAAGACAGTCAAGATGTATAAAGAATAAAAGATACTTCACAGGCTATTTACCATGACAGAATCCTAAGCTCAAGTTCAAGAGTCATCTTGTCTCTATAACACCTATACCCCTCCCAGTCTATGCATGAAGACTGCTAGAAAACTTGCTGAGAGAATCAGCACTTGAAATTTCACAGCAAATTTTTCAGAAAATGTGGCCTGGATGTGAAGAGTCAGAGTAAACTGGTGAGGAACCAACAAACACAACATTTCCCATTCTCTGTAGGTTGCGTGCCTCAAAAACTCTCTGGAAGGGACCATCTACCAGTCAGCCCAAAACACCTCTCCCAAGGCACAGACCTGTGTTGTGGAATACGGGAACCACCGGGCACATGTAATTTCAATTAATACAGTTAAATTAAAAATTCAGTTCCTTGGGGCACCTGGGTGGCTCAGTGAGTTAAGCATTTGACTTCAGCTCAGGTCATGATCTTGCAGTTCATGCATTCAAGCCCCGCGTCAGGCTCTGTGCTGACAGCTCGGAGCCTACAGCCTGCTTTAGATTGTATCTCTCTCTGCCCTCCCCTCCCCCACCCCCACTCAACCCTGCCCACGTTCTCTCTCTAAAAAATGAATAAACATTAAAAAAAATTCAGTTCCTCAGGGGCATTAGCCATGTAACAAGTGTACAGCACCCACCATACTGGACAGCACAGATAGAGCATTTCCATCACCACAGAAAGACCCACTGGGCGTACCAGTTAGATCCTGAATGTGATTTCTTTTTATGCTTTAGCCTGCATACACCCTATGGTGACAATGTCTTCTTTGCTTTTTTATAAACACAAAATTCAAATTATACTTCATTTGTATATAAGATTTCTATTCCCAAATTCAGTTCCAAACAGGGGAGTAGATTACCTACATGGTCAGGTCAACTCCTTACCCCTCAGTACCTGTTACCTTAACTTCTTCTTCCTTCTTAATGAAAGGTAAAAATCAGGAGAGGAAAGGAAAAAGTGCCGTTGGATGTTGAGCTCTGAGACACACACTCGATTAGTCACACAGGACACCCCGGCAAGAGAAGGAGGCTGTGTCCACACAAAAATGGAAAAATGATGCAAACATGCACACCACTACACGAGGCAGGTCACACGCCTCCAGGCTTTAAGAAGAAGTGCCCACACAAAACCAGGGCCGAAGTGGAAATCATGTGGGCCAGGGACAATGGCACCAAATTTCCCACTGACAAAAACAATCTTTTCTTACAACTCCTAGCATCCTTAACCTGCATTAGTAGGATCCCTAAATCAGGAACACTGTTGTTCAGCTCGTGTGGGGTCACATCAAGGGAAGCCAGAAAAACAACATTAAAATGATGAGCAACAGATTAGCAATAAAGCACAAATTCTAGGATATTTCCACAGATATGAAACCTAAATTCCAAAACTCTCCTGTTCATTCCTCAATCTGAAGTCCATGAAAGCCTGAACGACTATGTGTATGACCAGCAAGAACTGCCTTGTTCTAACACAGATGCTAATGAATTTAAAAATTTCTCTTCTCTCTGTCCTTTTCTCCATTTCCTCTCTCACCTATCTACCCCTGTTACTTTCAGTAACACAACCAATTTGTATGAAATCTTGTGATCTAGAAGTTTCTTTTTACTTCAGATGAATGAGGTAGAAAATTAATACTTATTAACAAGCAGGGCTAATAGGAATCATTAGTGTCTGGTCATTTTAAGTTGTGAAAACGTCTAAAGCCCCTAAGAAGATGAGCATTTTTTTTTAAAATGCAGTGACAGTAATAATGAAATTACATACTTGTGACTTCTTGTAAGAAATCCAAACACGGTCGACTACTTCCAGAAATGCTTATTGAAACAGCCAATGGGGTCTGTCCTTCATAGTTCCTTGTGTTTGTGTCCGCTCCATAATTATATAACATCCGTGCACAAAGCACATCATCCCTAAGGGCAGACAAATGTAAAGGAGTCTGTCCATCTTCTAAGCGACCCAAGTTTGTGTCTGCTCCTCTCTGAAGGAACATTCGGCAATAAGAATGATTGCTTTTGATCACAGCGTATCGCAGCAGGAAACCATTCTGGATGTCGATGTTGGCATTATGGTCCAGGAGGATCTTCACACAGCTTGACCTCTCTCGGATAATGGCGAGCTGAAGTGGTGTTGTGCCTTTATCACTGAGCGGGTCGACCTCAGCCTTGAACTCCAGTAAGAGTCGGACGAAAGAGTCCCTCCCGTAGTGAGCAGCCACATGGAGGGGAGTCCAGCCATCATTGCTTTTGGCATTAATAATGTCGCTCCTGTATTCGGACTCTAACATCAGGCGTGCAATCCGGGCCCGGCCGTGCATAGCTGCATAATGAAGAGCAGTGAAGCCTCCAATCAAGTCCTTGACTGTGGGATCAGCTAGGGTTAAAACCAAAACAAAAACGTTAGCAGACTTGAAGACAAAACAATGGATTCTACCATGGCACAGGGCATTTAAGGCCATTTCCATAAAAAATGTGAAATGACTGAACATTATAATGAACATCAAGTACTTCTTTCCTCAATTTAGTTGAAGCATAGTTTTCATGGAAAATAAATTTTGGTAGAAAGTTATCAAACCTGGGTTAACAGAATGAAAATGACTGACAAAGTATTTAAAAGATAGATGGGTAAAACAGAGAGTTCAGACCGCCACATCCCCTCTCTTGGCTAATTTAATCAATTGCTTTTGGCTACTCGACTCTCTCATCTTTGTATTGTTTCATGTTTCTCTTCTGTTTTGAACTTTTCGTTTTATTTTCTCTTGTGTTTCTTGGTCTTAAAGAGAAGCATGTGTAGCAACATCTGCTGCTCTAAATTACGGATGTACTGTGGTCTGGCAGGCTGTGTTGTTTTAGGGTGTATTAGGTAAAAAAAAAAAAAGAAAAAAGAAAAGAAAAAAAAGATTTTCTGTGGTCTGTAAAAATTCCAAAGCATGTAAGATATATGTTAAGTGATCTTGATAAATCATGTTTTCATAAGATAAAAGACTATTCTAGATTCTTTGTTTTACAAGAATTTTGGAGTTTATAAGAATTAAGCACATTGTGTGAAAAATTTGGAGAAACCTCAGCACTGTATAAATATTATTTTCTAAAACAGTTCCAAAACTCTCCTAAATGGATTGATTTATGGAAAAAGAGAGAGAGAGAGAGAGAGAGAGAGAGAGAGAGAGAGGCGGGGGGAGAGGGAGAAAGTAGAAGGGAAGGGAGAAAGAATGAAAGAAGAAAGAAAAACAATAATCTATCTGCTGTGTGATTCTTCAAGTCACAGACTTGTCACCTGCCCCCAATCTCCCCGGAAGCCAACGGTCAGTTCTATATAACCCTCCTTCCATGACCTTCTGGCGCTATGGGTAGAAAATGGGCTTCGAGAAGTACTCTTATCTACTATGTAGGTAACTTCCTGGAGGCTAGCAATTTCACGTGAAGATAAATTGGCCAGACCTAACTACCTAGGATGGAAATGTTTTCTTCTTATAAATGACACCCTTAATTTCTGGTTTGTTCATAAAACAAAGAAATTCATGAACATTTTTCAAACAAACAAAAAATATCCAAAGTCATATGATTAAAACTTCAAGTTTTGCTTACTGAAATGTTATTTAGTTCCAAACTATATTATAACAGCTGTACCCCTCAGGGAAAATGTGAGGCAGAAAACTATATATAAAATATTAATAATACTATGGAGAATACAATGACAATTAAGAAGTAGTTGCTAAAAAAAACCTGTAAAAACTTAATATTTTTACGTAAGCTGTATCAGTTGAATTTTTAAAACCATTTAGTATAAACTGACAGTACTCAAAGGTAGTTATTACCATTTAAAGAGAATAAGAGTATTCCACCTGCCTTGGCCTTTGCTAAAAGAAAAAGATACAGTACCTATTTACTGTGTGACTTAAAAAAAATAATCATGAAAGCAAGAACACTTAAACAAAGCATTCTGCTGCCATCTGCTGGCAAGGCACAGACTTTGGCTACTAATGTTTTCATTTTGACAGCTTGACACTGAGCCTTCACATCTGATACTTACCTCCCTTATATATGGACACCAACTGAAGACAGGCATAAAGTCTAAAAGAATCCCTTTTATTCAAATGAAACAATGAATCCTGTGAAGACTTACATTTCTAATCTGTATCTAATGAGCTGCTTCTGACATTCTTTCTTAACTTGTCAGATTTAAGAATATCTTCTTTGATTTCTCCCACCTTTTATCTACCAGGGTGTCTGTACAGGGGTCAGCACACAGTCTTATGCGCGTCTTATACTCACCCTATTTGACAGCAAGAGTGAAGTTAGGTTACATGAAATTGCACTAGTATCTTTGGTTTCCCACCTTAATACAGCTTTTTTTAGGTGCTACTTACATTTTGGTGCTATACTGAGCTAGGAAAAACAAAGACTGATAGATACAACAAGGATCTGCTTAGTCTCAGTAAAAACCATGAAAATGCATTAAGTAAGCACATCCTGTAAACATAGCACAGAAGGAAGAGATGTAAATTAACAACACATAGAATTGCATACTTAACTGTCCTCAAGGAATTAACAAATGGGAGATATAAGACCACTGAAAATGCAAACAAAGATTAATTTAAGGATTATTATTGGCCAATGCAACAGCTAAGAAAAATAGCTCATTTGTAATAGTAACAGAAACTACAGAACACACAGATATAAATTAAGAGATGCCCAAGGCACGCGTGAAGATATTTCTTTGAACTCAATTCAGCTCATCTGTATCTGCTCAAATGTTCCTTCTGAGAAAAGCTTTCCCTGAACACGAACAGAGCAGCCCTACCCACCGCCTTACTTTGTCCACTTATAGCAAGCCTCCCTCCCTCCCAAATGCAGCTTATTTTTTTATTTTTTTCAGGTTCAACTTATTTTTAAAAAGTTATAGTACAGTCTCAAGAAATCCTCTTAAATCTACTGAAAAAAAATTTTTAAAGTATATGTAAATAAATGTTTCCCACCAACAGGATTTTTTTCCCAACAGCTTGACTTAGGTACAATAAAATTCATCCATTTTAAGTGTAGAGGTTGATGAACTTTGATGGATGATATACAGCCATGTAACTACCACCACCACAACCAAAATATTTCCATCAACTCAACAAGTTCCTTCCTGCCTCTCTATAGTCAATTTCCTACCCAGACCCTGGGTCCCAGGAAACCACTAAAGTTTTGCCCTTCCAGAATTTCATATAAGGGAAATCATTTAGTGTGTAGACTTCGGTGTTTGGATTGTTTCCCTCAGCAAGGTGTTTTTGAAATCCACCCATGTTGTCAGTGTGTATCAAAGGTTCATTCCTTTATTTATTTACAATTCACCAGCAGGTGGACAATTGTATTTCCAGTTTGAAGCTACTATGAAGGCGGCTACTGTGAACATTCACACCTAAGTCTGTAAGTGTGTATCATTTCATTTCACTTGGGTAAATACCTAGGAAAGAACTGTTGGGTTACATGTTAAGTGCAGGTTTAACTTTCCAAGAAATTGCTACATTATTTTACCAAGTGGCTATATTTCTCATTACTGAGTTTACAATTAGTTGTGTGTATATTCTGGATATAAGCCTTTGTCAGGTACGTTTTATAAATGTTTTCTCCTAGTCTCATGTCTTTTCATGTTCTATACTGTTTTGTGGGGTTTTTTGAAGAGCAGAAGTTTTAAATTTTGATGAAGTTGACTTTTTTAAATTGCTTTTGCTTTGTGTCCCATTTAAGAAATCTTTGCCCGACACAATGACACATAGAATTTCTATGTTTTGTTCAAGAAGTGTTATACCTTTTTTTAAGAGAGAGAAAGTGTGCGTGTGTCTGAGTGGGAGAGGGGCAGGGCAAGAGGGAGAGACAGAATCCCAAGCAGGCCCCATGCTCTTAGCACAGAGCCTGACGTGGGGCTTGAACTCACACGAACCACGAGATCATGACCTTAGGTGAAATCAAGAGTCAGACGCTTAACTGACTGAGCCACGCAGGTGCCCCCTAGAAGTGTTAAGACTTTCAATTCATATTTAGGAGAATGACTTATTGCTAGTTGATTTCTGTGTACAGTGAGATCAGATCAAGGTTCATTATTTTCCCCCTAGGTATCTAGTTATCTAGTACAATTTGTTGTAAAAACTTTTTCCCAGTGATTTATCCTTGTGCCACGGCTGAAAACCAAGTTACTATACACAAGTGTGGGTCTATTTCCAAACTCTATTCTGTTCTATTGACCTAAAAGTGTATCCATACACTAATACTGGCTTGTCTTGATTACTGTAGCTTTACAGTAAGTTTGGATAGCAGGTAGTATATATCCTCAAACCTTTTCAAAAATTGTTTTAGCCAATAAATTTTGGAATCAATTTGACAATTTTCTTCAAACAAACCTGCAGGATTTTGATTAGAACTTTATCACCCCTACAAATGGAAACTATCACCAAATACTTCAAATAATACTGATTCTTCCAAATATGAACATTAAATATCTATTTATTTAGGTCTTCTTTGATTTCCCTCAGGAATGTTTTGTACTTTTCAGTGTATAGGTCTTGCACATCGTTCATTACATTTATTGCTAAAATTTATTTTAAGTTTTGTTTGTATAATAATGCATTGTTTTGATATTTCATTTTCCAAGTACTACTAACTGCTGACATAGAGAAATAAGGTCCGCTATATATTGACCTGTGTATTGGCTAAATTAGCATTTTAGTTTAAGCATATTCTTGTATATTTCTTATGTTATTCTATGTACACAATTACATTCTGTGCAAAGAAAGACAGCTTCACTTCTTCCTTGTCAATCCATAGGCCTCTTACTTAAACAAGTGTTGAATAAAAGTGGTAAAAGCATATACTCTTGCCTTGTTCCTGATCTCTGAGGGAAAGCCTTCGGCAATTCACCGTTTACTATGATGAATATTATAGTTTTTCCTAGGTGTCTTTCCTTAAGGTTTTAGAAGTTATCTTCTGTTTCTTGTTTGCTGAGTCTTTATGATGAATGAGTATTTCATACTGTCACATGTGTTTACTGCGTCTTTTGAAATGATCACTTGGTATTTAATTCTATTGATAGTGGGAGTTACCATGTTTTACGTATCTTAAACCTTGTATTCCTGGATTAAACAGTACTTGGCCATGATGTAATATTCTTTTTTTGTACACTGATAAGATCTGCTAGTATTTTGTCCAGGATTTTTTTTTTAATCTATTGTCACCAAGGATACTGGTATATAGATTTCATTTCTTTCAGTGTCTATTTGGTTTTATATCAGGGCACTGCAAGCCTTGTACAGTAAGTTTGGAAGTGTTCCCTCAAAGAGTTTGGGGAGTGCTGTTTATTTTTTTAACTGAACTCAACTTTAGTTGAAATAATTCAACAGAGAAGGCAGCTGGGCCTGAAGTTTCCTTAGTGCAAAGTTTTAATTATAAACTAAATTTCTCTGGTATAGGGCTATTAAACTGTTCTATTTTCCCTTGGGTCAGTTTTGACAATTTGCGTCTTTCAAAGTTTTGGTCCATTTCTTCTGAACAGCAAAAGGTGTCCACTATATTCCTTATTACCCTTTTAATATCTGTAGGATCTGTCCATACATAATATTGGCTATATGTCTTTTGTTTTCTTCAGTTTGGCTGCAGATTTATCAATTTTATTGATCTATTTAAAGACCCATTTTTTGCTTTTTTTGTTTCATCAGTTTTCCCCATCATTTTGCCCATTTTCCATCCCAATGATTTCTCTTCTCTTGATCATTCACTCCTATTTTTACTTTGGGTTTAATTCCAGCAGTACAGAGAAACTGTTCCAATACAGCCCCTTTTCCTCTCCCCCTCCTTTGTACTACCACTTCACATATATTACATTTCTACATAAGCCTAACAGCAGTTTTATACTTGTTTTATGTTGTTGTCTTTAAGAGATGAAAATGGGGAAACACATTTATACTGTTTACAGCAGAATGATTCTAAGGGGGCCCCTCCCATAATCTCTGCCTCTTCATTTCCCATGCCTTTCTGTACTCCTCTTCCCTCAAGTTGTAAGCAGAAGCTAGAACTTCCTTCTAACCCAAGAATTTGGCAAAGGTGATGGGCTGTCAACTACTGTGATTGTGGTATATTATATGAGGATCCCATCTTATTGGGAGACTCGCTCTAACGACTCTCCTTGCTGACGTGATGAGGTAAGGAGTGCTGGTAAGAAAGCTTAAAGACAAGAATCTGCAGCAACCACAAGAACCTCCAGGCAGCAGCCAGTAAGGAGCTTGAAGCCCTCAGTCCTAGGGAATTACCCTGGTAACAACCTGAATGAGTTTGGAAGCAAATTCTTCTCTAGTTAAGCCTACAGATGAGAACATTCTGGCCAACACTTTAAAACTGTAGGGTAATAAATGTGTGCTGTATTAAGCCTTATGTTTGTGTTGTTTGTTACACAGCAATAGAAATGAATATATTGTTTGTCAGATGTACCGCAGTGGTTACCTTTACCAGTGATCTTTGTGGTTTTTTTTGGTATGAAAAACAAAGGACAGTTTTGCTAGGCATAAAATTCCTGATTGGCAGTTTGTTTTCAGCAATAAGAATATGCCATCCCACTGCCTTCTGGCCACTGTTGTTTCTTAAGAGAAATTAAGTGTTAATCTTATCAAGGAATTCTTGTACATAACGAGTTACTTCTCTAGCCCCTTTTAAGATTTCCTCTTTGGTTCTGACTTACACAATTTGACTACTATGCGTATAGATGAGTTTACCCTACTTGGAGTTTGCCAAACTTCTCAGATGTATAGTTTACTATTTTCCATCAAATGTGGGAAGCTGCAGCTATTATTTCTTTAAATATCTTTTTCCACCTCTTTCTCTCTCTCCTCTCTTTTCTGGCTCTCCCATTATGCCTCATGCATACATCAGTATTCTTTTTTTTTTTTTTTTTTTTAAATATTTTTATTTATTTCTAGGAGAGAGAGAGAGAGACAGCGTGAGCAGGGAGGGTCAGAGAGAGAGGGAGACACAGACTCTGAAACAGGTTCCAGGCTCTGAGCTGGCAGTCAGCACAGAGCCCGACGCGGGGCTCGAACCCACGAACCGCGAGATCATGACCTAAGCGAAAGTCGGACGCTTAACTGACTAAGCCACCCAGGCACCCCCATACATCAGTATTCTTGATAATGTCCCACAGATAATGTGGGGCTCTATTTTTGTTGTTCTTTTTTTAATATGTTCCTCAAACTGAAATAATGTCTGTTGATCAATTTTCAAGGTCACTGATTCCTTCTTCTGCCAGTTCAAATCTGCTGTTAATTACTCTAATGAATCCTTTATTTTAGTTATTATACTTTCAGCTCAAGAATTCTTATTTGGGGACACACATGTATATTCACATATACGTAAATTCTCTCTCAGTATTGCTAGTGTCTATTTGATGAGCCACTGTCATCACATTTTCCTTTAGTTCTTTGAATGTAGTATCTGCCCTTAGTTCTTTGAACACATTTATAATGGCTGCTCTGAAGTTTTGTTAACTAAGCATTGCATCTGGGCCCCTTCAGAGACACCTTCTATTAACTGGCTTTATTTATTGTGTAGGAGCTATACATTCCTGTTTCTTAAGCATGTCTCACAATTTTTCTGAAAACTGAAGATTTTAGACTGTATTGTAAGCACCCCTTGATTGTGGTCCTCATCTATTCCAGGTGGGATGGTGCTGCTGTTTGTTTTAGTGAAATGGCCAGCCTAATTATACAAACTCGGTCTTCTCTGCAGCACGCAGCTACTTACATCTCTGCTTAGTTATTATTAAATTCTGGCTTCTAGGGGCCACTCCGAAGAATAATTTATGTTTGGCAAAAATAACTACCAATGACTGGTTAGAGGTTGTACTTAAACATCTTGAATAAGCAAGGCTCTCACACTTTTTGCCAAGGTGGTATGCAGCATACAGGCTGAGGCGCACATTCAATATTCAGCGAAGTTACAGGTGTGCCCTAGCTCTGATCTTCTGGTCTCAAGTTCAGCCAGGGCTGAGTACGTAACAAGGGTTCTATGTGGCCTTTATTCAGCATGCATGTAGCCTTCCAATTCCTTCCCAGGAACATACAGAAGCTCAACAAAGCTCAACAAAGCCCAAGTGGCTGTCTCATTCTCCAGGTCTCCTATTAAATGTGAGGGTACTGTGTTGCTCGCTCCAACCAATATCACAGCCTGAGGCAGCTGTGCTGCTGGACTTTGTAGATTGTTGGCCACCTAATTTGAGACCAGTGTTATTTTCAACAATGCTCCAGGCATGGGGCATCTCTGCTGAGCTCCAAAAGCAGGTCTGCCCACTGGCAGCAAGGGGGACTGCCAGCCCTCATGATAATGTGCCACAGAAATTGTTGGGGGACAGAAAGGGCAGATGGGGACAGCCACTTTGGGTTCAGTTTCTTATGGAAAAAACTTAGATAACTGATCTAAGATGGTTCTTTTCTACTATAAGCATTAAAAGTTATAAATTTCTCTCTAAGCACCAAATACATCCCATAAATTTTGATATACTGTATTTTCATTAGCATTCAGTTCAGAACTCTGTTTAATTTCCAAACATCTAAGGCTGTCCCAGATATCCTATTGTTGCTTTCTAATAAAATTCCACCGTAGTCAGAGAACATATTCTTACAATTTCATCAACTTTATCCTGGTATCCTATCACGTACAGATGAAAAAAATGTAAATTCTGAAAGAGCTGAGTGCAATTTTCAAAAATATCAATTAAGTCAATGTGTTTGATGTTTTTCAGATTTTCTCTAGTTATTGATTTCTTTCTAGGCATTCCATCAATTGCTGCAAGATGCTACAGTTTTCAACTGTGATTGTGAAACTGTCCATTTTTCCCTTTAACTATCAATTTTTTGTCTCATGTATTTTGGGCTCTCTTCCTGTGTACACATCCTATGATCTTTATTCCTCCTGATGAACTGTCCCATTTCTTCAGTTCTGCTAAGAGTTTATGTCTTAAAATAGATTTTCTATGTTAGCTACAGCCACTTTGGTGTTCACTTAAATACCATTTACATGGTATATCTTTATCCATTTATCTACTTTCGACCTATCTGTATCTCTATACTTAAAGTGTATCTCTTGCAGGCAACATTTCATGGAGTCTTATCTACTTCTCCTTTGTGACAATTTCTAGCTTCTTACTGGGAGTGTTTAGTTCATTAATGTTTAATATAATTATTGATATAATTGAATTTAGATCTACCATTTTATTCGTTTTCCATTTGTCTCCTCTACTGTTCCCCTTCTTCCCTTTACTGTCTTTTTTGTACTATTAGACCATGTTTTAGCATTCTATTTTCTCTATTGACTTTTTAGCTATACAATAAAACCTTGGTTTGCAAGCATAATTCATTCTGGGAACATGCTTGTAAATCAAAGCACTTATATATCAAAGCAATTTCCCCATAAGAAATAATGGAAACTCAGATGATTCGTTCTGCAACCCGAAAATATTCATACTGTAATCAAATACTGTAATACAATATAAAATAATAAAGAAAATAGAAAATATAAAGAAAAATAAACAAATTAACCTGCACTTACCTTTGAAAACCTTCGTGGCTGGTGTGAGGGAGACAACAGAGAGGAGGGTTACTGTGTAGGATGGCTTTTGCTATCATTAATAGAATCACAGCTATCTACTGACTCAATGGAATCTTTTCATGCAACTTTAATAGAGAACTTATCCAATGACAATTGTTTTGCCTCCTTTTGAGGATTTTGCAGAAATGTAACACTGAATTGATGACCACCCACAATCCCAGAGAGAGAGAGAGAGAGAGAGAAGAACCACTGGCCTCAGTTGTGATCATGTGACATTCAGCAACACGTACAACTCGTATTGCAAGACATCACTCATTTTATCAAGTTAAAATTTATTAGAAATGCTTGCTCGTCCTGAGGAACACTCGCAAAATTTCACAATCCAAGGTTTTACTACTGTACACCTTTGTTTTTGCTTTTTTAGTTGGTCTAAAGATTGGAAAAATATACATTAACCTGGTCAAAGTCATAACCACGATTTGTACAGATGTACTATTATATGCATCTCATTTGTATTTAAAAGCAAAATCCTAAAATCAGGAAAATATGCATATAAGCACTATACCCTAGTTCACTATACATGTGATTACGCTTTAAAAAAAGTTTTTGTAGCACCGAATGCAATTAGCTAAGTTACACAGGAACAGGCATTGAGTGGGGATCTAAAACAGTTATACACTGAGCTGTATTAACACACGATAGAAAGGCAACACTGATGGGAGGAAAACAATCTAAACAAACACCTAAAACTTTACTAATAATTCACCACAAAATACAAAGTTGAAAAATCAGATGGTATAATGTCTCTAAACAGGATTTCTCCCAGACACAAATTTTTTTCATTAATGAAAAACTGAAAATTTAGAGAAGCACAAAAAAACCATCATTCCCTGATAATTACTCTCAACACCAACAGTAGACTTGCAGTTTTCTTGTATACCTTTTAAAAAATGACACATACTGTGATCACAATCTACCAATTTAATCTTCTCTCTATATTTGGGCATGAGAATTTTAAAAATTATATGAAAATGAAGGGTGAAATTTCCAGACACAAAAAAAATTCCTTCATTTAGGATGGATTTCTTAGAATAAATTAATTAGAAGTAAATTTACTGGACAAAAAGATCTGCCAGTTCTAAGGCACTAACACATACTTCCAAACTGCTTTCTACAACTGCTTTCATAAATTCCTACCATTAATGTCTCTGTTTTATCACAATTAGGATAATAATTTGCAAAAATCTTTCTTTTTTGAAAACCAAAAATTAATTTCTACACTGCTATGGATTTCTTTGATTCATCCCTTACCTCCCTAACTTATTTTCATGTGTTTCACCATGAGGATTTTACCTACTGTATCAAGAGGAACTCTGAGATTCTTTCTTCAGGTTCCTATGGTGGTTTGCTTTATGGACTTAACTTTTAGAGTTTCTGTTGACTGCCTACAAAGTCAGTTACATGAACCCAATCTAAAGATAAACACATCTAAGACAGGGTCTCTTAGTGTTACTTTCATAAAATGTCCAACATGATCTCAGAAATTTTAGAGAGATTCCTAATGGGACAATCTTTATTTTAATACCCATGATAATAATAATGGGTTTCTTATACTTCCCACTATCATAATACAGACTCCTCTGCATAACTTCAACAGCACACTAATCTGAACAGAAGGATTACCAAGGATTTGTAATGTACTATTACTAATTATTAGTTATTATATTGCTAATATATTATACTTCTCTTATATGCATCATATTTGTGTTTCATATTTGATGTTACTATTATAACGGTTTGGGGGCACCATGAACTGCACCCACACAAGATGGGAAATGTAAGCAATAGCAACCGGCCATTACCCCATCTCTCTATCTCCCCTCCCTGTTCTCTGAGACAGAACAATACTGAAATTAGGCTAATTTATGGCCTATAATGGCCTCTAAGTGTTCAAGTGAAAAGGAAGAGCCATGTGTCTCCCACTTTAAATCAAAAGCTAGAAATGATTAAGTTTAATGAGGAAGGTGTGTCGAAAGCCAAGAGGAGCTGAAAGCTAAGCCTCTGGTGCCAGCTAGCCAAGCTGTGAATGCAAAGGAAAGTTCCTGAAGGAAATGAAAAGTGCTCCTCCAGTGAATACACAAATGATCAGAAAGCAAAACAGCCTTATTGCTGATACAGAGAAAGTTTTAGTGGTCTGGACAGAAGATCAAACCAGCCACAACTTTCTCTTAAGCCAAAGCCTAGTCTAGAGAGCCAGGCCCTCACTCTCTTCTGTGAAGAGTTCAGAGTGGGGAGGAAGCTGCAGAGGAAGAATTTGAAGCTAGGAGGTTGGTTCATGAAGTTTAAGGAAAGAAGCTGTCTGCATAACATAAAAGTGCAAGGTGAGCATCAAGTCAAGTGCTGACATAGAAGCCGCAGCAAGTTACCCAGAAGATCTAGCTAAGATTGTTAATGATGGTGAATACACCAAACAATAGATTTTCAATGTACACAAAACAGCCTTCTATTGGAAGAAGCTGGATGCCATGTAGGACTTTCATAGCTAGAGAGGAGAAGTCAGTGCCTGGTTTTAAAGCTTCAAAGGTCACGCTGACTCTCTTGTTAGGGGCTAATGCGGCTGGTGACTTGAGTTGAAGCCAGTGCTTATTTACCATTTCTAAAATCTTAGGGCCCTTAAAAATCATGCTAAATCGACTTTACCTATGCTCTGTAAAGAGAAAAAACAAAACCTGGATAACAGCACATGTGTTTACAACATGGTGTACAGACCAGACCATTCTAAGCCTACTGTTGAGACTTACTGCTCAGAAAAAAAGAGTCCTTTCAAAATGTGACTGTTAACAATGCACCTGGCCACACAAGAGCTCTGATAGAGGTGTACAGTGAGATAATGTTGTTTTCATGCCTGCAAACACAACATCCATTCTGCAGCAAATAGATCAAGCAGTAATTTCGACTTTTAAATCTTATTGCTTAAGAAATCTATTTTCTTAAGTCAGGCAGAGAAAGACAGATACCATATGTTTTCATGTATAGATGGATTAGGAGGAACTTAACAGAGGACCATGGAGGAGGAAGGGGGAAAAAATAGTTGGGGAGAGGGAGGGAGGCAAACCATGAGAGGCTCTTGAATGCTGAGAACAAAAAGGGCTGACGGTGGTTGGGGAAAGGGGAAGTGGGGTGATGGGCACAGAGGAGGGCACCTGTTGGGATGAGTACTGGGTGTTACATGGAAACCAACTTGACAATAAACTATTTTAGAAAAAAAAAAAAAGAAATATATTTTCTAAGGCTCCAGCTGCCATTACAGTGATTCTTCTGTTGGATCCAGGCAAAGAAAATTAAATATCTTCTGGAAACAATCCACCTTTCTAATTGTCATTAAGGACATTTGTGATTTGCAGGAAGAGGTTAACATATCAACGTGAACAAGAGTTTGGAACAAGTTGATTCCAACCCGTACGGATGATTTCAAGGGTTCAAGACCTCAGAGGAGGAAGGGACTGCGGATGTGATGGAAACAGCAGGAGAACTAGGATTAGAAGTGGAGCCTGAAAGGAAAGCCTGGGTGGCACTGTTGGTTGAGCATCCAACTTTGGATCAGGTCATGATCTCTCAGTCTATGAGTTCAAGCCACACGTCAGGCTCTGTGCTGACAATTCAGTGCCTGGAGCCTGCTTCAGATTCTGTGTGTGTGCGTGTGTGTATACGTGTGTGTGTGTGTGTCTCACACACACACACACACACACACACACACAAATAAACTCACACTCTGTCTCCCACTCACACTCTCTCTCTCTCAAAAATAAATAAAGATCAAAAAAAAAAAAAAAAAAGGAGTGGAGCCTGAAGATGAACCTGAACTGCTACCATCTTATGATCAAACTGGAACAGTGAGAAATTGCTTCTTACAGGTAAGAAAATAGTTACTTGAGATGGAATCTATTCCTGGTGAGGACACTGTAAAGGTTATTGAAATAACAAAGGACTTAGAATGGAACCTAAACTTGATAAAGCAGCAGCAGGGTTTGAGAGGTGACTCCAATTTCGAAAGAAGTTGTGGGCAGCAGGCTATCAAGCAGCATCACATGCTAAAGAGCAATGTTCATGAAAGGAAGAGGCAACCGATGTGGCAAACTTCACTGTCATTTGAAGAGATTGCCACAGCCACCACACCCTTCAGCAGCCACCACCCTGATCAGCCAGCAGCCATCAACATCCACCAGCAAAAGGATTAGGAGTGGCTGAAAGCTCAGATGATGGTCAGCATTTAGCACTTAAGTATTTTTTAATTAGGACATGTATATATATATTTAAACATAATGCACACTTAACAGGTTATAGTATAGTGTCAACAAAACCCTTATGTGTGCTGGAAGAACAAAGATTCACTGACTTGCTTTACTGTGATAGTCACTCTACTGCCATCGTCTGGAACCCAACCTGCTGGATGTCCAAGGAATGCCGACAAAGAGGCAAAGTGTAATTTTTCTGCACAAGCCAATGTTTTATATCCATGAGGTCTAACATGGCAGCTACTAAGCACATGAAACATGGCTACTCTGACTGCAGAACTAGATTTTTAAAATTTCATTTAGGTGTGCCTGAGTGGCTCAGTCGGTTAAGTGTCCACTTCAGCTCAGGTCATGATCTCACAGTCCGTGGGTTCAAGCCCCGCATCAGGCTGTGCTGATAGCTCAGAGCCTGGAGCCTGCTTCAGATTCTGTGTGTGTGTGTGTCTCTCTCTCTCTGCCCCTCCCCCGCTTGCTCTCTGTCTCGGTTTCTCAAAATAAAGACATGAAAAAAAATTTTTTTAATAAAATAAAATTTCATTAAAAATTTTTTAATCTCATTTAAAATTTCACTTAAATGTAAATAGCCATGCCTGCTAGGTACGGCCTAGGTTTAAACAAGAAAGAGAGCTTCACTTTTGTTTCTACCTTCTGAAATAGAGGCACCATTAGCTAACCAAGTCAAACTCGCTCATTTTCTCAATGAAACTGGATTCCTCCCACAGTACCAATAAGTATGGCTTCACACAGCCACTCCCTGACCAGGCTTCCCTGGTGGCCACATCGCTGGCATCCCAGTATGGTCCCAGAAAGGCTGTCATCTATGAGTTTTGCTTAGAGCTGTCATCATTCACTGGTGGTTTTACTGTGCAGGTGAACAAATTTTACAGTAGTGAGTGGTTTGTATTAAGCATCTACATCCCGTTTTTCTTTTTTTATTACTTTTTAAAAATATTTATTTAAGAGAGATAGAGAAACAGAGTGTGAGTGGCGGAGAACAGAGAGAGAGGGAGACACAAAATCCAAAGCAGGTGCCAGGCTGAGCTCAGCACAGAGCTTGACATGGGGTTCAAAGTCACGAACCACGGGATCATGACCTGAGCCGACGCTGGACACTTAACCAACTGAGCCACTCAGGCGCCCCACGTCCCGTTTTTCTTAATTGCATTTGGTTAACTTTCCCCTGCTCATTCACCAAATGGCAATCCTTTTCTCCCCCAGACCCCAGACCTCGGTTATCTTCATTTCTTTTCACTGCCACCACATAGCCAACCACTCTATCAGCAAAGCCTGCTGGCTCCACTTTCAAAACCTCTCCAGAACCTGACCACTTCTCAACACAGGACTGCTCTTGTCTAGGCTGAGTCGCTAGCATCTCCTGCCTCAACTATTCCAAAGCTTCCCAATAGGTGTTCCCCTTTATCTTTTGCTCCTCTACAATCCATCTTCCTCAAGCCAGAGTGAGCCCTTCAGTAAGGTCTTCTCATTCTTCAGTTGAGAAACCTTTGATGGTTTTCCATTCTCAGTTGGAACAAAGTCCAAAACCTTTGGAACCATCAAGGACCTATGGAATATGTCAGCTCATCATCTCTTTAGCCTGGTCGGCCCCCTCTCTCCCATCGTTCTGCTCTTGCTGTAGTCTTTCTGGCTTTGTCTTCAAAGTGCTACTTACATTCCCTTCCCAGAATTTGTGCAGCACTTGCTTGTTCCCTTTACCTCTTTTTAAAAAAAATTTTTTAAATGTCTACTTCTATTTGAGAGAGAAAGTGAGTGTGAGCAGGGGAGGAACAGAGAGAGACGGAGGCAGAATCTGAAGCAGGCTCCAGGCTCCGAGCTGTCAACACAGAGCCTGACACAAGGCTTGAACTCATACCTGAGCCGAAGTCGGCAGCTCAACTGACTGAGCCACCCAAGCACCCCGCTGTTCCCTTTAACTTTAACATTTTTCTGCCAGATTTTCTCATGGTCTGGTTTTCATTTCTTCCAAGATTCCATTCAGATGGCACACTGGAGGCCTTCCCTAATACCTAATTTAAAACAAAAGCCTGTACTTCTTTATCCCTTCTCTGCTTCATCTTTCTTCACCGTGCTGATCACCACCTGGCATTGTACATTTCACGGTCAACTTCCTTCATTCAGAAATGCTTAGGGGCGCCTGGGTGGCTTAGTCGGTTAAGCGTCCGGCTTTTGCTTAGGTCATGATCTCGTGGTTTGTAGGTTCGAGCCCCGCATTGGGCTCTGTGCTGACTGCCAGCTCAGAGCCTGGAGCCTGTTTCAGAGTCTGTGTCTCCCTCTCTCTCTGACCCCCCCCGCTCACTCTCTCTCTCTCTCTCTCCTAGAAATAAATAAAAATATTTAAAAAAAAAAAAAAGAAAGAAATGCTTAAGTGCTGGGGTGCCTGGGCAGCTCAGTTGGTTAAGCAACTGACTCTTGATTTTGGCTCAGGTCATGATCTCACTGTTTGTAAGTTTGAGCCCCTCATCAGGCTCCACGCCAATAGTGCAGGGCCTGCTTGGGTTCTCTCTCCATCCCCCTACCCCATTTGCACACACTCGCTCTCTCTAAAAAAAATGTAAGTGCCATGACAGCAGGGACTTTACTCTGTTGCTATATTCCCACTACATTCAGAACAGTGCCTGACACAGAGCAGGTGGTCAATAAACTTACGGTGGGGTGCAGGGAAATGAGATCACAATTCTGATCAAGAAATACGCACCCACCTGCTCTCGCTGAGATTTTGGGCCCTTTCACTAAGTTCACATACTATCACCAGTGAATTTGCTAAAACGCAAATCTGTTTCTGCCACTCCTCTCTGTCAAACGTCAGATGGCTGATACAAGAACATAGAACAAATTATTGGATATGCTCTAATCATACTGACCTTTTCTCAGTTTTTAAAATCAAACATGCCCCTTTCCTTCTCCTACCCTTCACACCCAGTGTCCTACGTGTTTCAGACAATCCCACATCTCTGTCCTTCCACTGTCTCATCCCTGCCCCACCTTTCAAGATCTCAAGTCAAACCAAGTTTTCTCTAGTAAACCTCCTTTGCTGTGGCCCCCACACCCACCCCTGCAACAGTGGGGACCTTTTATACCCGGCACTTAGCTCGTGCTGTTGGAACTGCATTGTATCCTTATAGGCGGGCCATACAGATTCATAGTTAAGACAGTGGGTTTGAACCCTAGCTCCACCATTTATAGGGTGAATGGCCTTGGGCAAATTATTTTCCATTCTGTGGCTCAGTTTCCTCAATGGAAAAACTACTACTCACCCTCACAGAACTGCTGTGAAGCATTAGGCTGGTACTAAGTGCTCAATAAACATTGGCCCTAAATCTATCCACCCACTTGACTGTGAAGGACCAGACGGCTAGCAGTGTCTGCTCATTCTGTATCTCGGTGCCTGGCCCAGAGCCTGGCATATGTTAGCTGCCCAATGAATATCTGCTGAATAAATGCATGAATAAGTGGTTTATGGAGGACCAACTGGCCACCCCATCTAACTATCTTTATGAATCCTCTCCCCATTCTCATGGGATTGGGGGGCAGGAGGAGGAGGGGGAGAGAAATGAACCTTTGTTTCTTGTGGGTTATTTGGCTCACTTACCCACACCTGAATTGGACTTCAGTTCACCTTAATATCCATCACAAAAGATAGGTATTAACAGGAGGGGGCCAATCTGGAAATTTTCAAGCTCTTAAAGGAACTAATGTTTTAGGAAAAAAGCAGGTATGACGAATTCAAACACCCTTCTAATCCCACCCCAAGGCTAGCCCATTTTCAATCACTATCTTTTAAGAAAGGATTAGTCTTTTTTTTTTTTAAATATTTTTATTTATTTCTAGGAGAGAGAGAGAGACAGCGTGAGCAGGGGAGGGTCAGAGAGAGAGGGAGTCACAGACTGAAACAGGCTCCAGGCTCTGAGCTGGCAGTCAGCACAGAGCCCGACGCGGGGCTCGACCCCACGAACCGCGAGATCATGACCTAGTGAAAGTCGGACGCTTAACCGACTAAGCCACCCAGGCGCCCCATGAAAGGATTAGTGTTATCTCTGTATGGCCCGGGACCAATTCTGTTAGATAGCTGGTTATGTTTCCTCTCTCTCCTTGAGAACAAAGCAGATATGGGTGCTACCCTCAGGAAGCTTCAGACTAACAGGAAATACGTATATATTTAATAGAACAGTACACAAATAAATCATTACGTTTGTGATAGGACAATGCAGACAATAATATCATGCAACAGAAGGATCTGCCCAAGTCTGGACAATAAACATGAAAGCTGATGGAGAAGCAGGCATGAAGGTGAAGGTGGCAGCAGTGGGGTGACAAGGGGGAGGCAGGGAGACTCAGCGGGTCCTGTGCAAAGGCCTCTGGGCTCAGGGGATGTGAACACAGAAGGGCTGCGGCTCCAAGATGAAGCTGGAAAGATACTGCAGGGGAGCCAGACATCACAGGCTCATACAGGTCACATTAAGGACTTTGACTACTACCCTAAGACAGATGGAAAACTTTCAATGATTTTAAAAAGGAAATTATTTTTATTATCATTTTTATCACAGATCATTCTGTGTGGAGACTGGCCAGGAGGGGGCAAGACTGGAAGCAGGGATGAGGGAGAACATCATCGCAGTCCCAGCGAGGAACAAGGTTTCTTTGCCCAAGGGGGGGGCGGGGGCGGGGGGCAGTGCCTCCAGTGAAAAGAAATGCGAAGATCTGGCAACTATTTAAGAAGGAAGAATGTCAAGGGTGGTTTCTAGGTTGCTGGCGTAGCAGGCTGTAGGGCACTGCCACCTGTGAAAGAACACGTCCACGCAGCAGCCTGTGCTGTGCGTGAGCCATGAACAAGCAGAGGCTTAACATGAAGCTGGACATGCTGGACTAGAGGTCAGAAGGAGGCTTGGAGTAAACACACAGCACCGTGAAGCATTACCTGTGGCCAAAGGCCCAGGGGAGGAGGAAAGTTCTTCTCCTGTTACTATTTCCAAATTGATACATAACGTGCTAGGAAAAAAAATATTTCCCAAACCTTCTAATTCTGCTAGGGTAATAGGAATGAGTAAAAGGTGTCATATAAAAACAATTGAGGGGGTTCTCCAAAATATTTAGTTCTGTTGTTTTAAAATTTTATAAGAAAACATAAAGGGCTTAGAGTGGGCAAGGCATCCTTAAACAACAAGGAGATTTGCCGTACTCGTCTCCTCCTCCAAATCGAAACTTTAATTATAGAGCGATATTAATTACAACAGTATTATACTGACTCAGGGTTATACCAACAGACACTAGATTCAATGGAACCATGCGTACATTAAAACTTAATATCTGAGCCAGAAAGGCATAGCAATGAGGACAGAAGCGATGGTTTAGGCTACCCTTATGGGGAAAAAAATGTGAGATTGTACCTAACTATCTCATACAATACACCAAATTCAAAACTGGATAGATTAAGGACCTAAATGCCATAAAACTTTTTTTTAGAAGAAAATTCAGGCAAATAAATGACCCATCGGTATGGTGGACAAGACACAAAAAAGCATACAACCTAAGGCAAATGAAAAATAAAATTCAACTACAATCAAATGCAAACTTCAGCCCAACGAAAACAAACATGACATGAAGACTGTGATAAAGCTAAAACTGGAGAGAAGACTGATAGAACATATATCTAACAAAGAAGAATATATGAATAATTCCTACAAGTCAGTGAGAAAAAGACCAGCAAAGCAGCCCAGTCTTGCAAATGCTTTGTTACTCAAGTGTCATTTCTGGAGAAGCAGCAGCAGGGTGGGAAGGGAAAGGGGAGGAGAAGAAGAAGAAAGAACGATAGAGAGAAAGAGAGAGAGAAGCAAATCACACAGAGGAAGAGCAAACCATCTTGTGATGGATGACTGGCAAAGGTGGGGAACAGGCAAGATGCCCACCTGGTCAGTAAGGACAGGGCCTCCCTAACCTTCTTTGGAGGGCAATTTGTCAAAACTCTATTGAAACAAAATTTAACATCCTCTTGATTTGGCAACTGCACTTCTCGGAATTATCCAAGAGATAAACCCTCACAGATGTTGAGGAAAAAAAAAAAAATCAGCCAAGGACATTCTCTGTAATTCTCTGTTTCCAGTAGTAGAAAAATGAAAAATCAAAATGTCTAACAATGGGGGATAAGTTTAAGTAAATTACTTGTGCAACAGAATCTGAGATAGTGTCAACAGTGATAAGAACTATTGCTTAGGTAAACTATTAAGTGGAAAAAGCAAGATGTGGAATAGACTATTAACAAAAAAAAGAAGCAGGCTAGAAGGTGGAGGATGGAAAATTATATGCACCTAGATGCACAGATTATCTCTGCAGGAACACAAAAGAAACCAGTAAGAGTGACTGCCTCTGGGAAGCGATGTCAGCGACAGGTACTAGAGAGGTGTTTTCCCCTCACTGAACAGTCCAGAATACCTACCGTTTGGTTTTTAACAACGTATGTTACGTTCTCAACAAATAAAATCTGCTGAGAAAATTTTAGCCATTCTCAAATAATAACCAATAAAGAATGGTTTAGACAAATGACAGTATGTCCATACTAACACATATTATAATTAGCAGCTAAAAAGAACAGAGTAAATCTATGCATATTATAAAACACACACAAGTATTTTCAGGGGTAATGAAAATGTTCTAAAATTACTTGTGGTGATGGATATCCAACTCTATAAATACGCTAAAGGGCGCTGACCTGTATGTACACTTTAAATGAACGAATTGTAAGGTATGTGGATTCTACCGCAATAAAAGCTGTTAAAAGTATCTATACACACACACACACACACACATACACACACACACGCACAGAGGGGAGGGTGAGTGAGGAAACAGGTTCAGCAAACTGTGGCCCACAGGCCAACTGTGGCCCACCATTGGTCTTTATAAAGTTTTATTGGCACACAGGCACATTCATCCACTTCAAATTGTCTATGGCAGCTTTCACGCTAGCTCCAAAGGCAGAGCAGAGTACTTATGACTGGAACAGCAGAGTCTTCAAAGCCTAAAATATTTCCTACCTGGTCTTTTACAGAAGAAGTTTGCCAACCCCTTATTTTTTTTATAAAAATCTTTAGTTGTATAGTTCAGCATAAAACAACAGCTGCAGCATAGGATAACATGGTCAGCATGATATTACTTATGCTCTAAAACTACACACAACACAATATGACATATTTTCTGTAAGTGTAAGTAACAGTATGAGGAAGTTATCCCAAACTCCTATCTATGGTTACTCCTGAGAGGGAGCAGGCAGAAAGGATTGGGAGCTGGGCAAAAGGGGTCTTTGGCTTTATTTGCGATTTATTTGAAAATTGTTTCATTTAAGGAGACACAGTAATACTATTACCTGGGTAATTGACTTTTTTTTTTTTTTTTAGTTAATTGTTTAAAAGCAGGCTGACAGGGGCGCCTGGGTGGCTTAGTCGGTTAAGCGTCCGACTTTCGCTTGGGTCATGATCTCGCGGTTCGTGGGTTCGAGCCCCGCGTCGGCTCTGTGCTGACTGCCAGCTCAGAGCCTGGAGCCTGTTTCAGTCTGTGACTCCCTCTCTCTCTGACCTTCCCTGCTCATGCTGTCTCTCTCTCTCCTAGAAATAAATAAAACATTAAAAAAAAAAAAAAATTAAAAGCAGGCTGACAGAAGCAGAAAGTAACGGGACTAGGTAGTAAACTCTGGGCGCGCCTGGGTGGCTCAGCTGACCAAGCGTCCGACTTTGGCTCAGGTCATGATCTTGCAGTTCGTGAGTTTAAGCCCCACGTCAGGCTCTGTGCTGACAGCTTGGGGCCTGGAGCCTCTTTTAGATTCTGTGTCTCCCTCTCTCTCTGCCTTTCCCCGCTTGCACTCTGTCTCCCTCCCTCTCAAAACTAAATACACGTTAAAAAAAAGTCAACTCTGAACTTGATAAGCACTGCCAGAATTTTTAAATGTTCTGATCCTATGGCTTTCAACTTCCCAGATCTTTCTCTTGTTCCTCGTCCATATTTCCCCTTCATTAACTTCAGGACTGAGGTTTCCAAAGCGCAAGGTGCGATGAGGGAAGAGCCAGGGTGGCAGTGGGAGGGAGGACAACTACAAACGAGGCATGGACAGCGAATTACTGGGCCCTGTCCACGGTCCACTGTTTCAGGGATTTAGCTCCTATTTATTACGGGGCCCCAGTGGGGGGCGGGGGGGGTGGTGAAGACTCGAGAGTCTCACGCTTCGCATGGCTCTGCAGTTAGTTCCCACTCACAGCCTTCATGTCCCTAGTTTCACGTAATTCACATGACCTTCAAGAGAGCCCTGGGACTTCTAAAGTTTTCTGTACTTCAGGTAGGTTTACAAGTTTGACTAGTCTCGTAACACAGTACACCTTAAAAATGAAACCAAATGGTTGTCAAAGAGCAATTCAGGCCCTGAGAGGGGCACGTGTGGAACCGGAGCCCCGACTAAGCTGCTTTACACCATAATTTACAAAGATAACATGGGTACGGATACAAAACACATCTAGCCCATCTTTGGAACATTAAGTAGAAATTCAACAGGGAAAAAAGTAAACTAGTCTGGGACAATTGTTAGTTCTTATTAGTTACGGACACTGTTAACTATGGGAATGGACAGTTTTTCAAGGCAGAAGCATTAAATGTCAGATGTCGTTTCCAACTGTGTATATTTATATACAACGAGACCTCAGATAATCTACCTTCTAACCTACAGACTATGTACAGTTCTGGAAAAGGCAGGAACTCTAAAACAGTAATAAAAGACATCATCCAAAAGTTTTTTTTTTTTTAAGAGGTTAACTTCAAAAGATAGGACTTCATTAAGGGCATGACACTTAAAGAGACCTGTGCTAGGTCTGTTTCCATGAGCAATCATCAAACGGGAAACTTGTGCAACTCTCTAATTGTGGGTCCCACAACCACTTCTGCTTCCGAAACAGAAGCGACCGGACAGCATGGAGGGTTGCTTTTACTTGAGGTGCCCTGGGAAAATATGGCTGTGTATAAACTACAGTCACGGCGGGAAAAAGAGCACATTACATTCACCAAACTGCTCCTTATAAACAATCTGGTTTCAAACAAAACGCAGTACACTTGCAACAAATATTCACGAAGGAGAGAATAAGAAGGTGGGCAGCAACCAAAGAGAAGCATTAAACATTATATACACGTACACATATATTTAAACTTTATCTAATTTAAGTTTCTCCTTGACAAAAAAGGCTTGCTTCCAGAAAACTCACCTCCATGTTCTAGAAATACTCGAACACATCTTTCCTTCCCTCTCGCTGCAGAGAAGTGAAGCAGGGTCCAGCCATTGGCATCCCGGCCGTTTGGAGAATAGCCTTGTTCTAACATCTTCCGTACTGTGTGAACATCCCCGGCCGCCACTGCAGCCTGGATCTGCAATTCTTCCTGGAGTTCAGGGTTCCTTCGGCAATGGTGGTGTAACATCCTAGCTGAGTCCACTGTTTACCAAGGATTCATTAGGTCACAGGGAAAAGCCTTTAAGGGGACGGAGAAGACGTGAAATTAAGAACAGCCAGCTCTTCACGGTGTGTCCATTAAATAGCACAGAATTTTCCATTGTTAAATCACATAAGTCTTACTTATGAGTTCATCCTACAACTAATAAACATGGACCTCTTATAACCAACACTTTGGTAGCTTCCTGAAGATGATAAAAGATTTCAAACAAAAAGCCAGGCACAAAGCCCTAAACTGCAGTTACAGGAAATTTCTTCTGTAGTCTTTTGAAAACTCGAAGCAAACATCCTATGAACACAGCGGCATTACTTTAGGGATAATGGAAGGTGATGCTGGGCAGCTAGAAAATGGGAGACAACAGGAGTCAGATGAGTGCTTGTCTTAAGAGTTTGATTTCCCTGCGGTGCCGTGGGGTTTAGTCGGTTAAGAGTCCAAGTTCGGCTCTGGTCACAAGCTCACGATCCTTGAGTCTGAGCCCCGCGTCAGGCTCGGCTCAGCTCAGAGCCTAGAGCCTGGAGCCTGCTCGGGATTCAGTGTCTCCCTCTCTCTCTCTCTGCCCCTACCCTACTCAGGCTCTGCCTCCCTCTCTTTCTCTCAAAAATAAACATTAAAAAAACTTTTTAAAAAAAGAGTCTGATTTCCCCAATGTACCCAGTTATAAAACACTCAAGATTTCGATCGCAGATCAGTGAGTGAATAGAGGTATGAAATGGCCAATTCATAACCTATGAAGATTAAAGACTCTGAGAAGCAGTTTAAAAAAAAAGGAAAAGAAAAACTTTCAGATGTCTCCCCTAAAGTATTTCAATATTTTCTTTTTAGCCCCAAAGGGTGAAAGGTTTGGGGGGAAAGAAGTGGGTGGGGTAAAGTAAAATGCATAGAGAGTATGCATTTTCCTTTTATTTGTTTCTTTCTATCCTCGCCACTTTGTTATTTGATGCATGCATGACTTACCACCCCTCTTTTTCTGCCACATTATCTTTTCCACTTTTCTAATTTCAGTTTTCTAAAAGTTTTACTTTCATTGGCAAAGTACCAAGATCACACATGATATTAAAATCTGTAAGAATTGGGGCACGTGGGTGGCTTAGTCAGTTAAGCATCTGACTTTGGCTCAGGTCATGATCTCGAGGTTTACGAGTTTGAGTCCCTTGTCAGCCTCTCTGCTTGTCAGTGCAGAGCCGGCTTCAGATCCTCTGTCTGCGAACCTCCCCCCACCCAAAATAAATAAATTAAAAAAAAAGAAAACATACAGAATCCAAGTGAGATTAAAAAAAAAAAAACCTGTAAGAGTTGAAACCTGTTGATTCACCACATGAAAAAAGTCATTTAAAAAAAAAAAGTAGCATCCTGGGACTTCTGCACTCTCTAATAGGTCACAAAAGAGGTGTGCACTCAGGCTCAATGTAAAATGAGATCTCCTTCATGCAAAGGGGAAAAAGTCCAAATTGAACTGTGAAAAGTAGCATCTTACATGTGTGTACAAAAACTTTTTCAGTACATTTTTAAGCTTTCCAGAAGCTTACAGAAGCTTAAACTAATGTGCTTCTAAGTAGCCATTCCATCTGGGCTAATTTTAAGGACTAGATTAGACTCATCTCCTAATTAGGTGGCTTCCATTTCTAAAAATAAAAAATTATGTGATAAAGTCCTTTAAAGACACTTTGGTCTCCTATGTAGGTTAGACATCTTGGGATAATCTTGTTACGAATAATAATTTATCTTGTAAAACCTCTTGCTATAGATTGTGCAAAGGTAAACTTAAGCCTGACCTAGGTCAAATCATCACAGCTTAAGAGTACAATCAGATATCCTATGTTGTTTTATAAACTGAAAATGGTTATTTTAAATTCAAAAATATTGCTATTAAGTAATACAATTTAAAAATATCAGGCTACTGCTACAAAGAGCTATTTCCTAAGAGAAAATTTGGAAATGAGGAATTTCCTGAATTCTTTTCCTTAATAAACATGATTTCCCCCTTATCTCTTCACTTAACTACTTTTTTAATCAACATTATAAAACTAAGTCTCTAGTCCTAAAAATGTTAAAACCAAGAACCCTTTTAAATAGGTTTTTGTGTATTTTTAGAGTTATAAGAGAAGATGTTGAAGATCATTGGAAGAAATTAATGAGTACTACTATATGCTCAAATCAACTTTAACAGATTTTTTAAAAAAAATGAGACCATTATCTTGGCTCTCAAATGAGGTCTACCGTGTAAGATTCAAACAGTACCAAAAAATAAATAAATAAACCTGGATTTTCTTGTGTTTAGTGTATTCAGTTGTTTTGAAGGGAAAAGTAAAAGCTATATGGATTTTCTTCCTCAGGGTTGCACAGATGACCAATGACCCTGAGTCACTTACCTTACAGAAGAATGTCCCTTCTCCTGATACGTGGATTGCCTAATAACCATTGTGCACATACAGCATTGTGAGGAGGAGGCTCAGAGTGTGTCCAGATTGCGGCGTGAATGAGCTTTCTTAACCTAAAAACAAATACCAATTATGGGAAGATTCCTAAAAATAATAAGGAATCAGAGCTGCCTACACACTCTACCTTTCAATGAGCTTAAATTTTAGCGCTTTACAACAAACATCCAGAGCTGAGAAAGAACACAGGTCAGTTCTTAGAGAAAATGATCTTGAGACTTAAATTAATCTCTAAACTGATCCAGGATATGGTATATTTTCAGGGATTTTTTTTCTTAAAAGGACAGTTTTTTGAAAAAGAGTAAATTAAAAAAAAATCACACATTTGAAATTCAGATGCAAGCACAGGTTCCTTTTATCTTATCTTTTGCTCTTTTCAGAATATATTTTCAGACTTGCTTCATCTGAATTACTTTTTAACTGACGCTGTTAGGCGCTTGCAATTTCTAAACAGGACAAAAAGGAAAGTATGTGTTCATTCAATACAGTAGGTGGCCAGGGCCAAAATGGAATCTATGACAACCAAAAGGAGAGTGTGTCTTTAAATGCTGGCTCTTCATATATATGCCCCAAAAAACATTATGTTAATCACATCGAAACGGTTATTCCTTTATATATACATCAAACTGCGTAAAAGATGAACAACATTCTTGCCAGCTTCCCTATATGAATTCTGGAAAAATCCTCTCTACAACTGAAAGAAAAAAGGATCTTTCTTCATATGGAGTAAATCCTAGGTCTGTGAACTCCATTAAGGAGAGGAGCACATGCTAAGTGACTTCCACACTTTATGCTCGAATCACTCTACAAATTATTCACTGGGAGAACTACTACCCCATCCCAGTAGGGTGGGTATGCTGAGCCCTCTATCACTTAAACAGGAAAGACTGACAACCTGATATACTACGGGGAAGAGTGGCGGTCACAGGTGCCACTGGTTCACACCAGAATTTTCAACCAATCCACATCAGTATATAGTCCACTTTCACCCTTTCCTTTTTCCACACCTTTTTCCCCCTTGTCAAACTCATTTAAGAAAGGCCAAAGACTTGGCCAACATGCACCTGGAAATAATAGTTAACTTAAAACTGCCTATCATTTCTTAAAAAATGAATTCAAGAATTAGACATGATCAGAACAACTCCTATAAGGCAAGCTGCAAAAAATGCAGAACTATCCTTACAGAAATGCGCTCAATTCTGAGAGTGGGGCAGGGATTATACAAGATGAGCCTGGAGCGCCTCACTGTGCCAAAAAGGAAGCGCTCAAAGAGAAATGCAGTGATGGGAGAATGTCACAGGAACATGGGAGCCAGCCACAAGAGCTCTGAGTGGCCAAGATAGAACGATTTGAACAAGATAATGTAAGCAGTATGGATTCTAACCCAAAGTCTAGAATAAATACCAATAGGCCCATAATGCTCTGATTGAATTAAGGGCGGAGGAGACACAAATCTCCTGTGCAGAATTCCATGTTAAGTGTATGGATCCCCCTACTCAGGGAGGTAGCACAACTCCCTTCTCCTTTAGTGTGGGCCATGTAGACACTTCCTTCCCATGAGGACAGCATGGAAAAGGAGGGCAAGAGCAACTTTAACAGCGAGAAACCGGAAAAACACTGCCTCAGCCTGGTGACCACCATTAACACCAGCTATGCCAAGTCATGTGACTAGTATGGTATGAGGAGAATGGCAATTTACCTTGGTGATCTTTCTCTCCAAAGCCCATAACGCCCACCTAATCATGAGAAAAATACCACACAAATTCTAGTTGAGGGGCATTCTAAAAAATACCTGCCCAGTTCTCCTCAAAATGTCAAGGCCATCAAAAACAAGGAAGTCTGAGAAACTATCATGGCCAAGAAGAGCCTAAGGAAACAGGATGACTAAATGCAATGTGGTATCCTTGATGAGATCCTGGAACAGAAAAAGGGTATTATGTAAAAGCTAAAAAAAGTCTGAACACGGTATGGTTTTTAATTAATAATCACGTTCATTGTTGGTTCATTAATTGTGATAAATCCATCTATTAATATAAGCTGTTGGTGGAAACCAGGTGTGGAGTATACGGGAATTCTGAACTATCTGTGCAATTTTTCTGTAAATCTACCACTATACTAAAATTAAAAATTTGTTTAAAAAATGGGAACGGAGGTCTCCAATGATGAGCCTCCAGCATTTTCCACAAATGAACAGGCGATTGCTTTCCACACGCGCTACATTTCAAAAATCAACGCTGCAGGATGCCTTACTTCTAAGAGTGTCCTTGGTATCCGCTGCCTCCCAAGAGAAGCAGAGATGGGCCTCAATGGTTTCAAGCCTTTTAGGAATCTGTTTCTTATGCATTCTATCTACCCCATCTCTACTTCAGGGAGGCAGAGGGGCTAAGTGGGGAGGAGGGCATGCAAGGTGGGGGGCTTAGGGGGATATGAAATGGTACCAATTTATTAATAATAAGAAGAAAAGGCTTTGTGTTAAAGGATGAAGTGACTATCTCTCCGAAAAAGAAAGATGCACAAACCGCAGTAACTTGCAGTAATGCCTTATGAGCTACTTCAATCAGACAAATAAAGTCCTCAGGTCCCCTGACAGTGTGTTTGGCATACTGGTAGGCCTTGGCCCCGGGTGTTGTCCCCGGTAGAACTTTACTAGAGAGTTCTGCATTCTTAAAATAAATCAGATATATCTAAAAATGTTAAGATCATTTTTCCCTTCTGACAATACCAAGTGCTATAAACAATAACTATAGGTTTCAACCAAAAAAGCACTCTTTACATGCAACAGTTTTTACTGGAGAAAACATAAGACACGCATACACCACGCACACACTGTCCCTTGTCAGCTGCATGCCTTAAATTATGAAGGGCAATGACTTATCACCATTACCAAAATATCCTCACAGTACAAAGCACCAGACAAGTAATTTATTTTATCTTGGTGTTATTTTAGGAGAGTTTGCACTTAATAGACTATAGTTATCCACATATGAATACATTTTTTAAAAAGGTTACTGAACTTAAAAAGTAAATACAATATCTAGTACTAAACGTACTATTAAAAAAAAATCAGAGAGAAGTTGGGGTGCCTGGGTAGCTCAGTCAGTTAAGCATCTGATTTTGGCTCAGTTCATGATCTCACAGTTTTTAAGTTCAAAGCCCTGCATCGAGCTCTCTACTGTCAGTGCGGAGCCTACTTCAGATCCTCTGTACCCCACTCTCTCTGCCCTTCCCCTGCATGGGTTCTTTCTCTCTCTCAAAAATAAATACTTTAAAAAATATATCACAGAGAAGTACAGACATGAGATTGGAAAAAAGTCTATTTTCCCTCAAGGAGTGCAGGTCTGAAAATCTGATAGTTCATGAAGACGTCACCAATAAAATAACAGAATATGGCCAAGGAGGCTATTTCCTAGAGAAATAAATATACAATGTAAGCTTTTTTAAATTAATGACTCAGAATGACTAAAATTCTGAGGGTAAATCTTTAGAAATTCCATTCCAGGTTTCAGTCAGAAAAGAAAAAAAAAAAAAAAGACAGACAAGACTTCAGAATTATGTATCAAAATGAACCACTTCCCCAATGTGTCTCATTTTTATATGAGGTTTTACTGCATGACAGTGTGTTGAATAGTGTTGTTTAAATTTTATGAATCCATCTCTTCTAATCTACTTTGGGTCAAAAGGAAATCATGCAGGCCTCTGAGCTTTTACACTGTTGACCATACCAGAAACTATACATTTAGGAAATAAAATGTTAACACTGGGGTGCCTGGGTGGCTCAGTCGGTTGAGCTTCCCACTTGAGCTCAGTTATGATCTTGCAGTTCACGAGTTTGAGACCTGCACTGGGCTCTGTACTGATAGCTCAGAGCCTAGAGCCTGCTATGGATCCTGTATCTCCCTCTTTCTCTCTCTGCCCCTCCCCACTTCTGCTCTCTCTCTCTCTCTTTCAAAATAAATAAATAAATAAATAAATAAAATGAGAACACTAAATTCCATAAAGATGCCAAAGGAATTTCATTAAGTTAAAACTAAACTTCTTGCTTCACATAATTAAAAGAAGTTTATATTCACAGAACAGAGTGAAGAGTAAAACAACTATAAAATAAAATATATTTAAGACCGGTCTAAAATTGTCTAAAACTTTCACCAGATTTGCCACATGTCCCCGATTTCCTCTGGCATAAATGATTAGCCACTAATGGCTCTTTGCATATTATTTTCACTAAAAGTCCACACATTTTTGGATTAGGTGATACAAATTAGAACTGTTCTTTCAGATTTCACACCAACTAGAAACAAGATAACAGCTTGCTACTCAAAAAAGGAAATAAGCATTTCTTTGTAGAGCAGAGAGAGATACAGGCTGGTAAGAAAATAAAATCAGCAACTCCAAGCATATTGGCTCTGAGAGAAAAAAAAACAACAACACCATTGGGTCCCAAGCTCTAGGAGGGAAGATGGCTGCAGAAACACTATGAAGCCCAAGTGTGCAACATGGCTAAGGTCTATGCTGACCAGCACTATTTGTACGATCAAGAGCCTGGAACCCAAATTAAAGTAGAGTGTTTTTTAGTATCACTCCACATGGTTAGCATGGTGTTGATGTTCTAAAAGAAGTAAGGGTATTCATATTCCCTCCAAATTACTGGGCCTCCGTGTAACACAAGGATGTGTTATCATGCACAACTTATCTATAATTCTCAAATGTTCCAGCAGAAAAACCAACCATTTTCACGGAATGTGAAGGAGGCAAGAGAAGAAATTGTATAATTCACTTATCCAGACTCAAGGCAAGGATAAAATCACAAGTGCTGTAAATGAGGAGGTTTTGTCAATATTATCTTATTAACCCTTGTCTGGCTTCCTCATCTTAGCAGTCTTACGTCAGTACCTAGAAGGTTTGAGAGAAAAGAGACAATTGCTTTCCTTAGGTAATGTCTTCAGCTGAGAATGAAATAAAAGGCTGTAAGTCAGATATTCGGTAATATATAAACCTTATCTGACTTTAGTAGACTTTTTAGGAATAGTATGAACTTCTGTGTTACCAAAGTTAAATGTGGAGAAAATACACACGTGTAAAATATAATATTAAATAATCATGCATGGTATTACTTCAGGTATAAAGAATACAAGTTTAAAGCCACAACATACTTAAAATGCATCACTGTACATCTTCAGCTAAAATCAGTTATTCTCTCCATGTGACTCTAAATCTATATTTGGTTATCAGATAAATAAGGCTCTTTCCATTTTTTTCTCTAAAAACCTGTATACCCGGCAATCGAATTAACACCAAGTTAACTACCAGTCCGAAAAACATAAACTACCTAACTGTCCACACTGGTAAATAATTACCCATATTAAATGTTTTAAATGTTCGACATAGTCTAGACCAAACACTCTCAAATCAGGCTAATACTAGGAATAGATGCCAAGGATTTATAAATATATTCCCTAATCATAGAAAAACCGTTAAAAGCTGAGAGGAGCAATGAAATATTACTTAAGCAATGAGAATGACCTGGTTGGCAACCAGAAGAAAGCAGTGTTCTCTCTGTTACCTTACATGCCTGATTTGCCACAGACCTACACCCTTAACCATCTCAGGTGGTAACACCCCTTGCAAATGAAAACATGCTAGAGTCCTCTCTAAAGTAGAAACAATATGCAAGTGAGAAGGCCTGAGTAGAAACCACATCATTCATCTTTACCTTAAAAGCATACTTCAACTATTTTAGCATTTAAAAAACAAAAATTCCTAGAGTAATCATTGGGGATGTCTCTGGTGATCTGCATATTTACATAATGAAAATTGCCTTTGACTTTACAGGCTTCTGCCTACCTTTTACTGAAGAGAAGTGGACCCTATATGCACGTAAAGGCTGCCCTAAATGTTCACCATGGAACAGTCACTGGAAGATACTGATTTTCAATTCCATTCAGTAGCACACACTCTCCCTTTGGAGTCCAGTTCCATGTTCATGAATATGCAAACCCTCAGAGCACTTAAAAGTATCTTTAGCAACGTCTTCACAATTCAAAGAATGAGGAAAGGCATTAATTTCTTTTGGGGGAAGGCAGAAAGTCCAGTGGAACAAAGTAAATCAAAGATTTCCTAACAACTTCTGCTATTTTAAGTACTTCTTTGTACCTGAAATTCCCTAAACAATCTGAGATATTAAAATAACTCGGAGATTAACAAGTCACTTTATACTCCTGTTATTGGATGTTAGAAAAGTCATTCACTTGACTAATTTGTGAATTAACTCTTATATAATTTCCCTGATCATATTCCATCTGTAGGAATTACATGCATGTCCTAAACTTACCTTTGGTGCATTTTTCTGAGGCAGCAACAAAATACAGAAATGTGACCACATAAATTAGATGCTGAAATTTCAATCTAACAACTTATCTGTAAGGATTCTGAAATAAGAAAACTTATCTATGAAGAGTGCATGAATAAAGCCCTAGATTCTAAACACACAAAAACATTCCATTGTTTTCAAATTCTTGAGTGTCAAATGATTAACAAAATACTGTATGAAGTTTTTTAAGTTCTTCTAGAAAATCCAAGGTGTCACAAATGTTACTACTTATCATTTTATAACAGTTTCAGAACCCATTCCCATCTGTCACACAAAAACACATAAAAGCGGGAAGAGTTAGTTATACGCAAGTGCTTCAGGAACAAATATTGCTTTCATACTATCCACGCTGTTAAGGTACACAGACTCACTTTTCACTAGAAAAAAGTTATTTTCTGAAACTCATAAATTTCAAGCCATTACTGTGTCTTCCTCTACCAAACCCCTGTCAGTTAGTTTACTCAAAAGATTTTCTGACAGATTTAGAGGAGAGGTGATAGGAAAACAGAAGGGGAAAACAGAAAATCGTGGTTTAATTAAAAAGCAGAGTCATTCAGAATTAACAAGCAATTAACAAGGAATTGAGGAATTCCTCAGAGAGTAAAGTGGGGGGGAGCTACAGAAAGGTCCCAAAGTCTCAGAGCAGGGTAAATGGTACAGCGTACCGAAAGATAATGCAAAAGAAAAGAAAAAGAAAACACAATGTACAAAAAAGGGAAAATACGTTTCTGGGATAGAGAAGTTATTGTTAATTAAAATCTTAACGATGAGATACCAACAATGTTTTATTTTTGCTGGGAAACTGGATGCCAGGAAAGAGTTGCATTTCCACGTAACCACGCTGAAAATAAAGCAATGCTTAATGAGGTAGGGGCTAGAAATAAACAATGGGGGAGGGGAGGTCTGGCTTATTACCTTTACAGAAGATGCTGGTCAGAGGCTCGCGGCGGCTTCTCTGGTGGGTGGCTTGACCCCTTCCTGCTCTCTCTTCTCTCCTCTAGTCAGCTCAAACCTGGAAAGCAGAAACCAGTGAGTGGTGCAGGGACCCAGGGGCGAGGAGGAGGGGGCTCTGAGAAGGGGCAGCAAAAGAAGAGTGATAAGGGCAGGCAGGAAGAAGCAGGGATTCTTCTCCCCGGCCAGCCCCCTTCCCCTCAGGGGAGGTAACTGACTTTACCTGTCTCCTCAGCTGCTGCTTCTCTTCCTCCTTTCAGCCTTCTCCACACTCACCAACTTCTCCATTGAACAAACACCCCAGGCAGGGCCGGACACGGGTGTTCCTGATCCTTCTCGGTGCCTCACGGCCCCAGCCCGCTGAGCATCAAGACAGCCGAGCAGAATGAGGGCGACTATCCTGACCGCCGGGCAGCCTCGGGGCAGGGGTGCGGGGAGGAAGTCCCGGCTCGGGTGGGGGGGGGGGCAGTCCCGGTCTGAGGGCTCGGAGCAGGGGGCTGCCGCGCTCCGGGCCGGAGGCTCCCAGCTACGGAGGCACACGGGAGGTCTCGGGGCAGCGAGGTCCCGGGTCATACACGGTCCGAAGTGCCAGCCGCGGGGGCTCCAGGCAAGGGGCTTTCGGGATGCACTTTGCACTGGGCCACCCCCGCCCCCTCCCTCCAGCACTTTGGGGTCACTGGGATGGGACCAAGCCTTCAGCAGCCAATCAGCGTCCGCACTGGAGCCTGAGCCCGGAGCCGTAAACCAGGTCCGGGGTGGGTGGGGGTGGGGGGTGGGGGCGACTTGGTTGGTTGGTTGCTTCCTTCTCTCCTCCTTACTCCAGCTGCCCCCACCCCTTGCCTGCCGTAAAGCCATCTGCGCATTCGCGACAGTTAGAGGAGGCGTGCCGATCGAGGCTGGGACTCGTCTCGGATTGGCCTCACTCACTTCCCCCTCGGCTTCCCCCCTGTGGCTTCCGATGCTCCGCCCCTGGCGGAGGGACTCGAAGCCGTTGCTAAGAGACACTGTACGCCGAACGGGACCTCTGCGCATGCGGAAGGAGAGCCCAGCTTCTACTTTCCGCGAACTACGGTGGCTCGTAGGGCGCTGCTATTTGTTGGGATGGCGGTGGCAAGGCTGAGTCTCCCAAGCCAGATCCCCGGCAGGTAACTGGGAGCGGCCTCGGAGCTCGGCGGCGGTGGAGGAGTGTGTGCTGCCGACTGAGAGACAGGTCAGAGGGTCTAAGGTTGGGGAGGCGGCGGTCCGCAGGAAGCGTGGAGAGGGGCGCCCTGTGCCGCCGCCCCTCCTCAGCGCTTTTCAGAGGCGGGTGCCGGGTCTGTGGCTCGTCTTTCGGTCCCCAAGGCACCGTTACCTACCAGGCTGGGCTTACGTCGCGCGGAGAGAAGAGGACTCTCTTTGGAACGGCGGCAACGCTTCAAGAGCTTTCCTGCAAGGATAGCGACCCTCACGGATTTCTAACAATGGAGGGGAAAGGAGAATGGAAAAAATAACGCGAGATGGACGGATTTGCTGAGTGCATGTTTAGTAAGGGTTTACCGGCCAGGCACTGTTCTAGCCGGTAGGGCGACAACAGTGAACAAGATAGGTGCTGTCACTTGTCCTCATGGAGCTTACGCTTGACACAAAATTATCACATAGGGACAGGTTATATAGAGAAAGTGAGGCAAATAATGAGACCGAGTTTAACTAAGATGTGACGACTATTTTAGATAAGCGGTCAGGAAAGGTCTCTGAGGAGGTGACACATGAGCCGAGATCCGAAACGAGGAGAGGGGCCAGCCGTGCCGAGATCTGGGACGGGGAGTGGGGGTAATTTTGCAGGCTCTGATGCTGGAGTAACCTTTGCTGTTTAGCAGCAACCGCAAGAAAGACCCCCGTAGTCAAGCAGAGTGAGTTAAGAGGGAGAATAACCGGTAGTAAGGTTGGGGGTGTGGGACAAGCTGCGGATCTTTGCAGGACCTTGTAAGCCATGTAGGGAGGTCATGTAGGGGAGTCACAATTATCTTACGTTTTGAAAAGACCCCTGGCTGCTCAGTGGAAAAGACTGTTGCTGGGAGCGGGGTGACTGCAAATGTGGAAGGCTGCTATGGTGATCTAAACAAGCGTTGATGTTATTTTAAACTAAGCCATCCGATATACCAAACATTTGGCTACTACCGATGTCCACATAGAAAGGCCTATCTGATCATATAAAGGAAGTAATTTAACGTCAGTTACTTTTAAGTAATAAGATAAATTAAGGTGTTGTGTTTCAGGTGGGAGTCGCTGCAAACACTTTAAATTTGCCCCCACCCCCATGTTTTCTTTTATACTATTCTTCATTCAGGAGTACATGTTTTGGTGCTTTCCTCATGCGCTGCCTTTTGGCCTATGTAAGCAAACAGCTCAGTCCTGCCCAGGGAAGCCCATAGTCAAGGTCTGAGTAAACCAAACCAGAAAATATTTATAGACCATGCAGTGAGATAAATAGTGTAGTACAGGCTGAGGGAGCACTTGCAGGGCTTCCTACTTCTGAGTTGGATATGTGAAAGGCTTCCTCTGAACTGCAGGTTTCCACATTAAAAGTTGAGAGTGGTTTAGTCAGAAGGTGCCAGGCAAATCTTGGGAACCCTCAAAGTGCACGGTTTTTGAGGACCTTAGAGAAATCCTGTAGCTTAGTTTGTGGGTCAGAAAGGTGAGGAAATTCCAAGAGGCAGATCTTGAAGGACCTGCTAAGCCCTGTCCAGGGGTTTGGACTTTTTCTTAAGGAGGGTGGAGAGGTTTTTCAGAGGCAAATGGGTGTAAGATGGGCTAGGAAACAACCATGTAGCAAAAAATCTGTTGCAGTTTGTCGGGGGCAGAAGTGTTGTACTATAGTAGTGGCCGTGGGAATGGAGAGAAGTAGGGTGTGGAAGGGTTCCAGGTAGATGTCCAGGTTTTCTAGCTTGGGTGACTCAGAGATACCATAAACTGAGATGTAGGAGAAAACAAATTTGAGGGACCATAAAAGTTGAGTTGAATTTGCTGAAGGACCTCGGAGCGGAATTCTGATGGCACTTTGAGTCTGGAGCCCAGAACTCTGGGCATACTTGGGTACAGCACCCAGAAGACAACTATGGACTCTAACTGTGGATTCTGGAGTTGTTAACATGGAGATAATAATTTAACACATTGAAAATCCATGAAATTGCTCTAAGAAGAAAGAGGCTATAGAGGACTGAACACTTAAAGATCCCAACTATTTTCCCTCATTTTATTGAAAAATGATTGGCCTACATCATTGTATCTGTTTAAGGCATATGGCATGATGGTGTGATTTTTATAAATTGTGAAATGGTTGCCACAGCAGGTTCAACTAACACCCATCTTCTCATATAGATACATAGAAAGAAATGAAAGAAAAATAAATTTTTCTTGTGATGAAAACTCTTAGGACTTACTCTTTCAGCATCTTTCCTGTATGTCATATAGCAGTGTTAGCTATAGTCATGGTGCATCTTACATCCGTAGTATTTATTGAACTAATAACTGGAAGTTTGTACCTTTTGGCCACCTTCCTCCAATGCTCCTCTACCCCATCATCTGCCTTAATAACCACAAGTCTGATCTCTTTTTCTATGGGTTTGGGTTGTTTTTTGTTTTGATTCCACATATGAGTGAGATTATACAGTATTTTTCTTAGCATAATGCCTCCAAGGTCCATGCATGTAGTTGCAAATGGATTTCCTCATTGTTTATGGCAGAATAATTTTCCATTGTATGTATATTACACAACTTTTTCATCCATTGGGGACCCTTTGGTCATTTCCATGCCTTGGCTATTGTAAATAATGTTGTTAGGAATACAGGGGTGCAGATGTGTTTTCAGGTTGGTTTTTTTTGATGCTTTCGGATGTATTCCCAGAAGTGGAATTGTTGCATCATGTGGTAGTTGTATTCTTAATTTTGTAAGGATCCTCCATACTGCTTTCAATAGTGGTTGCCCATTTTATGTTCCCAACAGCAGCGCGCAAAGGTTCCCTTTTCTCCACCCCTTGCCAGCATTTGTTAACTCTTTTTCATCATGACCATTCTTAACAGGTGTGAGGTGATATCTCATTGTAGTTTTAATTTGTATTTCCCTAACGAGTGGTGAGGTTGAGCATCTTTTCACATAGCTGTTGGCCTTTTGTATATCTTCTTTGGAAAACTGTCTAGGTAGCTCCCTTGCCGATTTTTATTTTTTTTAATTATTTTCATTATTTTTATTTTTTAATATACATCCAAGTTAGTTAGTATATAATGCAGTAATAATTTCAGTAGTAGAACCCAGTGATTCATCCCATACATATAATACCTATAATAATAGTGTTCATCCCAACAAGTGTCGTCCTTGATATCCCTTACCCATTTAGCCATCCCCCCCGCCCACAACCCCTCCAGCATCCCTTAGTTCTCTATATTTTAGAGTCTCTTGGGGTGCCTGGGTGGCTCAATCTGTTGAGAGTCTGACTTCAGCTCAGGTCCTGATCTCACAGTTTGTGAGTTTGAGCTCGGCGTTGTGCTCTGTGCTGATGGCTCGGAGCCTGGAGCCTGCTTCGGATTCTGTGTCTCCTTCTCTCTCTGCCCCGCCCCTGCTTTTGCTTTGTCTCTCTCTGTCTCTCAAAAATAAACAAATGTAAAAAAAAAAAAAATTAAAAAAAGTCTCTTTTGTTTTGCCCCTCTCCCTGTTTTTACATTATTTTTGCCTCCCTCCCCCTATGTTCATCTGTTTTGTATCTTAAATTCCACATATAAGTGAAGTCATATGACATTTATCTTTTTCTGACTAATTTTGCTTAGCATAATACCCTCTAGTTCCATCCATGTTGTTGCAAATGGCAATATTTCATTCTTTTTTGGTTGTCAAATAATACTCCATTGTATATATATATATGTATATACCACATCTTCTTTATCCATTCATCTGTCGATGGACATTTGGGCTCTTTCCATACTTTGGTTGTTGCTGATAGCACTGGTATAAACATTGGGGTGCATGTGTCCCTTCGAAACAGCACACCTGTATCCTTTGGCTAAATACCTAGTAGTGCATTTGCTGGGTCATAGGGTAGTTCTATTTTTAATTTTTTGAGGACACTCCATACCATTTTCCAGAGTAGCTGCACCAGCTTGCATTCCCACCAGCAGTACAGAAGAGTCCCCCTTGCTCCGCATCTCACTAGCATCTGTTGTTTCCTGAGTTGTTAATTTTAGCCATTCTGACTGGTGTGAGATGATATCTCATTGTGGTTTTGATTTGTATTCCCCTGATGATGAGTGATCTTGAGCACCTTTTCATATGTCTGTTAACTGGTTGTCTTCCTTTGAAAAGTGTCTATTCTCATGTCTTTTGCCCATTTCTTCATTGGATTATTTGTTTTTGGGGTTTGAGAAGTTCTTTATAGATTTCGGATACTAACCCTTTATCTGATACATCATTTGCAGGTATCTTCTCCTATTCCATTTAATTTTGCTGATTCCGTCACTGTGCAGAAGCTTCTTATCTTGGTGAGGTCCCAATAGTTCATTTTTGCTTTTGTTTCCCTTCGTTTGCCCATTTTTAAATTGGATTACGTGTGGTTTTTTGGTTGAGTTGTACAAGTTCTTTATGTATTTTGGATATCAGATGTGTGGTTTGCAAATTTTTTTTCCATCCCATAAGCTTTCTCTCCACTTTGCTGATGATTTATTCAGCTGTGCAGAAGCTAGTTAGTGGGACATAGTTACACTTGTTTATTTTGTTGCTTCTGCTTAGGTTTCATCCAAAAAATTACCAACAGCCATATCAAGGAACTTATTCCTGTGTTTTCTTCTAGGAGTTTCATGGTTTCAAGTCTTACATCTAAGTCTTTAATTAATTCTGAGTTAACTTTTTTGTAAGTGTAAGATATGGGTCCAATTTCATTCTTTTACATGTGAATATCCAGTTATCTCAGCACTATTTATTGAAAAAACTGTCTTTTCTCCATTGAATGTTCTTGAGTCCCTTGTTAGATATTAATTGGCTGTATACGTGGGGATTTATTTCTGAGCTCTCAATTCTGTTCCATTGGTCTCACTGTTTTTATGCCAGTTTTGATGACTATAGCTTTATAGTATAGCTTGAAATCAAGAACTGTGATGTCTCCTGCTTTGTTCTTTCTCAGGAATTTTTCTGGCTTTTTGGGGTCTTTTGTGGTTCCGTGTAAACATTAGATAGTGTTTTTTCTTCTTCTGTAAAAAATACTTTTGGAATCTTAATAGGAATGGCATTGAATCTGTAGATGACTTTTGGTAGTATTGACATTTTAACAATATTAATTCTTCTAATACGTGAACATGGATACCTTTCCATTTAGTTTGTCTTTGAATTCTTTTATCAGTGCATTGTGGTTTTCAGAGATCTTTCACCTCCTTAGTTACATTTATCCATAAGTGTTTTGTTTTGTTTTGTTTTTAATGATACCGCATATGGGATCAATTTCTTTATATCTTTTTCAGAAAATTTGTTAGTGTACCAAAATGCTACTCATTCTCATTTAATTTTGTATCTTGCAGCTTCACTGAATTCTTTGATTAGATCCAACATTTTTTTGGTTGAGTCTTTAGGATTTCCTTTATGTAAAGTCAAGTCCTCTGCAAATAAAGATAGTTTTACTTCTTCCTTTCTAATTCTGATACCTTTATTTCATTTTCTTGCCTGATTGCTCTACCTAGGACTTCCAATATTGGAGAATACCAGGGCATGGAGAAAGTTGAAAAGTGGAACTAGGAGGGCAAAGGGAAGATGCCCAGCACATGACATGCTGTTGGAAGATATCCCTCTCCCATCCATCTTTTATAGGGGAGGGAGGGCCTCTTGAAATCACAGTTTACCTGCTGTCTTCCTTTTGTCTTCCAGGCCTTGTCAGTGCCTTAGCCATCCCATCAGCCTTCCCTAACTTTGGCATCACCCTTGAAGTTTCTATAGACTCTAACTAACTCATTTTATTTATTTGTTCGTTCATTCGTTTGTTTAGACATAATGATTGCTGTCTTAAGACAGAAACCAGAATCATGGAAGGATAGCCTTTGTTTAGAGGGCCTCAAACTCTGCCTCCAGAATCACAGGGTCTTCAGTAATGGGGCAGTGGGGAATTAGTGACCTGTCGAGCTGTGATCAGATTTGAACTTACTGTCAGGTTAGGCCAAAGCCCAGTTTTGAGTTTCCCAGTCAATTGACAAGCTATAATAGCTTTTCATATAAAGAAACACATTTTTTCATTATAATATTGACCATGAAAGTAATTATTTTTCTGCATTCTGAATTTAAATATATAGACTATCAAAAGAAAATCTCCTAAAAGAGGTAATGGCATCTTTTTTATTGTTGTTGTTGTTTTCTGAATACAAAAAAAAAAAAGATTAAATTACTAGCAGTTTGTTTTTTGACCATTTTGAAAATGGGCGATGGCAGAATGTTTTCTAATGAATAGACTGTGCACTTAAAATTTCTACCTATTTTTTCCTAAGAATACTATAAATTTTTTTAATGTTTATTTCTGAGAGAGAAAGAGAGACAGCGTGTGAGCAGTGGAGGGGCAGAAAGAGAGGGAGACACAGAATCAGAAGCAACTTCCAGGCTCTGACACAGAGCCCAGGATGGGGCTTGAACCCATGAACAGAGAGATCATTACCTGAGCCAAAATCAGATGCTTCGCCGACTGAGCCACCTAGGCACCCCTTTCTTAGGACTATTTTTCAAGAAAACACTTTATAGCATTTTAAAATGCCATTCTGCTCAGTTTTCAGTCTAGGAATTTTCAGAATCAAAGTTCTAATATGTTTACATTTAGATATAGTTGATATTTATGAAACTCTATGTATATTAATGCTTGGGATCAAAAGGCTGAGGTCTATAGCTGAAGTCATGATGTTATCTTTTTTTTTTTTTTTTTAGGCTTCATGCTCAGCATGGAGCCCAGTATGGGGCTTGAACTCAGGACCCTGAGATCAAGACCTAAGCTAATTTCAAGAGTTGGATTCTTAACTGACTGAGCCACCCAGGCGCCCCTGAAATTATGATATTTTTAATTGAATTGTTAACTTTGGGAAATGGTAGATTCACATGCAATTGTAAAGAAATTGTAAAGATTTTGTGTACCCTTTGCCTGGTTTTCTCCAACGGTATCATCTTTCACAACTATCGTACAATATCAGAACCTGGATATTGACTTTAGTACAATCACTGATCTTATTCAGATTTCCTGTTTTATCTCTGTTCATTTATCTGTATGTATATTTAGTTCTATGCAACGTTTAAATGTTTATTTTTTATTGAAACAGAAACAGCATGAGTGGGGGAGGGGCAGAGAGAGAGAGGAAGACACAGAATCCAAAGCAGGCTCCAGGCTCTGAGCTGTCAGCACAGAACCCAAAGTGGGGTTCAAACCCATAAACCATCAGATCATGACCTGAGCTGAAGTTGACACTTAACCGACTGTGCCACCCTGGCGCCCCAGTTCTGTACTAGTTTTATCATATATGTAGGTTAGTGTTGCTCTCACCAGTTCCGTGGTCACAAGGATCCCTTGTGTTGGCCTTTTAACCTTACCCACCAAGTGGGAGGAGCCCTCCCTAACGCTGGCAACCTCTAATCTCTTCCCCATCTCTCTAATTTTGTCATTTTAAGAGTGGAACCATACACTGTGACCCTCTGAGATTGGCTTTTTTCTCTTAGCATAATTACCTAAGAGCTAACCAAGTTATTGTCTGTGTCATTAGTTCTTTCCTTATTGCTGAGTAGTTTTCCAGTACGGTACAGCTGTACCACAGTACAACCATTCATCTATCGAAGGACATCTGGGTTATTTCCAGTTTTGGGGTATTATCAATAAACCTGCTGTGAACTTTCATGTACAGGTTTTTGTGTAAATGTAAGTCTTCATTTTGTTGGAATAAATGACCAGGTGTGTAATTACTAGGTCATGTAGTTAGTTGCATATTTAGTTTCTTACTTTGTTTTAAAGATTTTTTATTTTAGAGCAAAATAGGTTTTAGGTTCACAGCAAAACTGATCAGAAAGTACAGAGATTTCCTGTGTACAAACTTCCTACCCCTTGCACATGCACAGCCCTTCCCTGCATTATCAACACACCCCCCCCACCAGAGTGGTACATTTGCTACAACTGATGAACCTAGGCTGACACATCATTATTATCCCAAGTCCATAGTTCACACCAGGGTTCACACTTGGTGGCGTACGTTCTCTGGGTTTGGGCAAAGATATAATGATACGTATCTACCATTATAGGATCATACAGAGTATTTTCACTGCCCTAAATAGGGATGCTCCCCTATTCATCCCTTCCCTCCACCCCAACCCGTGACAACCACTGATCTTTATACTGTCTCCATAGCTTTACTTTTTCTAGAATGTCATATAGTTGGAATCATACAGTATATAGCCTTTCAGATTGACCTTTTTTTGTATACTGAATAGTATACATTTAAGGTTCCTTTGTGTCTTTTCATGGCTCAGTAGCTCTTCCTTTTTAGCATTGAGTAACATGCCATTGTCTGACTGTACTGCAGTTTATTTATTTCTTCACCCACTGAAGCATATCTTGATTGCTTCCAAGTTTTGGAATGAATAAAGCTGCTATGGACACCTGTGTGCAGGTGTTTGTGTTGACATAAGTTTTCAACTCCTAGTAAATACCAAGGAGCACAATTGGTGGAACATATGGTCAAGAGTATGTTTAGATTTTTTAAAGAAGCTACCAGACTGTTTTCCAGAGTGACTGTACCATTTCATAATCTCACCAGCACCTCAAGAGTAGCCTGGTTCTCCATATCCTCTCCAGAATTTGGTACCACTAATTTTATTTCAGTCATAATGAAAGTGGTATTTACCATTATTTTAATTGACATTTCCCCGGTGGCTGATGTGGTTGAAATCTTTTGGTGTACTTATTTGCCATCTGTATATCCTCTTCAGGGAAAGGTGTGTTCATGTTTCTTCCCATTTTCTAATTATTATTTTTTAAAATACTGAGTTTTGACAATTCTTCATAGATTTTTAGATACTCGTCCCATGTTCGGCATGTGAGTAGGAAATATTTTCTCTCAGTCCATAGCTTGTCTTTTCATACTCATAATGGGGTCCTTCACAGAGCAAAAATTTTTAGTTTTGTTGAGGTCCAGTTTATCAATTTTTATTTTTATAGATTGTGCTTTTGGAGCCAAGTTTAAGAACTTTATGCCTAACCGTGAATCCCAAAGATTTTTCTCCTGCTTTTTTCTTTTTTTCCTAAAATCTTATTTTAAGTCTTAAGCCCATGATCTGAAGAGCCTAAAATTAAGTCCTCCATTAAGAGCAACCTCGGGCTGCACGTAGCCCCAGTCTCAGTTCCAGGAAAAGCCTCAGATTGTTCAAGGCTAAAGCCATCCTTGGACCGCCCTCAGTTCAGCTAATCAAAAAGAAAAAAGAAACACTCCTATGGTCTGAGTCAAGGCTGGGAACTGCAGATACAAACTAGCCAATTTCTCACCACTTTCCTGAACCCCACATGGGCCCTTTGAACTCACCTCATAACTGGTCATTTTCAAAGGATTCTCAGAAGTCATGATTGGGTCCCACCAAAAGTAATGAACACCTCACAGATACTGAATGGTCAAAGCTGTTACCAGGGGTGCTGTACAATTGTAATTGGTGCTTATGTGATGATGCTATGCGTACTGTAACACCCCCATCCCTTACTCCTTAAAAACCCTGTTCGCTATTGTTCTTCGCTTCACCTTACTGCCACGACACCGGTAGGCTGGTGAGCCCCTGCTCGAGCTTGTAATAAAGACCCTTTTGTATTTGCATCGGTGCCGGCTCCTTGGAGGTCTCTGGGACTCACGATTCGGGCACAACAGATCCATTTTGAGTTAGTTTTTGTGAAAGGTTGAAATTATTTTAAGTGAAGTAAAATCAAGCTCTTGGTCACTTGTATTTATACTGCCTTTAAACTGTTGATGTGCTGATATTGATGTATGATGTGTGGATAGTTTGGCTCCTCATCCTGGGTTTGATGTATCCTCTGAAAGTAATTTAATATAAAAATTCAATCAGATGAATGTCCCGATTAGTGTTTTAACCTTAGGTTGCTGAGTGTCTTTTGAAAAAATAACCTTGCTTTGCATTGGGAAGTTGTTTGGTAATTGACCTTGAGTTTAGATTTTATGCAGCATGTGACAGTGATTCTAAGGATGGGTGTTCTGCTTTACGGTATTATGGGAGAAAATCTAGAAAATGTTAGAGATTAGTCTGTGTGAGTTTTCACTCACAAAGTTTTCACTTTGGAAGCATATTAGAGCTCCTTTGTTTATCCATTGTCCTGAGACTTGGAGCATCAGACAAAATTTGAGGAGGACCCCAGGCTTTGAAATCAGACTTTGTGTCAGTTCACATCCTGACTCTGCCACTTAAGTCTTTAACTTTATTTCTCCTTGCCTTAATTTACATATTTTTAAAATGTGTATGATAATTATCCACCTCATAAAGCTGTTGTGAAGCTGTCACTCACATAGAACAGTGTCTGGTACATAGTAGATACTCAGTAAACTTTAACAATTATTATTCCTGAAGCATCAACTTTATGTGAAGATGAGTGGGAACATACTGCTTTTATATTAAGACATGCACAGTTTATTAAGACTGGAATACACACTTCAAAGCATTTATAGCACCTCAACAGTAAGAGAGACTTGAGGCAAATTTTATGCTTGTGCTGGGTGTCCCCTTAGGACATCTGGTGGTGGAGTTTGCTCTCCTTTGCCTGGAGGCGTTTTCTGAAACAAACTCTTTAAAAGACACCACCCATTTACTCTCCTCATCAGACCTTTGCTAATATTTGTTTCCTTCTCAGGCTGGACAGACCTCTCCTGCATATCTAGTATAGCTGGCCCAAAAGCTCTTCTAAGGTGTACGCCTTTCTCCAGACCAGCAGGGCAATGAGCTTGAGATGCACCCCTTGGATGCACTTTTCAGGGGAAAAAGTGTAGTTCGTTTTTTCAGGATTTGTCCTTTCCTTTAATACTATCCTAACTTTAACAACAACAAAAGTCACAGTTCTCAATAGGCCACTCACAGCCATTTATTTCAGTGCAGGTTTTGTTGACCAACATCAATATTTTAAGACACTGTAATGAGGAAAGATTGATGCTTAGTCACAGAAGACCCAGCCTAGCATCCATCCTCTTTATTTATTTGGTGCCTGTGAAGGGAAGGAAAAATTCTTCCCCCACCCTTCAAGGCCTTCCAGGGGACTAAGTTTACATGAGACGGATTTTAGGAGAAAAAAAGTTTTATCACGTGTGCACAGAGGCCCAGTAATGACCCGGTCACCTAAAGAAATGACCAAGATAGGCAGTTTTTATAGTTTTTAGACAGCCAATAAACCTATAAGGAGTTGAGAGGACAGAGAAAACGTCGGGAGCTTTATTAGTAAGGAATTCTAAAGAGAATTTGCGAGGTAGTAAATTAGTAAAAAGTCACAAGGGTTGTTTATACAGCCCTTCTTGGCTCTAAATTCCCTACCTCTGGAGATAAGGACGTCTCTCCCTCCCAATACAGGCAGGATACCTCTCACAGGGGAGGTTTATTTCCTGCTTTGGTGAGGGGAGTGGGGGGAGTCAGTGGAGGAGGGCCGGAGTGTTCTTGACAGGCCATCTCTTAAGTAACTTTTATTTGAAATAATCAATATGCCAAAGCGGCACCTCTCAGGCAGCCTGTCAGCCTGTCCCCAGCCCCCTTCACCTGCCTGACATGTGTGGGCCCCCATTGGTACCTTTGTTGTTTCCTCTTTCTGTAGAGTCATTTTGAATCTGTCTCTTCTTGATTGAATGTTTACAACTTTTCAGTGTGGTTTCTCAAAACCACGTGTATCAGAGAACCTGGGTCCCACCAAGACAGAAAACAGAAAATAGCCTATATCCCCCCTGCCCAAAATGCTCACTTGCTCTTTTGTTTATTTATTTATCTGTTTATTCATTTACTGGTATCCACTTCAGTTTTGAATGCCGAAATAGAACTTTTCATAGGTCAAAAATGGTTGAATAGCAGCAATGTTATTCTCATTCATGGTAAAAATTTAAGGACTTAAGATTTATAGAAATATTACCGGAAGTGATTTTACTGCTGTAGCATTGAAAGAAAAATAATTTCTTTTGTGGCTAAAAATTATAAGAATACACTCACATATGTGCCATTAGTTAAAACCTGAAATATTCCATTATCATAGGATATTTGACATACAAAAATGCCAGTAGTTTATGTCAACTTCAGTAAAAGATGTCTTTGGTTGTATTGGAAAGAAATGTTACTATCATAACTATAATATAAAGTAAAATAAGTACAATGGAAATGGACTTTGAACTAGAATATGAAGACCAGTATCTGATTTGTGGCAGACAGAACTCACCAGAGAATTAAGAAGAGAATTTTATGCAGGCTATTGCAGAAGGAAGAATGTTCATTAACGGAATTCGTTTCAAAGAAGAAGGGGAAAATGTGAGTTTTTACGAAACAAGGGAGTCAATGAAGAAACAAAGAGGTGAGTCCAGTCTGGGAACGTGGTGAGCACTTTCTTGGAACATTAATTATTTTTGCTTCCTGGGAGCACGGTGTTCAGGGTAACAGATAACATTGAACTTTGTCAGAACAAGGTTACTGATCATTGCTTACGTTTCCAAATGACGTGGGATGTATGCCACAGTTTGAAAAGAGGATTCAGAGAAACTTTTGAGTTTCATTCATAACTTCACATTAAAATCTGTAGGTTTCTTAATACTTACAGGACAAAAACAAGGCAGTTTCATGTTGGTGGAGGAGGGGGTCGGAATCAGGAATTGAAATGCCTTAGCAGCTAAGCAAGGGGAAGAAATCAATAGTGAAGGGAGGTTTAGTGACCAGGCAGGACCAGGTCAGCAGGCCACTCTGTAGGAGTGAGACCGACCCAATGTAAGGGACTTGCCTCCTAGGTTTCCTCCAGGGAGGATTGGGATTAAAGATGGGCAGGGCGTTTATAAATGGGCTGGAGTAGAGGAGCCAGGTCCCTAGAGTTTATTAAAGGATAGATCTTCCTACAACAAAAATCATCACCAGTACACAATGAGCTTTATTGGCGATTGTATTTAACTCCTTAACTAATGAAAGAGCTAGGGAAATGTCAGAACCATTTAAGCAGGAAAAGTTAAAGAGCCACATTACTTTCTATGGAGTAAGGAATGTAGAAATCGGTTTACAAATAGAAAGCAAAATTGGCTTTTCCTATTGAGGGGAGGGTTGTCCCTCCACCAGATAATTATTTGTGTGTTTGGGTTTTCCACCCCCCCATTTTAGTGTCAGGGTTTGTTTTTTTTTTTTTAATTCTTTTTTTTTTCCTGCCTTACTCTCAAGTTAGTTAACATACAGTAGAGTCTTGTATTTGCATGTTGATAGACAACAATTATTTGCATTGCTATCAGTAATCTGCAATTTACGAAGGTGTGAAATAGCTCAAAGGCTCTGAAAGGACTAAATCCCAGAGGATCAGATAATTCCCTGAGGCTCAGCATTCCATTTGAAAGGATGTTCAGTAATCTCTAGCTTCTGCCAAGAATTTTTCCTCACCACTACTTACTCTTTAGTAACTACATTAATACTCCTGTTCCACTCATAATATTTTCTCTTCTATTCATCTAGTGGTGATTGTCCATATTCTCTGCTTTATAAACCATACCTGACTCCTTTTTGCCACTCTTGCTGGTGGTCTCTATTGTGTCAGAGTTGGGGACACCCAAATGTCTAAAGTTGTTTGCAGCTACAAGTACAGTGTGCTCCCGTTTGGATTACGTTTGCTTCTTAACATGTTTTTCTTGGGATGGCATTTTTAAATTTTTTACTTAACGTTGAAAGTGGTGACTTAATTTGAAGTTGGGAATTAATCCTCATAACCACAGTAGTTTGACCACGTAATTAATTGTCTAACTAGGTTTTCATCTATACATTGAAGGTGAAGGGTTGTTTTTTTCTTTCTTTCTTTTTTTTTTGGGAGAGAGTATCCCAAGTAAGCTCCGCACTGTCGTCACAGAGCCCGATACAGGGCCCAATCCCATGAACCGCGGGATCATGATCTGAGCTAAGATCAGGAGTTGGACGCATAACCAAATGAGCCACCTCGGTGCCCCTGAAATGAAGGTTAATGAATTGGAGGTGGCCCCTTGGGTCTCAGCCTGAGTGGGCGCTAGAGGCATCTAGTGGATAGAGGCCAAGAATGCCGCTATGCCGCCTACAAGGCCCAGGCCAGCTTCCCCATAACAAAGTTATCCTGTCCCGAGTGTCACTGCCAAGGTTGGAAAGTCCTCATGGACCATAAAAAATGTTACAGGGAAGGTGACGTTTCTGCTCTGATCAAATTAAAAATAATTTTATGGCCTTAAATCTTACGGAAAGCATGTGTTTTGTTTTTATGGTCTTAAAACTAGCCTTATTACCAGTTTTCCATTTCAGAAATTAAGCAGTCGGTCTTACCTTTAACTTCACTAATAATTAAGTGGAAACAGATGCCTTTCCTTTGTACTACAATGTATATCACACTTGTAATTTTACAATTATTTTTTCCTATTTTAGGTTTTACTGAAGAAACCTCTTAGAGATTCATCGCATTTCTAACATTACTATTTACAGTTTGGAGTTGTCAGCTTTCTCATGAGATCTATTCTGACAGTCAAAATGAAAGCTTTCTTTGAGGTATTAGAACAATTATACAAGAAGGTACTTCTGGGAGCCACGCTTGAAAATGAGAGCCACGATTACATCTTTTATCTCAACCCAGCATTTTTAGATCAAGATTGCTCTACAACCCCTTCTTCAGAATGCCACCAGTGCCGTGGTGTCCAAGGCAGGCACCAGCCACCCAGTGCCAAGTTGGCTACCATTTCTGTAGCATCTGTGTGTTTGAAGAGACGCTCTGCGATGTGCAGTGCCCGGGAAATAAAGCTCCTTCAGTTAACTGTAATCAAAGTGATGATAACCAGAATATTGTCTGTTGAAACTGACTTCCACGCAAAGGAAAAATACAGAGATATAATTAAAATTCTTTTAAAATCATCTGACATCGATTCTACATTAGTAAGCCATTTGTTTTTTGTGGATTTTTTTTCTTTAGATGCATATTTTTAGGACAAACGTTTTAACAACATTTGGCAATCATGGATAAACTTACTTGTTTTCCTATAGACCTGTATGTTCCAAAACTCGGATAAATTGTTATGTCACATGGCTGCAAAGTGCCTTGCACTGCTTCTGTATTTCCAAGTGAGAGAAGAGGTAAGATAAGTAATCAAATTATGTTATTTCTTTTATAGTTTCTTTAAAATCGATCTTAGGCATTCAATTTTCCCCTTCAGATGTTTGTACCAATAAAATGTTTGCTCATATAAGAGCATTTAAGTCCACAAAAGTGTAAGAATGGAGTAATACTGACTTGTATCAAAGATTAGAGTCTTAGATATGTTGTAAATCATTATAAATCAGATTCTTCACCTGAAGGATGGGTTTCAAGTCAGTCCATAACTTTCTTCAGCCTCCCAGAGGAGTGGGCAGGCCTGGTTCCTGTTCTCCAAAAAAAGATCTAGAGCCCATACTGAAGACCAAGACCGTTTTCATAGGTTTAATATAAATAAATTCTAAGAATGATCCTCAGCATAATATTTTAAAAAATAATACAAAAAAACTGAGCATCAGATTTTTCTCTTCTCTGAATTCATTAATAAATATAAGTAGCTACCGATTTATTTCAGCTATAATTCCTTGTTCCTTTCTCAAAGTAACATTTTTTTCCCCTAATTACATAAAGGTGATATTTGTAGTAGAAAATCTGGAAGGTGAGGGAAAGTATAAAGAACAAAATAAGGGGCGCCTGGGTGGCTCAGTTGGTTAAACGTCTGACTTCAGCTCAGGTCATGACCTCATGGTTCGTGGGTTCGAGCCCCGTGTCCGGCTCTGTGCTGACAGCTAGCTCAGAGCCTGGAGACTGCTTCAGATTCTGTATCTCCCTCTCTCTCTGACCCTTCCCTGCTCACACTGTCTGTCTCTCTCTCTCAGAAATAAATGGAACATTAAGAAAAAATAAAAATAAAATAAAAACCACACATTAACCACATGTTGTTCTACCACCTAGAAGTAATCACTGCTAATATTTTCATGTTCCCTGTTGAACTTTTATTTCTATGGCATACTGAATGTTTTTACTTAAAGAATATTAGGATATTTGTGTCCTTGTTTTTCAGATAGTGTGGGGTTTGTTGTTGTTTTTGCAAGGGAGTAAGAAATGTTATATGGCGTTGTATTGTATATAGTAGGTAATTTGTAATTATAAAGAAAATTTTATATTATAACTTAACTACTTTTTGTTTTCTCACTTACAGATAGCATTAAGTAATTCCTGGATTGCTTTTTGTCAAACAAATCTTTCTGAATACCCTGAAAATGAGAAAGCAGTGCACTGCCTTTGGACCCTTACTTTTATACTAAAAGAAATCTTTAAAGACACACATTCACAAAAAGCAGGTACAAATTATGGTCTCCCATAAATGCCATTGTTTTGCTCCCAAGGGGCGTGCGTGATGTTTACAATGAAGATTAAAACTTCCTTTACAGCATCTGATCTGTCCTCATGTATGAAAAACTAAAGACTCTCCCTCCAAATTTTTTGATTGAAGATACCTTTTTAAAATAAAACATCTTAAGACAAAAATTAAACTTCTTTATTTTATATCCCTTTCATAATCCGATTCTGTTGATATTTATAAAAAGGATAATTAACCATTGTTATTAACTGTTATTCTTTTGTTCGTTAGTTTCAAGTTTTTATTTAAATTCCAGTTGGTCAACAAATAGTGTAATATTGGCTTCAGGAGTAGAATTCAGGGATTCATCACTTACGCACAACACCCAGTGCCCTTCCCAGCAAGTGTCGTCCTTAATGTCCATCATCCATTTAATCCTTCTTCCGGCCACCTCCCTCCCAATGACCCTCAGTTTGTTCTCTATAGTTAAGAGTCTGTGTTTTGGTTTGCCTCTCTTTCCTTTTTTCCCCCTGTGTTCATCTGTCCTGTTTCTTGAATTCCACATATGATGAGTGCAGTCCTGTGGTATTTGTCTTTCTCTCACTGACTTATTTTGCTTAGCGTAATTCACTCTAGGCCCATCCACGTCAATGCAAATAGCAAGATTTCTTTTTGATGGCTGGGTAGTATTCCATTGTATATAAAGACCTCCTTTTCTTATTAGCTATTATCTTTTTTTTTTTTTTTACAAATAGTTTATTGTCAAATTAGTTTCCACATAACACCCAGTGCTCATCCCCACAAGTGTCCTCCTCCATGCCCATCCCCCCTCCCCCCCACATCCACCAGTCCTCAGTTTTTGTCAGCATTCAAGAGTCTCTCATGGTTTGCCTCTCCCCTTTCCCCCACCATTTCTGCCCTTCTTCTCCCCCTTGGTCCTCTGTTAAGCTCCTCCTAATCCTCCTATACGTGCACACATATGATATTTGTCTTTCTCTGCCTGACTTATTTCACTTATTAGCTATTATCTTGTATATCTTCACTTGTTCACATGAGCGAAATAATCCAAATCCATTTTTTCATCTTGTAAAGTGATAATGTTTATAAAAATTGAATTGTAGGGGCACTTGGGTGGCTCAGTCAGTTAAGCATCCAACTTCGGCTCAGGTCATAATCCCACAGTCCATGGGTTCAAGCCCTGCATCAGGCTCTATGCTGACAGCCAGCTCAGAGCCTGGAGCCTGTTTCAGATTCTGTATCTCCCTTTCTCTCTGACCCTCTCACGCTGTCTCTCTCTCAGAAATAAATAAACATTAAAAAAAAAAATTGAATTGTAAATTGTGTTTTAAGAAGCCTTTGTTTTCTGGTTGTTTATATCACTGTTTTTATCATTGCAGAAATTTTAAAGCAGTTCCTGACTCCTTTTGACACTGCTTTTGAAGTTTTTTACAATTCCTTATTTTCTCAGCATTTTGAAAGCTGCCAAGATACCTCAAAAATAATAAACAGCTTGATAGGTTCCCTGGAATTGCTCGAACTTCTTACAGCTTCCAGAATCCATCTGAAGCTACATTTCACTTGCCAGAGGATTTTCTTTTTGAAACCTTCTCGTGTGCTGGCTGTTATCACCTGGCCTGTTCAGGCTTTTGTCAAAAGGAAGTTCATCGTATTCATCAAAAAGTGCCTTCTCTGGAAAGTGGGTGAAGATCTGTGTCGGGGGTCTGGCCCTGCTCTCGTGCCACCAGATCAGCATTTTGATGTAGATATGTTGGCCGTAGCTGATGCAGTATTGCACGCTGTGAATTTGGGCTTATTGAGGACCTTGTCTGTCCATGGAAAACCTCCCTGCTTTGGTGGAGATGAAGTTCAACCAGCACATAAGCGAGTCCCTGGTCCAGATCATGTAATCCTCAGAGCAGCAAGCCTACTTATCATTAAATCCTTAGAAATCAAGTTTCAAAGCTGTGCTTCAGCAAATGAAATGAAAGGTAATTTTCTGAACTCCTTTGGTGTGCAAAGTAATGAGTAATTGTTTAGTGATATAAAAGAATTCATAATTAATCAAATCTCAGGACTGTAACTCCACTAATTTAATTTACATGTTATCATAGTTATAATTTATTAAATTTTCTTTAAAAAAAGAAGAATTAGAATTCCCTTAAGAAATGTCAACTTTGGGGGGCGCCTGGGTGGCTTAGTCGGTTAAGCGTCCGACTTTCGCTTAGGTCATGATCTCGCGATTGAGGGTTCGAGCCCCGCGTCGGGCTCTGTGCTGACTGCCAGCTCAGAGCCTGGAGCCTCTTTCGGTCTGTAACTCCCTCTCTCTCTGACCCTCCCCTGCTCACGCTGTCTCTCTCTGTCTCCTAGAAATAAAAAAAAAAAAAAAAGAAACGTCAACTTTGGGGCACCCGGGTGGCTCAGTTGGTTAAGCATACAACCTCCACTCAGGTCATGAACTCACAATTCATGAGTTTGAGCCCCACACTGACAGTGCGGAGCCTGCTTGTGGTTCTTTCTCCCTCTGTCTCTTTCTCTGCCTCTCTCTCTCTCTCTCTCTTAAAATCAATAAACTTTAAAAAAGGAAGAAACATGTCAATGTTTTGTGGACTAAACTGAATTTGTATAGCATAATTAATGATGAAGGTTAAAAACAAAAAGTTGTTATTGAGTCATTTCAAAGCAGGTGATGTAAATCTGTTCAATTCAGATATGATTCATATTTTGCTTCATAAAATTGGGGTAACTACTAGTGTAGATTATTGATAACTAAGAAATGAATTAAAACTAACACATTGATTAAGAAATTGTTGCATATAGTATTCAGGATCTTAACTCAGTCCAAAGACTTCTGCTTATGTAGAATATTTAATTTAGGGAAGACATGTCCTCCATTTCATGTGATAAAAAAGAATAGTAGACATCTCTAAACAAGTAGCATACAGTTTTAGTGAAAGGTTTGAATTGTAAGCAGTGACTTTCCTGCATTGCTTTGAAGGGATACCATTTACCTTGTAATTAGATATCATTCTGTGCAGTTATAATTTACAACACTAGGTGGCATATGTTCTACAATTCAGAGTTAAATTGCAGTTACAACTCTCTAAAACTTTTTTGGTTTCTGTGCTTAATAGTAGTCTTTCTTTTAATACCTTAAACATTTAAACATTTTTTCCAGTTATTTTGAAAGCAAAGTGATTTTTGCTTGGTTGCATTATTGCCTCTAGTAACAGATGTGGCTTCCGGTGAAGTGGTTCCTTTTGTCTACTGCTCCTTCATTTATATGTTTTTAGCAAGAGTTCACGTAACTCTTGCTTCTCAGAGAGAATCCATTATTTGGCTCTTGCAGCAAGTAAATGATCTGGTTGTATATTTTAATTGTGTCTTCTTGAATGAATCACTTTTTTTCTCTGATGTTCAGTTTCCTAATTTGCAAAAGAGAGATCATCCCTCACAGGAATTTTGAAAAATGTGAATTTTGATGATCATGCATGCTGGAACACGTGAAATGTTATAACTTTATATGTAAGCAAGACACAAATGCATTCTTAAGCTGTTCCCTACTCTGAAATTTGCATTTTTTTGAAGTTGATTTACAGAATTTCATGGCTGACTTACTGACCTTCTTAAAGCCTCACCTTCAGCCCTCCCTTCACCCACACAATCCGTGTGAGTGGATCTCCAGGGTCTTCATAGAACAAGATGACGACATGCTGGAGGCCGCCAGAGCATCGTTGGGCATCTACCTAAAGTTGATCGGGTTAGTATATTTTAAAGTAATTGTAGTAACTACATGCCAGGAAAGCAGAAAACATTTTTAATAATGTGCTGGACATACTGTTTACTTTCCATCATTAAGGGGGAAAAAAAAACCTAACAATCTTGTGGTTTCCTTATAAGTTCCAATTCCTTTCTTTAACCCTGCCCTGCATGAAAATGAGATTACATTTGAGTTCTCATTATGAAAACTTGGCCGGGTAGGCAGAGCTAGAGTAGTAGAACCAGCCCAGGGTCCTGGAAAACACAGGTTCTGGTTAAGCTTCCTCAGTTTCACCTGTGCGATCAAGAGTAAGTCAGTGCCATTGTCCGAACCTTAATTTAATCAAAAACGCTTTTCGCCCCCAAGATGAACTTTCCCATAAGGAGAAAGTTCTATGACCTTCACCTTTTTAAACCTAAGTACAGACCTGTAAGTAACCACAGCAGCAGCTCAGAATTTTTCATTTCCGTATACTGCGGACCTGGGGCTGATACCAGCTCGACGCAGATGTCTGAAATTGGTCACGAAGGTTGGTTCCTGAGGACAGGCTAGGCTGCTGGTGTTCCTGCTTTATTTAAGCAGCTCTACATGGGTCATGTCATCCTGTGGCAAATATCTGTAATTGGTTATGAAGTTAATAACTGATGACCTTTTACACTATTTCTGCTCCACTTTATTAAAGCCCTAAAGTATTTGCTTTATTTCCATTTCTTTCTTGGCTTCAGAGAAAGGGATTTCTTACTAATGACCAGCGGTGCCGTGTTCTGCCGCCAGTTCTGACGTGCATTATGGCACCGCTGGCAGTGGCTGCCTTCAGACTGTAAGTGTTTGGGGCCAGTTTTCAAAAGGTTCTAATCAAGAACACAGAATTCCTGCATGTGATTTGAGTTAGGCTCCAAAATGGTGAGACACAAATTCAGTCTGAAAATGCACATGCCTGTTAGAGTAGATCTTAGTTGTACTCAGAGCTGACTTCTTCCTCCTGAGGAAAGAGGAAACCTCTGAATTAAATTTCTAACTTTCTTCAGTAATGTCCGGAGAGGCATGTGCTCGTGGCCTATGTAGTTTTCCTAATGTCTTTGTATTAGTTAAGATTGTTTGGCTGTAAAAGGACCAACACAAAAACAGAAACTGGCCTAAGCAAAAAAAAAAAGGAATTTATTAGCTCAGAAATTCCAAGGGGTCATGTTGGCATCAGACATCACTGTGTATACGGGGATTCAATCACGTCATTGATCATTGCTCTTTTTCTCTGCGTTCATTCCCAGGCAGGGCTGCCAGCAGTCCAGCTTATACCAGCCTTACAGTTAACATCTTTAATGGCTCTAGCAAAAGTCCCAGTGTGGGGAGGGGGTGATCTGATTATCCTGCATGGGGCACAGATTCATGTAAGGAAGCAGTCACTGTAGCCAGGAGCATGAGGCACTCTGCTGGTGGTCTAGGTCACGTACCCACCCCTATTGAGGAGAGCCTGGAAGGAAAGGAAGGAGGTCAGTCTCCAGCCCCTGCCTTACTCCATGCAAGTAGTTACCAGTAGGCATGAGGAATTCTGATGTCAAGAGACAGGAAGACATGGACCCCTGGGTGGCTCAGTCGGTTAAGCTTCTGGCTTTAGCTTAGGTCCTGATCTCACAGTTTGTGGGTTTGAGCCCTATGTCGAGCTCTGTGCTGACAGCTAGCTCAGAGCCTGGAGCCTGTTTCAGATTCTGTGTCTCCCTCTCTCTCTGACCCTCCCCTGCTCACGCTGTCTCTCTCTTAGAAGTAAATAAAACATTTAAAAAAATTTTAAAAGAGACAGAAAGAGAGGACTTTGTTTGGCTGACAATGACTAGTACTACCAATGTCCCTGGATTTTATTCATTTTGTCGAGTTGGGTTATTATTTAGAGTTTGTAGAGGAAGAGATTGTTTTGTTTTTTTTTTCTTTTAAGATTATGCCTAGATTAAGAGATAATCTGATGGGCAAATTTGTGGTGTGTGAATTATATCGGTTAAAACTTATTTTTGTAAAAAGCCATTAATCTGAGGTCTCCATTACCTATATTTTCAGAGAATGTAAAGCTACTGAAAGCTTGACCCAAGAAAAAGAAATGTGGAGCCATCACACACATGAATATGGCTATAACCCACACTGCGTTTTCTTATTCTTAGTGAAAAATATAGGATTTGATCCTTCAGTTCTTCTTGACTTTTTGATTTCTTCGGAAACCTGTTTCCTTGAGTATTTTGTTAGATATTTAAAATTACTACAGAAAGACTGGACTAACTTTTTCACGATCTGCAAGTATTTTGATGTAACCGAATCTAAAGAAAACATAAATATTTATGTGTGTAGCCCCTCACTTGTCCAGGACAAAGGCAGCAGGCAGGCAGAACTGAGCCCTTCGGCAGAACTGAGCCCTTCGGCTGCTCTTGGTAGTCACAGAAATGCTCGTGCTTCCACCTCCTGGGCTTCCGATGCCTCTTCCAAACCTCTGAACCAGCTTGTGATGTCCAAGGCGACCGTGGCTATGCTCCGGGCTGATAGCCCACCTCCCCCACAAGCTTCTCGAAGTCTGGTAGATTATGAGAGCTCTGAGGATTCTGAGGTAGAAGACACAGACCAGCATTCAGCAAACAGTAAAGAAGTATCTTTACACCAAGAAGCAATGAAGAAATTTCAGGACACCATTGGAACAAGTGGGAATAAAACAGAACTGAGCCTGGAGCCTGAGTCAAAACCTCTGGTTCCCAAACAATCTAATACTCCCTTCTCCATTGATTGTGATACAGCCCCAAATAACGTCTGTGAAGTGGGCATGTGTTACAGAACACTGAAGTGCTTTGAAGAGCTGCAAGGTGCCATTGACCGCTTGCAGAAGAAAAATCTTTTCCCATATAATCCCACAGCACTTTTAAAGTTGTTAAAAGGTACCGAGGCAATATATAATGAGAGTTTGAACGCTTTCTAAAACGGTAGCATTTTATTTCCAGGAGCTGTTTCTCCCTAATATAAATTGTGCCTTAATGAGAGGATAGTAAAACAACAACAAACAAACAAAACACCGTCACAGACATTCTCTACATCAAGCCTGTTCTTTTTGACCTTTCGAAGTAACCTAGTGACTGACAAATATACATCAGATGACAAGTTACCTGCTACAGTTGTGCATCACTTGAAATTTACAGGGTTTGAATTTGGGATGGTTATTCTGTTAGTTTGCTAGGGCTGCTGTAACAAAGTGCCACAAAACTTGGTGGTCCAAACGACAGAAATTTATTCTCTCATATAGTTCTGGAGACCAGAAGTCCGTTATCAAGGACTCAGCAGGGCCATGCTTTCCCTCAAAGCTCTAGGGAAGCCTTCCACGCCCCTTCCTGTCTTCTGGCGATTACTGGCAGTCCGTGGTGTTCTTCAGCCTGGAACTGTGTCCCTCCAGTCTCTTCCCCTGTTGTCACACGAGGTTTGCCTTCTATGTGTCTGTACCAGTCTCCCCCTTATAAGGACACCAGTCATTGGATTAGGGTCCCCTGTCATCTAGTATGAGCTCATCTTAACTTACTACATCAGCAAAGACCCTTTTTCCAAATAAGGTCACACCCACAGGTTCTGAGTAGATGTGACTTTTGGAATTGACACTATTTAATCCAGTATTATTTACCATTTCCCTCCGAGGTATTTACATGTAATGTGATGTATAAAACCTTACAGTCTCAGTGATTATCTCTGTGTATGTGTAGGTCTGTAGTCTGTTCTGTGAAAATGAAATCTCTTTAAAACAGATTTTTCGATCACCAGATAATATTCCTATTTAAAATTGTTGTGAGGTGCACCTGGGTGCCTCAGTTGGCTAAGCGTACAACTCGATTTCAGCTCAGATCATGATCTCACAGTCATGAGATTGAGCCCTATCTCAGGCTTAGTACTCATTCAGGTGGAAATGGAAAGATCAGTGAGACTAAATAGAGGACTGCTAAGTGAGACAGCAGTGAGATGCTAATGTTAATCAGATAGAATGCAGAGGTCAAGGGATGCCAAGGTGGCTCAATCGGTTAAGCATCTGACTTGGTTTCACCCCAGGTCATGATCTCATGGTTCATGGATTTGAGCCACATTTCGGGCCCCATGCTCTCTTTGTGGAGCCTGCTTAGGATTCTCTCCCTCTCTCTCTGCCCCTACCCTGCTTGCACCCTCTGTCTCAAAATAAATAAATTTTTAAAAAGAGGAAAGAAATGCAGAGGTCAAAAAATTTGCTAACAATTGGTATACATTAGGGCAGTTTTTACATAATTTAAGAAGCACATTAAAGAGCGTATATTCAGAGGTGTTCAGTGCCCATTGTTTGTAAAAGAAAAAAGCAGAAATACCTGGCTAATTAATATATATACTCTACAGAATACTTTATACTTGTGCAAAGAGTGGGCTGTATCCATGTTAACAAGAGATGAAGTATCTGCAGGAAAAATCAAGTGAATATATGGGGCTCCCATCTGTTTAAGAAAAGAAGGCTATAGAAGTAATACACTTATACATTTATATATGCTTTTGTGTGTTTATGAAATATTTATATAATAATATATAAGAGAGTCCTGGGCTGCCTGGTTGGCTCAGTCGGTGAAACGTCCGACTTCGGCTCACGACTCGTGGGTTCAAGCCCCGCATTGGGCTCTGTGCTGACGAGCCTGCTTCGGATTCTATGTCTCCCTCGCTCTCTGCCCCTCCCCTGCTCATGCTGTCTCTCTCGCAAAAATAAATAAAACATTAAAAGTTTTTTTAAAAAAAGAATATATAAGAGAGTCCTAACTGGTTGCTGTGCGAAACCGATCTAAAGGAGATTTGACTTCTCATTGTTTATCTTTTTTTACTCTTTATTTGTTTTTAACTGGGTACATAGGTTTGTTTTTGTGTTTGTGGGTTTTTTAGTGAAAGTCACTTTTTTTTAAGAAAGCAAGAAAACAAACCAAAATCTTTTTGCTCCTAAGGGTACATACATGTTGAATGCCTTAAAAGTCATGCTTACACTGTTGTGGTTTTGAGCTACCTTTGTTTCTCTATAGAGTTAATAAGGAACCATCAGCCCTTTGTTAGATCTAAAATGAGGTAAAAGGCCATCTTATACGTATGCTGAGTGTTGGTATTTCAGTCTCTGACCTCTGGGTGTAAGTCAATTTGCCACACACTTGTGAAGTTTTATTAGTGGTCAAGGTGACTGATGTTGGCTATCCTTGGCGGTTCAGAGTATCCAGTAGCTCTTCTGAATTAGTCCATAAAAGAACACCAGACTAGTGATAATTGCATGGTGAGTTCCCAGCCTGTAGCTCCGCCTCTTCTTCAAGTGAACACATATGCGTATCCAAGTAAGCACAAAATCCCCTTCTGGTCACTATCCACTTGTAAAACCATCCCTAATTGGGACAACATAGACTAATTTGGACAGTTTTGTCTTTTATATAAATGGAATCACAAAGTATGTGTTGTTCTATGTCTGGCTTCTGGAACATTATTTGGGAAGGTGTTCAAATTTGTTTTTTAAATAATTGCCAATGAATCGCCTTTCAGCTATTATTAGTAACAAAATACTTTTAACACCAAAATCATCTTGGCATTCCCAGCATGCTAGGATGGTGAAATTGACAAACTAGTTGAAACAAAGTACAGACTCAAAACAGGTTATGCAGGCCCTTGTGCAACTGGCCCCAACCTGCCTCTCCAGCCTCACCTGCCAGGTCTCCCCCCACCCACTGTAGCACAACCTTTCATCGTATATATTCGTTCATCAAGCCCCATCTTAAATTTCAGGGCCGTGAAGCCTTCCCCTACTGTTCTGAACCATTAGATCTCAAAATGCTTCATATCCTCTTCACTGTGCTCTTTCCTGTATTGTAGGATTTGTCCCATTATATGTTAATCCTTAGTCTCATTTGCTGAGCTCTTTTTACAGAGTCCCTTGTGGATAGCATCATGTCTGTGCCATTATAATGACCCACAAACACTGACAGAATGGGATAGAGCCCTCTCCAAGGACTTGATAATCTTCTGGAGGAGACAGGTGTGCAGAGGCTTATATTTAACCCATGGCACTTCCTGTATGCCAGCCACTATTTTAAGGGCTCTAATAATCCTCACCATTATGTTGAAGGGCAAGGTACTATTATAATCCCTGTGTTGCTGATGAGCTGAAGTAACTTGGCCAAGATTACCCAACTGGTAAAGTGGCAGAGCCCAGAGAATGGATTGAGGCAGTTTGGTTCCAACATCCTCTCATACTGTTCTCCATGATCTCATGCTTGAAAGATACTGGGGTCAGATCATCCAGGACCTTCGGGGCTATGCTAAGGAGTTTTGACTGTTTTATAGCCAATGGATAGCTAATGAGGTTTTTGAGTAAATGACTGGTTGTGTGTTTGAAAAAAAAAAAAAATGACTTCCATAGCAATATAGTAGCTGGGCAGACAGGCAGCAAGATTAGAAAGTCCTGCGGGAGTCCCCCTGGAGTCAAGGGCAGTGGAAATGGAAATGAGGCAGCAAGTGCTGGCTGAATGCCTACTTCCAGCTCTCTCCTTCCAGAGACCCACTACAAGAGTAAAGGCAATGAGATACAAGGACTGACTCAGCAAACCTAAAGAATCCAAATTCTTGGCTGCAATGGAGAAAGTTGACATCCTGATTACCGGGTACATCCCCTGAAGACAGGAGTATCAAGCAATACACTGTGTACCAAGGGATGGTCGATCGAAAGTCTATTTGAGAATTACCTCTAGATTCTCTGCCCAATTTTGTGTCGCTAAACCATTGTGCTCTGTCTGACTCATGTATATAAGGGCCTTATTTCCCAGAGAGAGTGAAACAGGGTCTTTGGACTAGGGAATGCCAGGCACAGCTGAGGATAGGCATGTCACCCTGAAAATGGATTAAGTGGACACATACTGCATGTTGAGAACCACTGTGGTCCCCAGCCTTCTCCCCCAGGAGACCAGATGTCACTTTCCTGATCAACCTAATAAAAAGATCTAAAGCTGTATTGGATGGTTCCCCAAAGAAATTTCTTATCAAGTCACCCTCTGAAGCCCACAGTCACAAACCTCATCCATATGGCATAGACCTTCTGATTGGCATTTAAATGTCCAACTCTCAAGTATGAGTGAACAGCCAAGGATCATCAGGCATTTGGGCAAAGTCTCTAATGTGTAAGAGAGGCCAAAACAAACTAGACAGATTAAGCCAGGAGGAAGTTAATCTGTGAATACCCTCAGAGATAAATGGTTATAAAAAGATACTACATTAGAAAATTTTTTCATACAAATGAATAATAATGATAGAAATGAGGGGTGCCTGGGTGGCCCAGTTGCTTAAGCGCCTGATTCTTGATTTCAGTTCAGGTCATATTACAGTTCATGGGTTCAAGGCCTGCATCAGGCTCTGTGCTGACAGCATGGAGCCTGCTGGGATTCTCTCCCTCTCTCTCTGCCACTCCCCACTTACTCTCTCTCAGAATAAATAAAAAAATGTTTAATATGATAGCAGAAATGACAAACTCAACAGAAATGTAGTTAAATTAATTTGAGGAAATCTAGAAAGTATAGCAACACAACAAAGAAAATGGAAAACAAAACTGTTAAGAAAACTTGAGGTCCTTAAGTTTCAACAACTGGGTAATGGAAGTTCCAGAAAGAGGGAGACAGTACTAAAGAAATTTAAGAAAATATCTCAGAACTAAAAGACGTGTCTTGAAACAATATTTGCATATATACCTGAGAAGAAAAAAATCAAAATTTAAAGGGGAGACGGACCAACCAGAGACAAGTGCCATTTTTTCATTTGCGTGGGTGAAGATGCTGCTGTTCATGGAAATAAGGAAGTAGAAAGTCTTGTGATGGAGGAAACAAATTCAGTTTCCCCTGAGCAACTTCAGACACTGTCACCCACATGTGTTGATGTCCAGCAGACAAAGTCCCACGTTGAACGTTAGGATGCCACTCAGGCAGACATGGAAGACAGTTGCATACAGGTCTGATCAAAATCACAGGGCAAAAAGTGTGATTGCCCTGAGACTTGAGTGAGGCTGGAGAAAAAGCCTGATAGAAGAAAAGTGAAAGTCCAAGGACAGGAGAGTGAGAAATACTCTGAGGAAACTCTGAGGTTTTAGGCAGAGCTTTGAGAAAGAAAATGCATATGGTGCTGAGTATCACTGAGAAGAAGCCAATGGGCACTTTGACCATTAGGAGGCTGTTGGTGAAGTCAGAGAGAGGAATTTGGTTGGGCCAAGTATGCACAGGAGAGGACGAAGGAGAAACCTCAAGGACAGTGGTTTTCAACACATTTGTACCATCTCAGTAGCTGAAATTTTTGGTGGCATCTTTGAAGTGGTACAAAGGCTGAAAAGCCAAGTTTCTGAGTTCACAACAATTTGAACACCGTCCCCAGAGGCAGTGTTCTTGTTACCAAGCATCTCCTCAGGCTCAGGTCTGACCTGCTGCTCCTCCTACCTCTTTTTGACTGCAGCCGACTCGGACTCCCAGGTGTTGGGAAACTTGACCTAAATACTGAACTTTAATGGGTCTTGTCATTGATGACAATACAAAGTTGTCTTGCTCTATTTAAATGTCTATTTTAAAACGGGTTGATAAAATGCCTTTCCTGCATATATCATCATAGCCCAGACTAATAAACCAAGTCTAAGTTTTTCTTGATTATGGAGCTGAACAACATGGATCAAAGGCCTTAAAAATGCCATGTATCCCATCCTAATTACAAAACTCACTAGAATGTGTTTTTTAAGATCTGGGAAAAACAGTGATCCCTCTCTAAGTTTCCCATTGATAGTGAGCTATACCAAGTAGTTTGAACCAAACTGTAGTATAGTTACTTCACACACTGGGTAAAATACATGTTTATGTACCGCCAGTATTGCTTGCACTTTTCTGTTTGGAACTTTAGCTTTGTCTGCAAAGAGGGTACAGTTGTTTTATATATATATATATTTAGAAGGACTGAGAAATGGGATGTGATCAGTGTATGATTTCCTTCCTGGTGAGAAAAGTTCAGGTATTTTTAGTCTGGTTTCAGACAAGAGTATACCTAGTCATTGAAACCCGTAGCATTTAAAACATGTATCTACATTAAAGATACCTTCTAGGACTGGTGCTCGAGATTGTCTGTGGCTTCATGACAGCACTTGTGTTTTTCTAAGTGCTCTACATCTTCTGTCAGGCATATTTCTCCCTTGAGTTCCATAAGATGAACACACCAGCAGCACATTTATGATTCCTTATGACTTTGTTTTTTAAAGGTATTCAGTAAATTGTAATAAGAACTGGCAGGTTTCCCAGGAGCTAAACTATGTTTATTTGCTAAGAAGAGAAAAGTATATTTTCTATCTCTAAATTGCTAGGTGTTTTTGTTTGTTCATTTCTGAACAAATAAAACAAAATAAAAGAGTAATATAGCTCTCTTGCATAAAATAGAATTGGAATTTTGACTGTCAATTCTCTTGTAAGTTACAAAATTCTTTCTGATTTTGCCCTCTTTATGCAATAAAGATATTTCCCTTACTCTCTAGATTGTTGACAAATAAATTACTTTTGATGTCATGTGGCATCTTTTGCTTGAATATGGCATATGCCCTCCTGTGTGTCAGTTTTGATACGTATAAGGAGTGATTTGATGATTACATGGAAGGGAAGAAAACTGGTAACTTGAAAATAAGATTAATTGGCAACAGTTTTTCTACCATATGGGTGAGTCTCATTACAAACTAATAGTAGAATCAAAGTAACATTTGAGAGTATTCACAAAGAGCCCAATTATCTCCATCGTCGGCATGGACAAGAAAAGAACGTCAGGGGGCACCTTGGTGGCTCAGTCGGCTAAGCGGGCTGACTTTGGCTCAGGTCATGATTTCATGGTTCGTGGGTCTGAGCCCCGCATTGGGCTCTGTGCTGACAGCTAGCTCCAAGCCTGGAGGACGCTTCTGATTCTGTGTCTCCCTCTCTCTCTGACCCTCCCCTGCCCACACTGCCTCTCTCTCTCTCTCTCTCTCTTTCTCTCTCTCTCTCAGAAATAAATAAAACATCAAAAAAGAAAAAAAAGAATGTCAGCACATCTTCAGATGGAGATTTGGAAATGGATCTTGAACAGTGCTCTGCATGTCCTAGTTTGGCATGGAAAGAAGCCATTGGGATTCCATCATAAGCATTTCTTTTAATAGCATTGCAAAAAGTAAATGAACTGCACTGCTTATTTTGTTCTTTAATGGTCTGTTGCGGGGGATGTCAAAGGCCCATCTCCAGTAAAGATGTGTCATTGCAATTGTTATAGGTCAGTGATGACATATCCACAGTGGGAGGCTGGACTCACAAACACGGTGACATGGTATTTGAAATAGTGATTATGTAGAACAGATGACTCTGGAACCCATGTGCAGTGTACATTGTCTACCTGGACCCTGCAAATTGAGCTGGGAAACAGCCGGTGAGAAAAGCCACTGTAGTATCTAAAGAAAAGTTCATTGGGATCATCCAAGACCAGGGGTTGAGGTTCCGCACCTCTATTATGTGACCTTGACAGCTAAACTTTTTGGAATGATTGATTTGGTCTGACCATGTACAGTTGACTCTTGAACAATACAAGTTTGAACTGCACAGGACCACTTCTATTTGGAATTTAAAAAAATATATAGTACAGTACTGTGAATGTATTTCCCCATCCTTAAAATTTTCTTAATAACATTTTCCTTTCCCTAGCCCACTTTATTTTAAGAATACAGTATATAAGACATATGACATACAAATATGTGTTAATTGACTGTTTATGGTATCAGGAAGGCATCCAGTCAAGAGTAGACTACTAACAAAGTTTTGGGGGAGTCAAAAGTTATACATGGATTTTTCTACTGCACAAGAGTCAGCATCTCAAACCCCCAGATTTTTCAAGAGTCAACCATATAAGCAGCAGATAAATAAATCCATTTTATAAACACAAAAAGTTTTTCCTTTTTAATAATCGAAAAGTTATTCCTTTTTATTGAAGTATAACATACATAATTTTAACCTTCCAGATGATTTTTCTTGTCATAAATTACATCTTTGCCATTTCAGTTTATTCCTCCTTGATGTTTTCTTTGTCTTTTCTTGGGCTGCATATGGGTTGTTAGTAATTTGTATTTATTTATTCAAATAATTTATATTTATGTCTTATAGTTACCTAGAAAACATACCTACTATTTTTAACTATACAAATCATTATCTCTTTATGCTTTCAAAAAGGATGTTTGAAAATTCCTTTTGCTAGTCATCAAAGCCAAGACCAAAGTGATAAGCATAGACTACATTCTGTGTAACATTTCGTTCACTTTCACTTCCCTGCCCCCTCACCTCTCTGGCCATTGCTAATGTCATTTGAACTCATAAACCAGGTGGCTAGTCCCAATAAATTTGTACCCTATGTATCTTCTCCAAATTTTACTTATGCTTTTTAATTCCACTTTACTATCATTACTATGTTTATTACTATTTTTATATTTATCACTTAATCTTTATTCTCCTTTCCTCTTATGTCACAGTGTGTCCAATGAGCTAATCTTGATTTTGATTCCTCTCCAGGTAAAGTTTCCAAGAAAGATGACTGACGTTGCCTTTCAGCAACTTTCCTAGGAAGATGAGTATATTTTCTGAGACCTTGCATATTAGACTGTGTCTTTTGGTTGCCATTCCTTTTGTTGACCTAAATGACTTAGCTGGGAATAGTTTTTTGTGTTGCAACTTTTCTCAAACTGTTGCCATTTTGCTTCATTTTCTGTCCTTAGTTGTTCTGGCAGAGAAAGGTGAGACCATCCTCAACTGGTTATTTTAACTGGGTTAACTGTAATTTTTGAATGGGTGCATCCCAAATAATTTCTTGTCCTCAAAATGTAAAAATTTCCTGAAATTCTGTCTAGATCTGGTTCTCTTTTGAGTTCTCTTGCCTAGAACATGCGTCTTATATAACATCCTAGAGATTCTTTACGTCAACATTTGTAGGTTGAGTTTCTGCTTTCTTATCTCCATATTTATCTTCCTCTCTTAGCACCTTGATCTTTGTTCTTCTGCATATTCTGAAGAAAACACCTAAATTTTTACTTCTTTGTACCTGATTTTATTTTCTCCAATGTCAGTTCAACTCCTTATCATCTCCAAAGCAGGTGTTAAATCTGTGATTACTTTTCCACTTCCTTGAAATCTTTCATCCATCTCTATACACACATTGCCTGTATCCCAACTCCTTGCTTGCCATTTTATCTCACCCCAAGCTCTCCTTGATGTCTTTTTATTTGTATTTCATGGAAAACATACTAAGACCTAACAAAACTTAATAATTAAGTTACTTATTATTAAGAACATATATTTTCTAAAAGTTTTTGTGTACTTAAAATAGCAAAAGCAGATATTATTTTCTGAGCACTCAATTTTTACCAGACATTATGCTAAATACTTTATTGACTTTTTATCATATGATTCTTAGGACACCCTGCAAGGAGGAATTACTACCCTCATTTTACTCATGAGGAAATCTGCATTTTAAAAGGCTATAAAAAAGCATTTAAAACCCTGAGGTCACATATCCCAAAGTTAGCAAATTGAAAAGTCAGAAGTTGAACCCAGGGCTGCCTGGCTCCAAAGCTTTTTTTTCTAACTACTACACTATCTCCTGTATAAATGATTTTCACACGTTTATATTTTAATCAAATATTCAAAGATATAATATTCCTTCTCTTTTACTGGACATTTTTCATTGCTCCATTTTATCTATATGCTATTTGTTGATCTCTGTTAATTAAACCTTGTAATGAGAGATCACTGCCTACCTGGGCTTACAGAATTATTCTAGAACTCCTTCCAGCTTCCTCTCCCTGCACCCAGAAGTTGTGAAAAAGTCTTGTAGACCAGTTGCAGTGTTACCTTCTGGGGAGGTTGTGTAGTGGAGTAACAAGGGCCCCGGGTTTGGAATTATTAGAAACCCAGATTAGAACCCCAGCTGAGCTACACACCAGCCGGACAGCTTGGGCAAGTCACTCAGCCCATGGTACAGGTCTGTGTTACCAGGTCGTTGTGCCCATTAACAGAAGTCCAGCCCAGGGACAGTACCTGCCGTAAACCTGGTGCCCACACAGGAAGCTGTTGTTGGAAGCGATTGTCATTCCCTCTGCAGTATTCTGACGGCCTGTTGGGGCTACCCACCCCCACCCTGGCTCCCGCCCCCCGCCACGACGCCCCCAGGCCTGGAGAGGCCCTCGTCCCAGGATGCACCGCTGTGCTGACCCCTGGCCCCTGGCTCTGCGCACTGGAGTCCCGACCTCTGAGCAGAGGAGAAAGGTACGAAGGGAAGGATGTGTCCCCGGGGCCCTGAGAGTGGGGGCGTACGAGGGGCCGGCTGACGTCCCTGCCAGAGCAGATGCTGCACAGGCTGAGCCGGGCCCCTGTCCCCACGCAGGCGGAGGCCATGTCCTGGGTCCCTGTCTCCGCGCAGGCCGAGGCCCTGTCCATTTCCCCTCGCAGGCCGAGGACGTGCCCTGTGTCCCTGTTCCCTCTCGGGTCCGAGGCCGTTCTCTTAGTCCCTGTCTCCACCCAGGCCTTGTCCCCAGTCCGTATCTCCACGCAGGCTGAGGCCCTGCCCCTGTACCCGCGCAGGCCCAGGCTATGTCCCGGGCTGAGTCGCCTCCCCATCTTCCTGCAGCCCACTGGTACTGGCCTTGCAAAGTCGGTTAGGCGCATCCCGGGGCTGGAGTGCCAAGGTTTTTCTCATCTTTGTCTTTGGCTTTGTGGGCTTTTGTGAATCGCTAGGTTGGCTCCATCTCTTCTGGGTATTAACCCCACCCAGGTGAATAGATCTGGCCCAGGTCACAGCTGTTTTCTGTGGTAGGGGCCTCAGCAGGAAACTACCAACATTGCCCAGAAATGAACTTGAGAGCCTAGACTTGATCTTTGTACCTCTGGCCGGGAAGCCTCTTTGAGAGGGCTTTGTTTTGGTCAGGTAAAAGTTACTATACCTACTTTCAAAACAATACTGAAAATAAAATTCAAGAAAATATATCAAGGGTTCAGCATGTGCTTAGACTCAATAAGAGGATTCTCTTCCTTGTAGTCATAGTTTGGAGACCAAAATTACCCTCTGAAATTTGAGGCTTATCCAAATAAAATGTCTTTAAATTAACTGAAATGAGAAAAAAATGTAAGTAGTATGTGGAATTACAGAAAGGGTAAAGCAATCCATTTAGGTAGTTTTGGGCCTTTTAAATTATGTTCTATCATCCATAATGGGTCAGTATATTAGGTCTAGACCAGCATTTTTAAAAGTGTCAATATTAGACTAGAATAGACAATAGAATAAATCACAAATAATATGGGTAAGTATTGTGAAACTTTGGTTTCAGTTGTATATATTTGTAGGTATATTTGTACTAGGTCATGATATAAAAGGTATGTATTGTGGATTACATTTAAAAAATTAAGTTACTAGTTTAGACCAGAGAAATAAGTTACCTATACAGAAAGTACACTTGCAGTAGTGATAACCTATCTTAATAACAATTGTTTACATGATTGGAGCTGTGGAAGAATCAAATGGTATTTCTGTCCTCATTAGCTCCGTGTTTTACATTTACTTTGCATGTATTAGGATGGCATGTATCTGGGTATCTGATCCGTCACATTCAGTATAGATCGTTACTGATATGTAAGGAATGGAATGGCAGAATTGCTTTACTGTATGAGATCAGCCACTGGTGATTAGAAATTATGAGAGCGATAAGCCATCATTGTCACTGTGAAATTATGCATGATTTACACATACTTCTGTTCCTATTGTGTGACTATTTGAAGATCTTTGCTTTACATCGTCCTGCTCAAACCCAGTAATGACCTGTAGTAACAGTCCAAGAGTTGTCTGTCTGTTCTGGTTATTACGTTACCATCTTGGAAAACTTAGGACCTTGATACAGAGCATATCTGAGGCCAAAGTTTTGCTGTTGACAGTCAGGTGGTCTTCTTCTCAGCTTTGAAAAAAGATTTCTTAAAAATTTAACTAAAATCTGAAGCCCTTGGTGCTCATTATAATAATATTTTCATATTTTGTACTTGCATTTGTTTATCGAATGATTGGTTGGTTGATTTTGATTTTAAGGATTTAAATAATGAAAAGTTTGGACTAGAGTTGTTGGGGGTAATTTCCCTGTGTACAATTGCACAAAAGCAATTGGTGGAAGGAAATGTATCTGGTTTAGAACTCCACCATAGGGAGTCTGGAAATGACCAAAGAGTGACCGAGGGGATCCGGTAACCACTATCCCACAGGTGGTCAACACTCTTAACCTCAAGCCTGGGATTTGTTTCTAGTGCCCTGTGGAGTAACCAGTCTTTTGTTCATAAGCAGGCAGATGGGTGAGTGTCTTGTTCATGGGACTAAGTCTTAGTTGGCTGACTTCATGAAACTTAGTCTGGCTTTTAAAAAAGTTTAGGCCAGACATTTACTTATAAATGTCTAGTATTCTGTTTTGTAAATGGGCCTTGCAGACAGTTTAATATATGATCAAGCAAACTATTTTTATTGTAACCATACTTACAGTTGTCATAACTGCTGTGGTGTAGTATATATATAGTATCTAGTATGATATAGTATGCATAACTCCATTCATGTATGAATGAGTGAACATTATAAATTATTCATGTAAACATTCAGTGATACATATTATTAGTTTTTAGTAAAACTTAATTTTTATACCTGGTTTCTTTAAAGAGGAACTAGGGGAGCCTGGGTGACTCAGTCAGTTAAACATCTGACTCTTGATCTCAGCTCAGGTCATGATCAAGACCTGAGATTGAGCTCTGTGTTGGGCTCTGTGCTGATAGTGGAGAGCCTGCTTGGGATTCTCTTTGTCTCCCTGCCCCTCTTTATCTTTCAAAATAAGTAAACATTTAAAAAGAAAGAAAGAAAGAAAGAAGAACCAGTATTTGATGGGTTTATTTCAGGAAAGATGTGAGACATCTGCTGGATAAGTGAACAGAAATCATCCTATCTTATTGGACATTTTGTGGCAGCACCCAGTAGTGAAATAAGTTATGCAACATCTGAATTTCTAATTCAAAACCAGTCTAAGTAAAAGAGGTCATGACGGTTTCTTTTTCCTGATGTGAGGTCTCAGTAGAAGGCAGTGAAGGACACTTTGTAATCAACTTAGTGTATGTAGTATTTTGCTCCTATCCTTTTAGTTTCTTCCAAAGTGTTAGACTCCAGCACTGGCTTCATAGCACCATTGTCCTGTGGATAGCCTCCCAAACAGGGAGAACAAATGGGTGCTGACATTGAAGGAATGTGCCTGCCTTTCCAGCCTTAGCCAGAGCTTGAGACTAAGTCGCTAGAGAGCAGGGACCATAGCTACCTTGTTCACTGTGATTTCCCTATTTCCGGGCACATAGGAGGTACTCAATAAATAAATGTTGAAGGAACAAAATTACCATGGAAGGAGGAAGAGCAGCAGCAGAAGGTACAATAGCTTAAAACATAGGGGTAAAGAATGTTATCAGATCCTAGACTAATATTTATTGAGGGTCTCCTATGAACCTGGCAGTGTTTCTGGGCTATCTGGTCCCATAGGGTGTTTGCATCCTAGTGGAGACAAGGCACATGCCTGCATGTGTGTGCATGCATACACACACACTCATGAAGTTGTTCGATGGAAGGATTTTGTTCTATACTGGTAAAAAATGGGACTCGTGGTATGATTTGGGTAAGTGTAAAGGTTCAAGGAAGAGAAAGGGTGACTCAGGTTGAAGTTAGAGGCAGAATTTCCCAGAGGAAAGGGAAACAGGGGTCTTAGAAGAGGAGGGATTGATCACAGGTGGGGCACAAGCAAACATCAGAGTGAGCATAGCCACGGCTCAGCCCAGGGACTGTACTGGTATACGGTGGGGAGGCTAGGAGGCTGGGCTACATTCAGTCCCATTTCGGAGGGGGGTTTAGGGAATCAGCCATGATAGAAATTTAGGTTGAATGTAACCAGCGTAAAGAAGGCGTAGATTCTAGAGCAAAGAAGTAAGTTGATAAAGGCCGTGTTTTGAGATTACTTGGTAGCAACATGCAGGAGGTTGGGTCTACCTCAGGAACCAGAAAGGAAAAGGGAAACAGCTCTCCAGGGTTGGAATCTCAGTACCATTCTTGGTTGCACTGAGATGTTTTGGTCACTGTGGGTGCTTTAGTGGCACAAAAGCAGCTGATGGAAGGAAATGTATCTGGTTTATAACTCCACCATAGGGAGTCTGGAAATGACCAAAGAGTGACCGAGGGGATCCGGTAACCACTATCCCACAGGTGGTCAACACTCTTAACCTCAAGCCTGGGCTTTGTTTCTAGTGCCCCGTGGAATAACCAGTCTTTTGTTCATAAGCAGGCAGATGGGTGAGTGTCTTGTTTGTAGGACTAAGTCTTAGTTGGCTGACTTCATGAAACCTAGTCTGGCTTTTTAAAAAATTTGCAAGAATTCACAAGCTGAAGAGGTGTGCCCATTTTGGGGTGTCTCAGGCTATCCAAGTGCATCTTCTCCTGGTTCCTTGTTGGCAGGTAGCATGTAGGGTATGGGGTTGGAGGGAGAACAGAGGGGGCAAAGAAAGATGGTAGTCTCCTTGAGGTCAGGGATATTGTCTCCATCTTTGTATGTCAAGCACCTTGTATAGTACATGTGTTGAATGAGTGATGGTTGGTTGGGTCAGGGGCATTTTGTTTCCCATTATCTTATCACACATAACGTGCTATTGACAGCCAGGTTTTTATTGAGACACTCACTCATCTCCCTCTTTTCTCCTGTTGCTTCCTACCTATTGTTGATGCAACTCATATAAGTCTATTCAAAGCACATGGATTATTTACTTTGATGCCCAACATGATGCTGGATAAAGAGAGCATAGCTGTCAAAGCTACTAAGCTGTACCTTCACAGACTGAGACAGTCAGGGGATTGGTTGTTTTGAAGATGAAAACTTTATTTACCCTTCTGTCTGCATCCTGATGCTATATTATACAGTCTTAGCTCCTCATTTAAAATCCACAGTTTATGCTTACATGAATGTAGGATATAAAATAGTACATGTTTGAGAGTCCATATCCTCTGCGGTTCCAATTTGTACCAATGCAGAGCATATAAATACCCACACTGCATACACATATGTAGGTTTCTCTCTGTACTCTGTACAATAGGTTTGTGAACACTTGTGCTTATCTATATGAGGGTGTGTCTGCATCAGTTTGGGCCATCATGCTGTATTTTTTATTCTTGAGATCCTTAGCTCCTACAAAAGATATGATGTGCCTGGCACATAGTACAAACCCAATGAAATAATCAATGAGTTAATGAATAAATATGTATGTTCAGAGAATGGTAATGGGTGCTACTTGGAATCTTCTACTCAAGATTTAATTGGAGAAGCTATGTCTATATGCATGAAATGAAATCGATTACAAAGTAACATACAAATAAAGCTTATAGATGAAATAAATTAGTAACAGCAATTATAATTAGCATCACAGTTAATGTTAACAGAGGTCTTACTATATTCCAGGTACTTTCCTATGTACGTTACCTCATTCACCATTTTTACAGCTCTGAGGTATTACTGTTATTTTCCTCATTTTGCATGTGAGAAACCCAATGAGCTGAGAGGTTAGGTGACTTGCCTGGAGTCACACAGCTAAAAAGCATAAGATCACATACTTAGCACAAAGTGGAACCAGGTGTAGCCACAAAAACGTTCTGAAAGAGGCTAGTTGAGATGAGGGCTGCCTGGTCACCCACAGCCACACTTGTGTCCAGGGGCCATATGCACAGACCTTTTGGCCATCGCTCAGTGAAGGCTGTGGACTGAGAGGCAGGCAGCTCATACGACAATGTATGATCTGGCTGGCAGACAGCTCTGTGGCCTTCCCAGAGTATGCGCCAGATGGATTCTAAAAATCCTTTGCTTTAAGTACTCAGAATGAGACAGACCTAAGTCTTTGAGGGAAAAATCTCCCTCTCTCCCAACAAACTCAGCATGGAACTGGCCATCTTCATGATACCCAGTACTCACCTCTAACTTTTGAGAAAGACCAATGGACTACCTTTGAAAAAAGTAACTGTGTTGTGGTAGATACAAAGCAGCTCAGCCATAAGTAACCAAACTAAATGTGTCCACTCAGCGCTGAGTGTGGACTCTGTACCAAGAATCGTCCTTGGGGAGGACTCAGCAGTGAGCAAGGCAGACAGAAATCCCAGCCCTCGTGGAGCTAACATTCTAATGGAGGAGATGGGTCATAAACAAGTCCATAAGCAAGAGGTCACATGTGTTAGATGGTGATGAGTGTGATATGAGTAGACATAAAGCAAGAGAGAGAAGGAGCTTGGGGTGGGGGTACTTAAGTATGAATGTATGAGAACCATCAATTCTGATGATCTTCTCTTTCGTTTTCTCACTTCCTTTCAAATTATCTGCCAGGGAATCTTCTAACCCTGGGCCGGGGGGAGTGTGGAACCTGGTGAGTGGGGGTAAGGGAGACTCAGTTCAGGTCCTATGTGGACATACCTGTATTTTTGTGTTTTATTTTATAGTGGTTCCCAGATCATGCATTTTTTTACAAACTGGAGCTTTGTGGCAACCTTGCGTCGAACAAGTCTATCGGCAGGCACCATTTTCCAACAGCATTTGCTCACTTGGTGTCTCTGTCACATTTTGGTAATTCTCACAACAGTTCAAACTTTTTCATTATAATTGTATTTGTTATGGTGATCTGTGATCAGTGATATTTGATGTTATTCTTATAATTATAAGACAGCAAACTTGACCAGTAAATATGTGTGCTCTGACTGCCTCCCCCCAACCAGATGTTCCCCAATCTCTCTCCCTCTCTTCAGGGCTTCCTGTTCCCTAATACATAACAATACTGAAATTAGGCCAACTAAAAATTCAACAATGGCCTCTACGTGTTCAAGTAACATGAAGAGCCATGGGTCTCTTACTTTAAATCAAAATCTAGAAATGTGTAAGCTTAGGAGGAAAGTATTTCGAAGGCCAGCATTGGGCCTGGGATGCCCAATAGTTAGCCAAGCTGTGAATGCAAAGGGAAAGTTCTTGAAGGAAATGAAAAGTGCTCCTCCATTGAACACAAAAATGATAAGAAAGTGAAACAGCCTTGCTGATACAGAGAAACTTTTAGTGGTCTGGATAGAAGATCAAACCAGCCACACATTCCCTGAATCCAAAGCCTAACCCAGAGCTAGGCCCTCACTCTCTCCAATTCTGTGAAGGCTCAGAGAGAGGGGAAAGCTGCGGATAGAAAGTTTGATGCTTGCCGAAGTTAGTTCATGAGGTTTAAGGAAGAAAGCTGTCTCCATAACGTAAAAGTGCAAGGTGAAACAGCAAGTGCTGATGTAGAAGCTTCCACAAGTTCTCCAGGAGATCTAGCTGAGATGATGAAGGTGAATACACTAAACAACAGAATTTCAGTGTAGATGAACCAGCCTGCTCTTGGAAGAAGATGCCATTCAAGATTTTCAGAGCTAGAGAGAAGTCACTGCCTGGCTTCAAAACTTCAGAAAACAGGCCAACTCTTTTTAGGGGCTAATGCAGCTGGTGACTTTAACTTGAAGTCAGTGCTCACTTGCCATTTTGAAAATCCTAGGACCCTTAAGAATGAAGCTGAATCTACTCATCCTGCCCTCAATAAAGGGAACAACAAAGCCTGGATGACAGCACATCTGTTTACAACATGATTTACTGACTATTTTTAAGCCTACTGTTGACATTAGTGGCTTAGTAAAAAGATTCCTTTCAAAATATGACTGCTTACTGACAATGCACCTGGTTACCCAAGAGCTCTGATGGAGGTGTACAGTGAGATTAATGTTGTTTTCCTGCCTGTTAACACAACATCCATTCTGCAGCCAATGGATCAAAGGGTCATTTCAAGTTGCAAGTCTGTTGCGTAAGAACATTTCATAAGGTTACAGCTGCCATAGATGGTGATTCCTCTACTGGATGTGGGCAAAGTCAACTGCAAACCTTCCAGAAAGGATTCACCTTTCCACATGCCTTCTAGAACATTTGTGATTCATGGAAAGAGGTCAACATATCAACATGAACAAGAGTTTGGAACAAGTTGATTCCAGCCCTCGTTGGTGACTTCGAGGGTTCAAGACCTCAGAGGAGGAAGGGACTGCGGATGTGGTGGAAACAGCAGGAGAAGTAGATTAGAAGTGGAGTCTGAAGATGGGACTGAATTGCTATCTCCTTTTTTTTTTTAAGTTTATTTATGTATTTTGAGAGAAAGAGATAGCGAGTGGGGGAAGGGTAAGGAGAGAGAGAGAAAGAGAGAGAATCCCAAGCAGCCTCTGCACTGTCAGCACAGAACCTGATGCAGGGCTTGAATCCACGAACCATGAGATCGTGCTCTGAGCTGAAACCAAGAGTCAGACAATTCACTGACTGAGCTGCCCAGGAGCCCCTGCCATCTTGTGACCAAACATAAATGGATGAAGAGTTGCTTCTTAAGGATAAGCAAAGAAAGTGCTCTTTTGAGATGGAATCTACTCCTGGTGAGGATGCTGTGAAGATTTTTGAAATGACAACAAGGGTTTTCAAATATTACATCAACTTAGTTGGTCAAGCAACGGCAGGGTTTGAGAGGATTGACTCCAGTTTTGAAAGAAGTTCTACTGTGAGTAAAATGGTATCAAACAGCATCGCAATCTACAGAGAAAATTTCATGAAAGGAAGGGTCAATTGATGCAACAAACTTCACTGTCGTCTCATTTTAAGAAATTGCCCCCAGCCACCCTGTCCTTTAGCCACCTCCACCCTGATCAGCCAGCAGCCATCAACATCGAGGCAAGACCCTAAAAGATTAGGACTAGTTGAAAGCTTAGGTGATACTATATTTTTAGCAAGAAAGCATTGAAATTAAGACATATACATTTTTTAGACATAATGCTATCATACATTTACTATACTACAGTATAGTGTAAAGGTAACTTTTATATGCACTGGGAAGCCAAAAAATTTCCTCGACTGGTTTTATTGAGATGTTCACTTTATTGCAGTGGTCAGGAAACCAAACCTGCAATATTTCTGAGGTGTGTCTGTAATCCATAGTCCATTGTGGGGATTTAGGCACATCATCCAGGGAACTTTTTACGTCAAGAAGACAAGTGTTCAAATTGAGTTGGTGTAGGTATTGCTCTAGGCATTTGTGAAGACATCGTCTTGTTCCATAGGAGTTTTCCCATGAACCTATTTAAAGAATACAGTTTGGTAGCATTTTGACTTAACACATCTGTCTATCAGAAAAAAAAAACCTTTGCATTTGGAAAGTCTCTGAAAATGATAAGATGAAACATTACAAGGAAACAGTGTTTCTGTTCCTAAAAGCCCAGAAAATTGGACTGGTTAGGTTAAGATCAGTATGGCCCAAACCGTACTCCTTAAGTTTCTTGGAAGTGTTTCTCTCCTTCGAGGTAAAAGCAGGTCACTTCTATCAAACTTCCATTTCCTTCTCTAGAAAATTAGGCTCAGAACTGGTTTGCAATGTGACATGCAATTTAAATATCAGAAGTTGCCCCACATCCCTTTCATCTATGTCTATATCCCGTGCACCCTCTGCTCCTGGCTAGCAGAGATTTGGACACAATTTCTAGTTCTGTGCTTTCCTGCTGTGGCCCAGAGCCCATTTTCCTGTGTCCTGCTTAATGCTACGTTTTTCTTGCAAGTTCCTATGTGGCCCTTCAGAATCCTGACTGGGTTTACCTGGGGTCTTCACGGCTCTTATCTTATCCCCCTCTCCTATTTTGCTCTTTGAAATATACCCTATTTTGCTCTTTGAAATATACCCTATTTTGCTCTTTGAAATATACCCCGTAGGTGTTTTGCACACTTACTCGCTTCAGTACCGATGGGTAACAAGTTTGCTCTGAGTGTAAAAAACCCATCCACTTTGGAATGCAGCCCCTGGCTGCTCCCCGTGAAACCTTGCCCACTAATATCAGGCTTAACTGACCACGTTTAATTGTCAGAGGTGTGAGATTCACTTTTAAAAAGTGAATCATTAAGATTTAATAAACAACATCTGTTTATGAGGATTTTGAAATGTACAACAGATTTAATGTTTTAACTGGCTTCTAAACTTTTCTCATAAAATGAGACAGTTAAGTGTTACCCGGGGAAGTGACTCCCACACACGCCTCTTGCTCCATCGTGCTTCTTGGGGTTCTCTCTCTTCTGTTAGCAGCGAACTGATGCATTTATCATGAGGCCCAAGGGAGGAAGGGAAGAGGAAAGGCATTACCTCAGGAGTCTTTGAAAGAACCATGCTTGTATTTATTTGTCTTCCTCAGAGGAGTCATGCGAAGACACACTAGACTTATGTATACGTACATGGCTCCTCCCAAGTCACAACTCACAAACATCAGAATCCCCCACTTCAGTCCCTCTGGAGGCACCCCGTTGCATAGATTGTGCAAAGGGCTAGATTTTACCTTTGTTCCTGAAAGAAGAAGGGACTACACCTTGACAGCGATTCAGTACAGCGTATGATAATGGGATTCTTTGGATTATGGAGGAGATAGTGAGCTACAGCACTTGCAACCAGGAACCAGGCTGTCACCCATGCTAAGAAAGCTTCTAGGGAGACGGTAGCTGGTAGAGCTTTAACAGAGGGAAAGAGAGGCAGGATAAAGAAAGTTAAATTAGGAACATGAGCTTGGTGGCAGTTGGAGAATGATGGACTAGAAAGGGACAGTAGTCTGAGGTCAGGAAGAACTGGCAATTCTACCGAGTCACCTAGCAAGACGTGACCAGGATCTGAACCACAACCTGCTGCACTTAGTGACCACTCTGCTGGGAGCTCAGCCCCCCTGCCATGTGAGCTTTAAAATTCCTGAATCCCGTAATAACCCAAAGAAAGTCTGGGAAGAGGGGCGCCTGGGTGACTCAGTTGGTTGAGTGTTTGACTTCAGCTCAGGTCATGATCTCACAGTTTGTGGTTCGAGCCCCACTTCAGGCTCTGTGTTGACAGCTCAGAGCCTGGAGCCTGCTTCAGGTTCTGTGTCTCCCCCTCTCTCTCTGCCCCTCCCCCATTTGTGCGTGTTCTCTCTCTCTCTCTAAAAGAAATAAACATCAAAAATTTTTTCTTAGAAAAGTCTGGGAAGAGAAAAACAGGAAGGAAGAATTCACTGAATGAGGGTCCAGTGAAAGGGCCTTTACCAATCCTCCATCTCTGAATTGAATTTCATTACTGAAACTCGAGAAACTGTGGAGTCTAAAACTGGCCTTTCCCCTTCTCTGTCTCTAGTTAATTTTTAATTTGCTGTCATTGATTAGTTGACAGGAGAGGAAAGGTGTCTCTCAGCAGCTGAAGTCAGCCGATGGGAAGGGCCTTGAATCAGGCCCTCAGAGTAGGCGGCGTTCCCCGCACCGCCCAGGAGGTGAGGTTTGGCTAGAAAGGGGTACAAGTACCAACTTGTGGAGCTTCCTTACTCGTCATAGCACCTTTAAATATTCCACGCCCAGAATTGTTTCATCTTCAGGCAAGAGAAAGTGAAAACGGCCCCAAAAGGTCTAACATCTCAAATAAACACTGTACATGTAGGCACACTTGACTTTGAAATTGGAGCGCCTCAAGCAGACAGACAGCCTTTGTATCCTGCTACTAACAGGTTTGTCTTTCATTATTTCATTTTATTCATTTACACGAATAAAAACAAAGTGAATTACCTCTGGCTTTCTGAAAGGAAGGGTGGCCAGACTTTTATTTTTTGGTTATTACGTGGTTCTAAAAAAGTGATATTTTTCCCCCGAGTTACGAGGAAACAGGCAGAGAAGTAGTTGCCTTTCTGTGGATGGATGGCATGCTGGTGGTGGTTGTGGTGGAGATTTAGTTAGCCCAAAGCTCCCAGACTTCTAGAGAGTGATATAACTGCTGTCAGACGCACTTGGGGAATAGTGTAGGGTTGTCAACACTGTTTCAGCCTTCTCTCGGTCACATAAACCCCTTCCTTTTCACGCAAACAGCAAGACCATCTCGTTCAGTAGTTGGCCAATGACAGTGAGCACCAAAACCAACAACAATGAGGCAATCCTGCATTTGTCATCCCATGTCTGACTGAGTTCCAGTCCTCTCCTCTCCCAAGTGGTGAAACAGGAAGCATCCTCCCGTCAGGAAGAAGCTGAAGGTGCCATCCAGTAGCTTTGTCTCACGTCACTGATCGCCCTCAGTCAGAAATCTTGACTTGCAACTTTAGAGGGTGGGTCCCTGAAAGAAGTTCAGAGCTTACACCGAGATGGGGTGTGTTGCTCTCTGATGAGAACGAAGCTGACTGGAACGCTGGAAATCTGCCTCTGTTCCTCACCGGCAAGGGGCAGCTTTTGTGGGCCGAGGTTTCAGAAAAGGTAGGCACCGTTTTGCTGATGCTGTGGCCATTTGAGAACTTTCAAACCGCGTTGGCCTTGACTGTGTGTGTGTGTGTGTGTGTGTGAGAGAGAGAGAGAGAGACAGACAGAGAGAGAGAGAGAGGGAGGGAGGGAGGGAGAGAGATGATCAAAATGCTCATTTTTGGCTCGGTGATTTGAAGCCCATTGCTTGATGAGTTTTACTTCAGAAATATTCAGTAATGGAGAGCAAATGTTGAGTCCAGACTTCTCCTCATGACCTGTATCACTTGCTCTCTGGCAAGTGTAAACAGATTCATTGTAGGGATAGGAAGAATCATTCAGGGAGTGGAATCACATGAGGCTGAGCCCTCAGTCAGCACAGCTTGGGGTATTCGGAAGGAGAAATGGAAAGGGTGACCACGGACCTCCAGGTGACATGGCCAAGGCCATCTCAGACCATTTTGGCATGTTGTAAGTTGAACAAGGCAGAACTTGCTCACCTCACAGCAGCAAACTTCTCTAAGCTAGTGCTATCTTGGACAAGACAGACTCCATGCCGTGTGTGCCCAGAGGGCATTAGCTGATCAGTTCCAAAATTGCCAGCCTTGGTTAGAGAAACATAATAAAATTTTCCTTTTTTCTAACTCAAGTACATGTTTAGTGAGGATATTCTTTTTTTTCTTTTAGAACTCTGTGAAATTTTTCTTTAACGTTTATTTATTTTTGAGACAAAGAGAGACAGAGCATGAGCTGGGGAGGGTCAGAGAGAGAGGGAGACACAGAATCTGAAACAGGCTCTGAGCTGTCAGCACAGAGCCCGACACGGGGCTCGAACCCACGACCGTGAGATCACGACCTGAGCCGAAGTCAGCTGCTTAACCGACTGAGTCACCCAGGCACCCCATAGTGAGGATATTCTTTTAAACATTTTTGTTTCCTGAAAAGCCTTACACAGAGCATGGGAAAGAAACCTTTGGGACTCACCAGATGGTGAATATTAATTTATGTGTTAATCTGCAATATTCAAGTGCCTTCTCAATCACAAGTGAGGGTTCTGACTTTAAACAGCACCTTTTCATGCCTTTTCCCCTATAAGCTTTTTTTTCTTAAGGGGTTGCCACTTAAAAATTTCATCAGATTTTGCTGGACAAAGGGGCAAATTCTTTAAGGGGGGAAAATAGACAATAGTTACATAGTCTTCCCTTTAAAAATACTTCTGCTTATTCCAAAAGCAATCAAATTAATTGACGTACTTTGGAGATAATTCTGGGTCAGTAATAACCTACTTAATTCTGGGTTAGTAAGAGTGCCTGTGTGGCTCAGTCAGTTGAGCAGCTGACTTCAACTCAGGTCATGATCTCAGTCCGTGGGTTTGAACCCCACATCGTGCTCTGTGCTGACAGCTCAGAGCCTGGAGCCTGCTTCAGAGTCTGTGTCTCCCTCTCTCTCTGTTCCTCCCCCGCTCATGCTGTCTCTCTCAAAAATGAATAAACTTTAAAAAAAAATTCTGGGTTAGTAATAAACTACATTTATTGAATCCTTGCTGTGCATAAATGTATTGCTCATTTAATTCAGTGAGATAGAACTCATGTTCTGCAGTTTTCCAATGAGGACATTTCAGCTTAGTGAGAGGTATAGTAGCAGAGCATGGAAGTGAGAAAGCCCAAACTCTGTTGCTTACAGAAATATGTGGTTGGAGCCTTCTCTATTCCTATCCTGTTCCGTCAGCCCATGGAGGGGTTACTGAAGCCATTATAATATGTAAATGTGCTAACCTGGTTTTCTGATAGCAAAAGACCTATACTTTGTTTCTGCTGGGAAAAAGAACATAGGCTAGAAAGGCAGACAGATCTAGATTTGAATCCCTGCTTTATGCTTACTATGGATGTGACCTAGGCAAGCCTGTGAAATCCTTCAAACCTCAGTTTCCTTATTTATATGATAATTATTATAATGTCCATTCCACAAGGTTATTTGTTATAAGAGGTAGAAAGATGAGGTATGCAAAGTGCCTTTTACGCGACTGACAATGATAGGCCTTCAATAAATAGTATTCATTTCTGCAGTTATTTGCTGATGTTTACAGCATGCTGGATCTTGCTCTGGGCTTAGGGGTATTGTCAGTGACCAACAGAGACAAGGCTCTGCCCTCACGGAGCTGACTGGTGGTGTTTACATTGTGTCACTGACTTTCTTTGAAAATTGGATGGTGGTTATGGAGATCTTCCACGATGGAGTTGATCTGGCTTTGACACAGCCTATGAGGCATAATAGTAAACATCCTGTGCTAAGAGTCCCCCGCAGCATAGTAAAATCAGGCAAAAAGCAAAAGCATCTGATACCTCTTTTGCAGGTATGGGTTTGTTGTGCTAATCATTGCAGAGTTAAAGGAAAAATATGTTTTTATGCACACCTTCACACACACACACGCACGCACGCACACGCACACAATTCATCTAAGTTTTCTTAGGCCCCCAAGACATTGCCCACAGGCTGTCCATGGGAGGAGGGTCTGGCTCCAAGGTCTCATAAAACACAGAGTGTAGTGTGGAACCATTCATTTCCCTTGGGCTCCAGTCTATCCGTACAATAGCGTTGGGCTTTCTAAGTCCTCCCCAATGTGAATTTAGGGATGTAGTCCAAAGACTGAACTGGAGATAATATACCTTTATAAAGATGAATTTGAACAAGAGTGTTTGACTTATTTACTGGCTAAATGCCTATAGTCACGTTCACCAAATGGGCTAGTTGGCATCAAGAGTAATGTTTTGGCAATCTCTCCCTACAGAGAGATAGAGGAACACGGGGGAGCTCCCTTTGGAGTCAAATGCAGATCTCCCTTCTCTTAGAAACACCTGCACAACAAATACACTAACTTGATTGGTCCTACACAGCCCAAGTTTGTTGTTTTGTTTATTTGGTAGATGCAGAATGATTGAAGAAATTTTTTGTGACAGACCTAGACAGTCCAGACCATTGTCACTATGAAAGAAGACATTCTAAAGTAGCAAGACTTATTTTTATTTTCCTAAGTCCTATGCAACCATCCATCTCTTCATTTTATGGGTCATATTATATACATTGCCTTAAGATGGCATCTTACAGTGGGTTTTTTTTTAATGATGAAAACAGAAACCAAGCTAAAAACCTAATTAAAATAAATTAAGACTTAGGTAAAAAGCCCTAAAATGGCAAGTAAATGGAGATATTAAGAATTTTTGACCTTGTACAACACTGTGACAGCCAAAATTCTTCACAGGATTTTCTGTTGATGGAAGACAGATGTTTGCTTATAAGTAGACATTAGTAATCACTGTTTTAAAGACAGTTATTTTCAAATTTCATTATTATTATACCTTAAAGTCTGAGAAAGCCCACTAACAAATAGATGGTGGCTCTAAAGAGAAGGGGATTTAACTTAGGTGACCTTGACACAAACTTCACCTTTCCTAAGTATGAGAATTTAAAATTTCTTAAGCTGTGAGTGTCTATATTCCTCTCAATTGTAAATAAATTTAAAGTCAAAGGGGTTTGATTCATTTTAATAACCATTTATTTTCATTTATTTTCTCTTTTTTTATTTTCTTTTTGCCATCCTGGTCACTGTAAATTTTGTGAAGAGGGTTCATACTGCATTCTTTTTTTTTTTTTTTTTTAATTGAGTGGATTTTATTTTTTTTTTATTTTTTTATTTTTTTACAAATAGTTTATTGTCAAATTAGTTTCCACATAACACCCAGTGCTCATCCCCACAAGTGCCCTCCTCCATGCCCATCCCTCCTCCCCCCACATCCATCAGTCCTCAGTTTTTGTCAGCATTCAAGAGTCTCTCATGGTTTGCCTCTCCCCCTTTCCCCCAACATTTCCGCCCTTCTTCTCCCCCTTGGTCCTCTGTTAAGCTCCTCCTAATCCTCCTATACGTGCACACATATGATATTTGTCTTTCTCTGCCTGACTTAAGAAATGGAGATATTTAATGAAAATCTCCAAATCTCTCTGTTTAAGATTGGCACACACGTGCACGTGCGCACACACACACACACACACACACACCACAGTTTCTCTCTTGCACACATACGTTCACGTGCAGGTGCATAATATAAAAATAAAACCAAAAGATACATACATATTGTGTGTTTGTGCAACCATGGATTACTTCCCCTCCTGTCATAGATGGTTCTCCCATCTCTGTAGCTGGGCCTTCTGAAACATGTGACATGTGGTCACTATGACTGGAGAAGTGAGAAATGAAAACAGGTCTCCATCTTCTTAATTTTCTTGAGGTCTAATTGATATAGAACACGGTAGTAGTTTCAGGCATATGGCATAATAATTCAACATTTGTATCTCTTGTGAAATGACCACCAAATATATCCTTCCTTTCTCTTTTAATGGGAAACTTGTGAAATTCACAGCTAAGGCATGTATTTAGGTTATATGAAGAGATAAAATATTACATTAAGGGGCTTGAAAAGATTTTTATTTACTATATCCATATTCTAAAATGAAATATTTAAGGAAAATCATATGCCACAATCTGTTTGTTCTCTACAGAGTACTTGTATGCAAGAACAAAGTCTTTTTCTCTTATTTTTATTTCTTTGCCAGACATATTTTAGTGGATGGTCAATAAATAGTTCTTGATTAGATTGATCCTGACACAAGCTGAACAATAAAATAATCCTTTTAAGATTCAAGCAAAAATTCTATGAGCATTTTCTTCAATAACAAAGGTTTCTTAACATCACTTAATAGCTAAATTGGATTCAATTTTTTCCCCTCAAATTTTGTTTTCTTGTTTGACATCCAATTAAAACTTGAAAACCATAAAATATGCTAATGCTGAACAAATCTCAAATTGTGCAGATTAGCAATTTTCATTTGTAATGTTCACATCACGGACTCATTATCTTATTCCACTTTGGGTCAAAGTTGCAGGGTTTTATAATGAGCTCCTCCCTTTCCCTGATTTGTTTCTAATGGAAATCTGCTTTGTGTAGAATTCTGGTCTATAACCAATGGTATAAGAGTAAAACTTCAGAGCATTTCTACATGATGACTACAAGATAACATGCAAGCTGGATTTTCCCAAGTTATTGCTTCACAGATTACACTATTGTAGTGGATTTCAAACCTTTTTTTTTTTTTTTGAACCATCACTGATGGTAAGAAATGCTTTTAGATCTCAATTTAAACACACGCACACACACACACTAACTGAAATAAAAATTTCACAAAACAGTACTTGGTACATATTGATGTTTTCTCTTCTATTCCATTCCATTCCACTCTATGAAATTTCTGGTCATAGCTGCTAATAAATTTTGTGACCTACTTATAGTGATTCGCAAAACTGTGGAATATAAGAATCAACTAGGGAACTTAAAAAAATGAAAAAAACTAAAGCCAAAGGCACAGCAGACTGATGAAATCAACTAGAGATTCTAGAACTAAGCTTCCATTCTTTGGACCCTTGATTTATGGTAATGTTGATACTATGCAGAAGGGATAGTTGTTTGAATATACAGATAGGGGAAAAAACCTAGAATCCTGATTCTAGCCTCAAAATTTATACACATTTGAGTGTTAATTTAGATGTGGCAGGTAAAACTATAATTTCTAGATCTGTGTTATTCTGGTATGATAGCTGCTAGCCACTTATTGCTGTTGAGTCCCTGAAACATGGCTCATACAAGAGAGGTAGGTTCTAAGTGCAAAATGCACATCAGATTTCAAAAATTTACTGCAGATAAAAAATTTATGATGTCTTATTAATAATTTTTATATTGTTTATATGTTGAAATGATAGTATTTGGGATATATTGGGTTAAATAAAATACAATATTACAATTAATTTCACTTTTTTTCTTACTTTCTTAAATGTGACTAGGAGAAAACTTTAAATTACATATTTGGCTCCCACTATTTTTCTATTGGACAGCATCATTCTCGATGACAAAATAGAATATATTAATGACCTCAGGATAGGCAGTAATTTTTTTAAACAAGACACAAAAAGTACTAGCACAACAAAAAAAGATCTATAAATTGGACTCTCCTAAAACTAATAACTTCTTTCTATCAAAGCTTACCATTAAAAGAGTAGAAGACAAGCTGCACAGGGGAAGTAGACGTTTGCCATACATATAAATAATACAGAGTCAAGTTCAGAATCAATAAACAAGTCCATTAAAAAAGGTAAACTAAAACAATAGAAAATAGGGCAGGAGATAGTTTTAATGTTTATTTTTGAGAGAGACAGAGAGAGTGAGAGAGAGGGCAGGAGAGGGATAGAGAGAGAGACAAAGATAGAATCCCAAACAGGCTCTGTGCAGTCAGCACAGAGCCCAATGTGGGGCTCAGACTCACGAACCATGAGATCATGACCTGAGCCAAAATCAAGAGTCAGATGTTTAACCAACTGAACCAACCAGGAGTCCCTGAGCAAGAGATTTGAACAGGTACTTTACAAAAGAGCATATCCAAATGGCCAAGAAACATGAAACATGCTTAAAAGTACAGAAAAGGGTACTTTACCTTATTAACCATTAGGAGAATGCAAATTAAAACCACAGTAAAGTACCACTACACACCCACCAGAGAGGCTCAAATTTAAAAGACAGACAACAGAGGTGTTGGTGAGAATGTGGGGCAGCTAGAACTCTCATACCCACATGTGGGAGTATAAATTGGCACAACAGCTTTAGAAAACTATGTAATGATATGCCCTACAGAAATGCATATATGTTTACCAAAGGTATGTTTGAGAATGTTCACAAATAGTAGCATTATTCATTACAGCCCCTGAAACAACCCACATTGCCTTCAACAGGAGAATAAAAAAAAATAGATTGTGATATAGTCATATCATGGAATACTAAACACCAGTGAAAATGGGTCAATCACTGTTACATGCATCAGCCTGGATGTATCTCAGTCATAAATGTTGAGGGAGACTCTAGATGCAAAAGAATGCATTCAGTGGGATTCCGTTCATGTAAGTTCAAGAATAGGCAACATTAATCCATGCTATTAGAAGTTAGGCTAGGATAGTTGGGGAAAGTGGGGTCGTGACTGGGAAGGGACACAAACGAGGGGTCTGGGATGCTGGTAACATCCTGTTTCTTGGTCTGGCTGCTGGTTCTAACACAGGTGTGTTTACTTTTGTGATTTGTTACTTTACCACCAGTACATTGTGGTTTAATAAATCTGTTTGTAAGCAACAATAACAATAATCCGGATGACATGATGGCACCTTCAGAGATCCTGATTTATGTGCTCTGACTAAGGGGAGTGCATGGCTTAAAAATATGTTCCAGATAATTCCCATAGAGAGCCATAGTTGAGAGCCAGTATGCTAATGGGTCAAAACTGGCTCTTTCAAAAACCATGCGCTGATACAACTATAATCATTAAACAAGGCTGTGCTAGGCCATATTATCTTTACTTAGCCTGCACTGACATTGAAGACATAATTTACACTGATAAATCTTAGAGACGTAAGGAATCACAAAGTTAAATGCCTTAGAAAGCCAGGCAGGTAACTGAAATCAGCAGTGGACCTGGTGATTAAGCTTGTGCCTCCCTTCAGGCCTGCAGCTCCTGTGATTATTTCCAGATCTTCTGGTCTTTTCAAATGAAGCTGGAGATCTGGAGTTTTATGTGAAAATTCCTAAATTTGAAACGTTGGCTCAAATTGTTTTAAAGCACTATGGAGGTGAAACAAAACTGATTGGGAGGTCCAATTCGGCCTATACCAACATCTGCCACTGGTTTGTAATTCTGACTTAAAGTGTTAGAGCTAGAAGCAAACTTATGGGTATAATTGTATAGACTGTTAATTATATTTCCCTTTTCTGCTTCTGCAGGGATGCTGTGAAAGTGAAAGTGAAGCTTTTATATACATATACAAACACACGCATACACATATAGGACGTGAATTCCTTCGCAGAAATCTCTCATATATACTCAAGGTAATTACTGTTCATTTTATTTTTACATTTGATGTTTAATTTATTTTCTGCCTTGTTTTATTTTATCTCTGCTGCGTTTTCCTAGCTGTGATCTTGAAAAACTACATCTGTGACCCAAAGCTTTATTATTATATGATATTGCTTTATGTGTTCTGGGGAGGAGAGATGTCTGGGCAAGGCAAGTGCCATGTTCTTCTCTATGAAATACTGTAGATCCATATTCTGTTCTCTTTGAGAGGAGAGAGCTGGAAAGTTTCCTTTGACAGTGCCAGGCAGTGAAGGGCTCCACAATGTTAGAAGGATGTGCCGTCTGTGCTCTGCTCTGGCCCCCACCCTCTCCTTTCCATTTCCCCAAGCCCCCCTTCTAATCGGAAGGAAGGGTTAGCTCTGTCTTTCCTGCACTTTCCAGCTTCCAGTCTCTCCCCTGTGAGAGAAGGACTTTCAAAAGCACATTTCTTCAAAGTCATCTCAAGTGACAATCAGAACTGATGATTTGTATGGGGAAGAGTTATTCACAGGGCAGGTTCCCAGATATTGACTGGAAGAAAGGCAAAGCCAAGTAACTGTTAAGAGAAATAGCCTTTTCACCCTCTGAGTTTAACTCTGACTCTGGGTCACACTGAGCAAGTCACTTTATCCCCGTAACCTTCACTTTGCATCTGTAAATTGAGGGCATTAGTAACTGTTGTTTTCTGTGGATACAACAAGTGGAATGCTAAGGTTCAAGGAACTTTTGCAAATTGTGATGTGTGTTATGGTCGTTATAATTGTGATGATCTCACTGAACTTTTTTTTTTTTAATGTTTATTCATTTTTGAGAGAGAGAAAGAGAGGAGGGGCAGAGAGAGAAGGGAACAGAGGATCCCAAGCAGGCTCTGAGCTGACAGCATGGAGCTTGATGCAAGGCTCGATCTCAAGTGGCAAGATCATGACCTGAGCTGAAGTTGGACCCTCAGCCAACTGAGCCCACCAGGTGCCCCTCATTGAACTTCTGTAATGGTCCATGAAAAGATAATGGTGCTATTCCCAGTTTACAGGTGCAAAAGCAGATATCAGAGCCACTGGGCATCTAAATCACATCTCTCACCCTGTCGCCTGAGCCCACAGACCTCAGCTGCAGGGACCTTCACCGCACATCCCACCTAACCAATTCCCAGTAGGTCAGTAGAGAACGCAGAAGGGATTCATGACTGAGACACACCCCCACCCTGCCTTTTAGCCTATACTTTTCTACACCTTCTTACCAAAAGTTTTACTAAACACAGACCCCATTGATCACGAATGTGTTTCCCCTGCCTCCCTTCTAGTGTGGGGACAGTCAATAGTGAAGTGGTAACTTGCTGGTGGGGAAGCCAGGGATGCATGGGGAAGCTGGGGTGAATAAACTACTTTCTGCTTTCTCTGGGGAGGAGTGGTTCAGCTGACAGAAATTACATGAGGATTTCTGTCTCCTCTGGTGACCGCACAGTCTGGGTAGATCTTTGGTTTCCAGAATTCCTGGGACTTTCTAGAGTTGCAGACCTACCCTGAGGCCCTGTGGACAGGCCCACCCCTAACACTGGAAGGGCCCATGGCAAGAGTGCATGTGGAATTAGGTGGCCCTCAGCCTGGTCCTATACGCCTTCCCATCCCCAGGTCCTGCTGGGCTAGAAGCCCAGGACACATAAGTGTAGATGCCCCAGTATATGCATCCAAGTGTGAGCTCCTTGTCTCCTCCCCAAGTCTCCTTCTGGCCATCCCTAGGCCTAGGGGTATAGTGTGCTGTCACTTTTTTGAAGGATACTCCTGGAGAAGGGTCCATGAAGGCCTTGGAAGTGGACTTAGAAGTGTTTAGACATGGAATTCTAGGGTCCTAGGCAGCCCTAGCAAGTCTAGAAAGGGGCTATGGTGTGCAGGTGGACATGTAGCCTTCAGTTTCTGGACTCCTCACCCAGTGGAAGAGAGGTATGGCCAGAGGAATGCCAGAATGGGGCCTTTAAAATAAGGCCAGGGTGTAAGGGAGGGGCTGCTCCTGGGCATGAAGCTTACGGCCCTTGGTACACAGTTGGTGCTTAATGATGTCACTGATTGATGCATGACAGTGTGACAAAGGCTGAGCGATTTCAGAATTACCATGGACTATGTAAATGTGACTCCTACCACCACACCCTGTAAACATCCACCTAACAGCATGGCAAAGGTTGAAATTGCTTCATAAGGTGGCGGCTGAGTAACATTCCTCATAAACCAGCAGGAAGAAAAATTTCCTGAGAAACAGCCTTACTGGATGCTGAGAAGCATCCAGGGCTCTCCTGCACTTGAACGGAAGGATTTCACTGAGGCTCCAATAGGGATCTCTTGGTATATTTTAAGAGACCCACAAAGTTTAGTGTCTCTCTCTCTCTCTTTTTTTTAATGTTTATATATTTTTGAGAGAGAGAGAGAGAAAGAGAGAGAGAGGACAAGCAGGGAAGGGGCAGAGAGGAGGTGGGGGGACAGAGGATCTGAAGCAGGTTCTGTGCTGACAGCAGACAGCCCAGTTTGGGGCTGGAACTCGTGAACCACAAGATCATGACCTGAGCCAGAGTTGAACGTTTAACCAACTAAGCCACCTAGGCACCCCTAGTGTAGTGTCTCTTTTTACTTATATTTCATACACTACTTGCACTTGGGATATTTGCTGTTGAATATCATGCGATCCTCTCATTCACCCTCCTTCAGATCACTGCTGTCTTTCACATTGACCTTAAGGACATCGTATTTAAATTTCATTACCGTGAATGACCCAGAGAACTCTGAACCCCTCTGTCCAGCACATGGAGCTGGCAACCTGCCCTGTGGGTCATGTCTATCCCAATTCCACCCTGTCTCTTCCCCTAGGTTCACATGTTGCCCTACTTCACGAAATTCAGATTAGTCACCCCCAGTGGCAATTTGGCAAACTATATTTCTTGGCAGAAAAAAAGCTTAGCCTAAAGGAAACGATCTTTAAAAAGGAAGGCTTATGGGGCGGCTGGGTGGCTTAGTCGGTTAAGCGACCGACTTTTGCTTGGGTCATGATCTCGCTGTTTGTGGGGTCATGATCTCGCGGTTCGTGGGTTCGAGTCCCGCGTCGGGCTCTGTGCTGACTGCCAGCTCAGAGCCTGGAGACTGTTACAGAGTCTGCGTCTCCCTCTCTCTCTGACCCTCCCCTGCTCACGCTGTCTCTCTCTCTCCTAGAAATAAATAAAAATATTTAAAAAAAATTTTAAAAGGAAGGCTTAGGAACCCATAAACCCCAAATCAGGATCAATAGAGGAGTAGCCGCAAATTATATTGGCACATCTTCGACCTATGTCCTCCAGGGAAAAGGGAATTGACTGGGTGCAAGATGTGGCCTTGAGGTAGGGAGTTCTATGTATGTCAGCACAGTGTTTTCTTTTGTTTGTAGCATAGATTTGCTTTAATAGAAATCAGAGATTGACATGAAAATTATATAAAAGTGTTTTGGAGAGAAAGTTGAGGGATATCCTTTCGGAAGGAATGTATGTTGGAAAAGTCTGGGGTGCCTGGGTGGCTCAGTCAGTTCAGCGTCCGACTATTGATTTCAGCTTGGTCATGACCTCGGGGTCATGGGATCGAGCCCCGTATTGGGCTTTGTGCTGGGCATGGAGCTTGCTTGGGATTCTCTCTCTTTCCCTCTGCCCCTCTCCCCTGCTCACACTCTCAGTCTGTCTCTAAAAAATAAAAAGAAAATTTTAAAAATTTAGAAGTCTGGAAACCTATGGAAATTTTTATTTTTAAATAATATGTTACATTTTCATACAATATATGCAGGATGTTTTTCCTTCCAGACACTTTTGCAGGCAAAATTGACCTAATTGAAGCCACAGATTTAATCATTAATCAAAAGCTGTACAATGAATAAATGGAATATTTTCCCCCATGTTCTAGACTTGGCACATGTCCTGCCTAAGTCTCTGTCTCTGTCTCTCCTGATCTCTGTTGTCTCCCCGTCTCTGTCTCTCCCCCTCTCTGCTTAAAATGGAGTGTTTTACATGCCTTTTCTTTAAGGGGGCTTCTTACAGTAGGTAAGAGGCTGGACAGGAATGACTAGTTCTATTCAGTTTTGAGATCTTATGTATTACTTGCTTCAGGTTAATAAACAGCAACGGCTGGTGGCCATTGACGGAGGAAGCAGCTTCCTGGCCAAGGAAGGGAGATGATCCTATTTACTCAAGGGAGAGAACAATAACTATTCCAGAAGGTGCCAATCTCCCAGCCCCATGCCAGCCAGCAGTTTTTGTCATAGGGAAATCTTGCCTTTTATTGTGCTATGTTTTTACATTTATTTATTTATTTTGAGAGAAAGAGAGAACATGGGGGGAGGGCCCCAGAGAGAGAGAGAGAAAGAGAGGATCCCAAGTAGGCTCCATGCTGATATAGTGCAGAGCCCAACTGAGAACTCGAACTCACAAACTGTGAGATCATGACCCAAGCCAAAATCAAGAGTTGGATGCTTAACCAACCGAGCCAGCCTGGTGCCCTTTATTGTTCTAACATTTTTTTGTGTGTGTGATTTTGGAGTCAAAGAAGAAGGCACTTGAGAACATGCAGTTGAGATTTTGTTCCTGCACTCCTTCACTACCTCCCGGCCCTATACTGTAAGCTTCTGTGCCCACCACACCTCACCCTCCTCTGAAGATTTCTAGAACCTTTGTCATCTTGTTCTTTTCCAAAGAGTGCTTCATTCTGCGGGGGTGGCAGGCTGTGTGACAGGAAACCCTGCCTTTTATTACGTAAGCATATATTTTAAAACCATTAAAATTTGGGCTTGCTTCATCAGTGTGCCTTAGTAACCCCATGTCCTTCCCTAAAAGTAACTAGGCATCCTCCTCATCTGTGAGAGGAATGTTCTAGATTCTTTGTTGATCAAGATGAGGCCCCACACCCTCCTTTACGTTTTACTCTCTTTCGTAAAATGATTCCTTTGGTGACCCTGCCCAAGACAGGTTCCAGTGAGGTAAGAAGTCCCTCTGTCACTGAGGAAATGAGTTACCACATCAAGTGACACTCATCCCTCAGGAAAGCTGCTTCCTTGCCAACACTTGGTCCAGGCAGCATTAACACTGACGAGGGTATTGCAGGAAATCAGTGAATGATGGCTGACTATTGGGCCACCTGGGTCCGTGGCACCATTGATGAGGAAATGTAAATAGTGACATTCCTGACACCTACAGCTTATTGGGCACTTCCTGGAAGCCCCGAGTTACACAAAATGATGTAGACACATGACCTTATTTGATCCAGACCTAGACCGTAGAGAAGTAAAAAATACTGTGCCTCTTTTGCAGATGAGAAATTAAAGGCTTAGAAGTCATGCACTCTCCTAGCTGAGATATCGGGAAAGGGTGAAGATGGGCATTCAGAGTCCTAAACCCCTATTCCAATAGGCCTCAGGTTCCCACATGTCCCATCCCAGAAATTCTACCACAGTATGTTGTTGGGGGAGTGGTCTGGGTACCAGCCTATGGGAGTCTGATAATCGGAAATGTCTGAACTAAATGTCACTGTGTAGTACCGCCTCTCCAGGACTGTCCCCAGGTTTTCTGTTTGGCGAAGTTCATGTCCATTATGCAGCCTTCCCTCACTGAAAGTGAGAAATGGACCCAGTTATCTTTTCCCAGCAGTGAGCGAGGTGGAGGTTATAGGAAGGACATAGTTGTCAAGGGGCAGGGGTGTCCCGTTACTCTTCCATTACTCTTTTTAAACTTAGCATTTAATCCTACTGTTTAAACCAGCCTGACATTGGAATCTTGGCCAGACCTAGTAAGAGTTAAGATAATAAGATAATAAGACTCCATAACACAGATCTAACATTTTGCTGCGTTCAGGCATTTCTACATCCCGAATCACTCTTCATCTACACTAGGTCTTTGTGGAAGGCAGAACTGGCACCATTGAGCAGATGTGCAAACAAAGATTCAGAGAGACTGAGTTGTTCAAGTTCACTTAGTTTTAGGAGGCAGGGCTGGTGCTTGAACCCGGGCTTTCCAATGCTGAAGCCATAGTTCTTTCTCAAATTTTTCGACTGTTTGAACGCCAACGAGCTACTTGAGCTGATGTGTGAAGCACTGCCTTCTTTCATTTGTTTGTTTTTCATTTTTGATTATTAATCAGTTCGGGCCTGCAGTTTGTAGGGCAGTCTTGCGGACTCCTCTGACTACATAGCGGGGAAGCTCTTGCAGCACCCTTCTGTGCCACCTAGGAGGGCTTTGCAGACATGAGCCCAATCCTCTGGTTTCTCAAATGGGATAACTGGACAGAATCAGGGCCTCCTGCAGGCTCTTCTGTGAGTCACCATCAGTGAACTTCCCAGCCATCTTTCTCTTGCCTACATCACTCACTTGTGCCTACAACTAATAACAGGGTAATTTGTGTAACAAGACGGGTGACTCACCAGGCCAGGGAAGAGAGCTTGCAAGGAAGGACTTGGTGGAGAGGAGCAAAATATTTCATAGCAATTGGAAAGGAAATAGTGATGTGATGCTAATTGGGTTAAAATTTCTTTACATTGCAACAGCATTGCCTAGTTACCCATTTACCCAAATGTAAATTACCTATTAATTTACATTTTAGACTTCTAAAGTTAACTTAAAAAAATGGGGGGAGGGAGGAATTCTACCTTTGAAGACAGAATTATGAACAATCCATACTATGTAACTTTCTCATAGATTCCATCCCAATCATCTCTGGGCCCATTTTCTTTGAACCCTAGGATTTACATTCTTCTAAGACTTATCTATTCTGTAACTTGGCTTCACATCCTTCTGATTTCAGTCATACCTGCTTTTCTGCAAGTTCCTAGCCATGTTACTGGTCTCAGTAAACATCCTTGATCAGGGCCTCTTTCTTGGCCTTGAGCTGGACTTTGGCAATCTCTGTCAATTAATGACCGGAACAGAGATAAAGCAGAAATGTGATAAAGGTGAAGAGGCATCTGGAAGAATCACATTTTGGTGAATACCACCTCCTTAAACTGTATTTTCTGTCTTATCTTTATTACCTTTGGCATCTCAAGTCAGTTTATACAGATAGATCTTTCCACTGACTCTGGAAGCACTCTTTATTTTCTCTGAAATTGTTAGAGTCCAAAAGATATTCTCATAGTTAGCTTTTGCATGTATAAGAAGGCTGTGAGAAGTTTTATGTAGGTAATAAACTTACCTTACTTCAAATCAGCTATTAGCATTTGTATGTGAAACATTTACATGAAAAAAATGATTGTCTTAAAATGTTAATGTGAAATAAATCGCCTTAATAACACCTTTTAGTAATGGGAAACTGTGTGTGTATTGGGAAAAACTGACTTTCCTGGGTTTACTTAGACAGTGCAACTGTATTTCCCTGGGACTCAGTTTCTTCATATGTATAGGGCTGGACTGGATCATAGTATGATTTTTAGGACAAAATTTACCATTGTTGGTTTGAGTCATTAATCAGAAATTGGTTACAAATTGTCCTAATATCGGATCAATGATAACAAATTGTCAACAGTAACAATAATTTACCATTTTCAACACCAAGAATTTCACCATTTTTTCATGTTTCCTTCTAGTTTGCCTTTACACACACACACACACACACACACACACACTGAGATGTATGTATATATATATATATATAATTATATATATAAAGTAGTATAATAATGAGATGGTATACTATCATACAATTATAGTATAGATATAATTTTGAATTTGGGTTTTTTTTTTTTTACAAGTCTAAACACTTCTCATGTTGGTAAATATCACAATTTTTAGTTTTAGCTGAATGTTATTGCATAGACCTAACATTTCAAAATGTACTTAAACCTCCAGATTTTAAAAAATCATTATTATGAACACTGAAGCAGTATTTATTAACTATAGCCTAAACATATTTTTTGTCCAGGCTTGGACTTTTTAGTGACTCCTAAAACTTATTAGTCTAAAGGGTGGTATCATTCATTGTTTTTTTAATGTAATAGTTTTAACTGTATCACAGAACTGTATATTATTTTTAAATAATTTAAGAGGTGTCAGTTAAAGAATTTGAGGATCTGAAAGTTCATTTTAGCTCCTTCTCTTTAGAAGGGCAATTGATATTGAACAGCTTGAGTCCAATTTATTCTTTAACAAGCATGTGATAATGTGATTTACAAACATCTCCTCACTCAGGGAGTACAGTTACCACCTCTGTTTTGTAGATGGAGAAACTGACATTAAGTTAGCTGTCTTAAGGCACATAGTTAGACAAGTGTCAGAACCAGGTCTTAAACCCAGGCAGTCTGACTCCAAAATCCATGTGCTTGACCACTGTGCTGTATACTGACTCCCCTAATATCTATTGAGCACTTACTGTTTGTATACTTACCATATGCCGACTTAGGGGATGCTGTTGTGAGCAAAACAGGTGTCTTGCCTACCCTCGTGCATCTTGAAGTCTGAAGAGGAAGCCAGAATCCAATCAACGTACAAACATGTCATTACAAATTTAATACAGGTTGTGAAGGAAAAGAAGAGGGGGCGATGGCAATATTCAGTTTAGATTTGGAGCATTGGGAGGGGACAGGGGTCATGGAAATCCTTGCTGGAAATCTTAGGGAGGCTTAAGTTGAAGCTTGAGGGATTAAGAGGAGAGAGTTGGGTGAAGATGGATGAAAGAAGTCCTGGCAGAAGGAATAGTCAATGCACATTCTGGGAGGCAGGAAAGAACTTTGTCTTTTTTTCTCAAGAGTCAGAAAACAGACCTGACTTGCAGGATGTCAAAGTGAGGAGCAAGGGAGGCACAAGTCAGCTTGGAAAAGCAGACAGGGACCCAGTGGCCCAGGGTCATCTCCAGAAGACTGCGCAGAGGTGGGGCGGGCCATGAGGAGCTGCCTTCAAACAAAGGCCGCTAGGACCCTAAGCTCCTGGCAGAGCCAACCCCAAGTGGGGGTTTTCTACACACAACAGCAAATAGTAACTTGTGATTTTCTAGGAACTAAGCTTTGTTGGCTCAATATTTAAGTTAGGAAGGGGCTATTTAAGTTAGGAACGTAGATCAAGGCATATTGTGAAATTTTATTACAGAGCCAAGAGAAACATGGCCTGAAGAGAATAGCACCAGGGAATAGCCCTGGCTTCAAACAGAGCTTGACCCCATACAGATGCCAAGTGCCTAGTTGGCATTTTAGGAGTTTATGAGTTTTGCTGGGAAAATATCTCAATTATGTTTACTAACAAGGAGAAATTATTTCCCTAGTGGAAAGTGATGACTGCTCATGGGGACGTTAACCCAAGCTTTAGAATGGAGAAAGGAGCAGAGCAGGGACACATCTTTCTGTAATTTCCAGGTGTCATTTCATCTCTAACAAACTCTACACATGGTGTTAGAAGGGAAAAACGAGAAGGCTCTCCCTTCTACTTAGAACTTCAGAAGCTTTTTTGACTTTCTGATTTCTTTGTTTAGAATAACATTACCGCCTGTTAATTCATATTGGATTAAACACATAAAGTTGGACTTTTTCATCAAGGCAGTCTGGGCCCAATCGAGATTGGAGAAAATGAAGGATTGGCCACAGTAGGAAGAACTCGATAGAATGCAGGGATCACTGCTGTAGGAAACCCTCATGACCCCTGGGACTGAGCTAGAGCATGCAAGGAAATGCAGCCCTGTACCCCCCAAGGGGCAGACCTGTTGGGGAGGGCACAGAGGAGTTATCCATGGTACCAGCAGAATAGGCTGGAAAGCAGCCCCCTGGAACTTGCCAGGAACTTGCCCTCTGGAATGCTGGAGAGAGCTAGTCACTGGAAAGTGTCTCACTACCAGTGCTTGGGTACAAAACTCTCCAGGGAGGTGCCAGTAGAATTTGCTGGCTGCTGGGGGCTTCTGGAGCCTTTTGCTTGGAGTGCACTAGAGTCAGGAAGTAAAACCCTTTCATCATGTAACATCCCTCCACCATCCTCTACTGATAGAGCTCCAGGGCCAGCTGGCAAACGGAAAATAGGAAAGGAAGCAGACCGTTTCACAGAATAGGCAAAAATGGTGGATTTGCAACTGAGAGGCAATAAATTGATAATTGGCATCAGCTCCATAAAGACATCCTGAAGGCAGAACAAATCCTGAGGATACCAACCCCCTAGTAGGCAGAATGCTAATGGAAATACATGTCCCCAGCTGACTTATGAGTGAAGACATGCCCCAGATTTTTAAAATTATTGAATTGCAGGAACTCTTTTTATATCCTAGATACAATGCTTTCCTATTGCAAATATCGCAAATATTTTCTCCCAGTCTATAGGCTTCCTTTTTATTCTCTAAGTGATATTTTGTTGTTGTTGAGCAGATGTCTCCAGATTTTATAATCTACCTGGAAACAATGTAACACAATATGGCAATGTAGTTCTTATTTACTTCTCCTTCATATTTTTCTACATATATTCAAGTTATGGTCTGAGCTATTAAGACAAAAAGGACTCAAAATTCCATGACTTCTAGATGACAGGAGTTTCTTTATCTTGTATGTAATTGTCCAGACGCATGGCAGGTCAGGACATTGGGCTAATTGGCCTCAAAGATTGCCTCTATCCTGTCATCCCTATTTTTAGTTATTAGGAAGGAACAAAGGAAAAAACAAAGACACACATGCAGCCTGGTATCTAGGGAGATTACTCAGATCAATTCCACTGCTGTGTCATTCACCTGGACACAGTCACGCATGGCCACTTTGTGCCACAGGGGAGGTTGGGTAGTGTCTCACCTGGCAAGGCAGCTACATGCCCAGGGAAAACCTGGAGACATGGCTGTATGGGGACTGTAACCAAAACAAAGAATGATTGAATACTCAGGACATCCTGCTCCTCAATGACATCTTTGAGGTGATACCCTGGCTGTGTTTCCAAATACTCTGTATTTTTCTTTTTTTAATCTATAGGTCTATCTTGAATTTCTTCAAGGCTTTAAATGATACAATGGTGAAATTAAAATGAGAGATTTATTTATCTTCTTGTTAACTACTTCTCTACACAAAGTATAAGATTTGTTTATTTATTTGTTTGTTTTTCTCTTCAGCTTTCTCACTATAAGCCCAAGCATTTAAAGGCTTTTAGTGCACTAATTTAATCACAATAAATATTCCTCGGAGGTAAGTTAGTCTATCATTTGCATTGTCATATTCATTTGAAATGGCACAGTTTAAAATGTTTTTATTTTATTTATTTATTCATTTTTAAGTTTTTATTTATTTATTTTGAGAGAGAATGCACACATGAGAGAGAGTGGGAGAGGGGCAGAGAAAGAATCCCAAGCAGGTTCGGTGCTGTTAGTGCAGAACCCTACACGGGCTCTAGCTCATGAACTGTGAGATTATGACCTGAGCTGAAATCAAGAGTCAGATGCTTATAACTGAGCCACCCAGGCACCCCTTAAAATGCTTTTAGAATTGGAATTTACAGTTGGCTCAGTCCTTAGACTATTAAAAGGAAGCAAGTAGCTGCTAATGTTTTCCTTTGTGTTTTATCTTGAAGGCTTAACCAGTTTTTTTGGCTGAGTTAGTAGAAATCATTCCAAAGAAAACACAAACAGATGAAATGTAGATAAACATCTTTACCTGATCTCTTGCACCAAATTTTAAAAATTATTTTGCAACTAGTAAAAATGTGATCGTTTGTAGATAATTAAATTAGATCTCATTTTTGGCTCTGGCGTCACTCCTTGATTGTTCGAAAGTCCATTCCAGCCTCAGTAAGCTTTCTGTCCATTCATTCAACAAGTACTTACTTAGCATGTACTGTATGGCAAGCCTCAGATGTACTGTAGTGAACAATCCAGGCAAGGTTTTGGTCTTCTGAAGATACCTTTCTTGTTATCAGAGGACCCTGGGTTCCCCTGTAATCTAGCCAGTCACCCAGTCTCCAAAGCTCTCACCAACTGTCACAACCTCCAACACTAATAATACTCTGAGATAGTGAACGTTGATTCAAACATGTCTTTCCTTCATTTTTTTGCTCAAAAATACACTGTAACTTCAATTAGAGTTGTCTGCCTTGTTTCCCATTCTTTGTCACTGGCCCTGAAAGACATGTTCTGTTCTGTAGAGACCCTCTCTTGTCACTCCCCTCTGTCCAAGACATATGTTCTGTAGCGTTATCTTCTAAGGTGTTGCGCTTATTCACAGTAGGTACTGCATGGATAACTGGCAGTAGGGATTGCGTGGATGATGACCAGAATTTGATAATTTGCCCAAAACTTCAGCCTCACTTGGGAGTTCTCACCTCAGCAAGGGTTCGAGTGCCACATTTTTCAGTACTTTGCAAAAATGTTGCTTCAAATAGTGATAAAGTTGTGGTCCAGATGGTTTTATTTCTTCAGTCCTAAGGTCAAATTTAATAGTGTCCCTCTGAGAAAGTGGCTCAACAGGCTTCTTTCACCCTGTTGGGGTTCTGTATCCATGAGGTCAGAAAATCATGAGTCATAAAAACCTACATTAGTTAGATTGTATTCCTGCAAACTAGGCAGCTGGAGCTGAAAATAGAGTTTGAAACTTGCACAGTATTGGCAGGTGGGAAAACACAGCTGTATCGTGATGTTACCTCCAATACCGATACTTCCTCAAAGTAACCGGAAATAACTGCAGGTGTTTTCCTTGCAAATATTTCTTACTTTAAAAAAGAGCTTCAGATATTTTTAATGTAAATACTACAGTTTCTTCAGATAGTTTTATATAAATAGGAGTTGTAGTACTCAGAGAATGGACAGTGGATGGGAAAGGGGGACTTTTGAGTAGCTGATAAGAGACAAAAAGGCACTAGGAGTGGCCAACAAGTAGAATACATTTGCTTGAAGAGTTGCCAGCAGAGCTGACAATATTTCAGTTGCCAGAAAGGCTCAGAATTGAGCTAAATGAATGAAGATGAGAGGTGGGCTGCAAGTTTTCTGTAGGAGTCAGGGGGCTTCCCAGACTGTCCACAAAGTGAAGAGGCCACCGGCATAGACAACTGCGACAAGGACAGATTCACCGTTGCAAATACTAAGGATTGTGATTAGAGCAGTCACCTGTGGGCTTTTAAAAGTGCAGGTGTTTCCCGGGGAGCCCGAGTGATTCAATTGGTTGAGCGTCTGGACTCTTGATTTTGGCTCAGGTCACGATCCCAAGTCATGATCCCAAGGTCATGCCTCATTGAGTTCTGTGCTGAGTGTGGAGGCTGCTTAAGACTCTCTCTCTCTCTGTCCCTCTGCCCCTCTTCAAATGTGAGCTCTCTCTCTCTCAAGTTAAAAAAAAAATGTAAGTATTTCCCCATGTCAGTATTTTCTAATTTTCTTTCTACCTGGTTATTATTGAAATATTGCCATACTTATACAGCATAAAGGTATCACTCCACTTGCTGTACAGGTAATATATCTTGTCACCCACCGCACATCGTTTTATGGCTGTGTGAGAGGCCAGGAGCCTCTTTTATACTGAACCAAAAAAATACCTTACATGGTGACAATTAACAATGCCAGGGCCAGATTTGAAACTCAGGCAGTGCAGGAGCCAAAATGGAGGAGGGAGAGAGGAAAGGGGGTGAATGAGTGCCCGTTGTCAGCAAGATGAGATCAGAGGGAGGAACTGACAAATGCTACAGGCTGCCTGCCCCTTGGTTCCCTGTAAGCCCTCTGGATAGAGGCAACACAATCCACCTCTCTTTTGCTATCTTAAACAAAGGACTTCATTGGAAGCAGCCCACAGCCCTGAAGGAAGGCTGGTGGACCAGACTTGGATGACGGTGGAAACCAAAAAACAGGGGCGATCAGGAAGGCCAAAAAGCTGAGAGATGACAACTATCTTTTCAACAGCAGTGGCCTAGGCAGAATGCAATCTGCTGCCGCTGGACATTGCTATCTGCTCCAGACTCAAAGTCCTGAGAAAAGCATCCAACTGGCCAAGCCGAGGCCTTCCCAGCCAACTGTCAGCAGATGGAGAACGGTCCACGCCGGCTCTCTCACTGGGAAGGGCAGTGCACTATCCCCCCACGGTGGTGATTCCCCTGCTGCTCAGAGAGCTGGATGCTGAGCTACCTCCCAAATGGCATTTCCAGTGCACTAAGGTCAGGGACAGGGGGCAATAAAGGAGGCCAGAGGTACTGGCACAGGCTGTGGCCTTAGGAGCCGAGGGACTGTGACCTGTTTCAGAGGATTGGAGACTGCTGGCCCCAGTTTTCTTCAGTTCTTTTCTCTGTGTTTAGCTTCTGATCTCATCCCGAGAGAAATAACAAGATAGTAGAGAGGCTAGCTGGAGGCGTCGCCTGAGTTTTTAAAGCCCACTGCTAGAGCTCAAATGTGGGTTTGTGGATGTCTACCCAACACCCTTAAACCCGGGGGGGCAATCACCTAGGACAGTCACTTCTCCTTCAGGGCAGTTAGTCTGTTTGTTTTTTAAAGCATGCTATTTCTTTCCCCTAGAAAATAATGAACTTTAAATTATGCTGAAATCCGAACCTGGATATAGTCTTTCCTTCATTTAATCACTTTTCTTGGTTCATGGACACAAGCTTGACACAAGTGAATTTGGGAGGTAGAACTTAAGCCCCGTAAATGAAATAATGGGAAGGTTTAGCATGAAGCTCAGGATGAACTCTGGGTTAAAAGGATTGAAGCAGAGGCAGCTTCTTTTTTTCAGTTTATTTATTTTGAGAGAGAGACAGAGAGAGTGAGCAGGGGAGGGGCAGGGAGAGAATCCCAAGTAGGCTCCACACTGTTAGCAAGGAGCCCAATTCTGGGCTCTAACTCACAAACTGTGAGATCATGACCTAACCATAAACCAAGAGTCAGACGCTTAACTGACAGAGCCACCCGGTCGCCCTGTGGAGGAGGCTTCTTTAATGTTTGTTTCTTTTTTCCTTTTTGTGATATAATTCACATACCACACAATCCACCCATCTAACGTGTGCAGTTTAATGTTTTTTAGTATGTTCACAGTTGTGCTCCCAACACCACATTCAATCTTTGAACATTTTCATCATATCCCCCAAAAAACCCCTGTACCCATTATCAGTATTATTCATACACCCTAAAGAACTAGTAACCCACATTCTGTCCCTATGGATTTACCTCTTCTGGACATTTCATGTAAATGGAAGTGCACATTACATGGCCTTTTGTGTCTGGCTGGCTCCTTTTACTTAGCATGTTTTCAGGAGCCATCCATGTTGTAGCATAAAGCCTTTCAATTCTCTTGAACACTCTTTTGAATGCCTACATGTAAAATTGCTGGGTCATATGGTAACTCCATGTTTAACATTTCAAGGAACTGCCAGACTGCCTTCCACAGCACCTGTACCATTTCACTTCCCACCAGCCATGTCCTCCGCATCCTTGCCAATACCTGTTATCTTTAAGATGATAACCATCCTACTGGGTGTGAACAGTACCCCCCAAGGTGGTTTCCATTTGCATTTGCTTCATGGGTAATGAGGTTGGGCTTTTTTTTTTTCCATGAGCTTAGTGGCCATTTGTGTATCTTCTTTGGTGAAATATTCAGGTTCGGATTCTTTGCCCATTTTTAAGTTGAATTATTTGTCCTTTTATTATTGAGTTGCAAGAGTTCTTTATATATTCTAAACACAAATCCCTGTTCAGACATGTGATTTTCAGGTATTTTCTCCCATCCTGTGGCTTGTCTTTTTTACTTCCTGATGGTGTTCCTTGGTGCACAGAAGGTTTTAATTTTTATAAAGTCCAATTTATCAGTTTTTAAAATTTTGGCATTTGTGCTTTTGATATGATAGGTATGGAGGCTTTGCCTAACCCAAGGTTATGACTGTATAGTCCTCTCTAGTCTTCTAAGAGTGTTATAATTCTAGCTCTTACAGGGCTAAAATTAAGATTTGTGCTTCATGTTGAGTTAAACTTTATGTATGGTGTGAATACGAGATACTTAACTGTTTGAGGCAGCAATAATTAATGTTTGGTGGCAGCACATAAAAAAGAATTAATAAAATAATTAGATTAATTTTTTTCACAGTGTAAGCCACATTTTCTAGGCGGCCACCCTCAACTTTTGTATTCTTTCTATTTCCCTTTAAATGTTTTAATCTGTGGGATATTAGCATCACCATGAATTTCAACATCTTGGTTCACTGCTTGCGTATGATATACAAGGGCATTATTTAGAGTGGCAACTCCTAAATAGCCATTGTAAACTATTTATTTAATTGTATTTCACTCTGGGCAAAATAATCTGTGCTGCCTGGAGTTGCATTCTAGGAGTGAGCAAACTATTTTGTGTTACAATTACTGTAACAATAGCAAAAGAAAAACTAACTCATCACCATTGCTGTTAGTTCCCTGAGCCCTAGACTATTAAATTTAAAAACAACTTTTTTAACATTTATTTTTATTTTTTGAGAGACAGAGACAGTGTGTGAGCGGGGGAGGGGCAGAGAGAGAGAGAGGGAGACACAGAATCCGACACAAGCTCCAGGTTTTGAGCTACCTGCACAGAGCCCAACGTGGGGCTCGAACCCACCAACCATGAGATCGTGACTTGAGCCAAAGTCCGAAGCTTAACTGGCTGCACCACCCAGGCACCTCTAGACTATTAAATTTAGAACCAACCAAGTGTTGAACATACTGAGGCAAACTTTTAGGGAAAAAAGTATCTCTGCCCTTGCAGGTGTAACTCAGTCTGATGTGGTGAAGGTCAAGGCCTGGCACAAGAATTGCTCATTACACACAGCTTCCCATGGCCAGAGTTGGTTTCTGAGATCTGTAGGATGTTTGAATTTTAGCTGAAGTTTGACTCAAGTCTTGCGTCTGTTCTTTTACTGAGCTGTATCTGGCTGTGCATTCAAAACAGATCACCGTTCTTCATGCCTTCTTTTGGTCAGTTTTGTCAGATGGCCCGGGCAACCGAGCTTCAATCCCCAGTTTCCTTCCCAAAGTGCTTGACTTCCCCTTCCTGATTACTCTTTCCCCAGTACTCACTGCCACCCTCTGAGTCCAGATCCTGCTCAGTTATATGCTCCCTGAGTCCAGGATTATCGCCTTCCTTTCTGTAGCCCCACAGCCTGATAGGGAGGAAATATCAACAAGTCTTTTTTTATTATCTTCATTCCATATTTGCACAGTTGGAGCTGTATTCATGGGACTCATCCTCCCCCAGAGTAGAAATTAGAGCGAAATGATTAACACATGAAAAGAAGGCAGTGCTTCTGTCTCCGCACACAAGCCTTGCAGCTGTGGGTGTGACAAGTTAGCACTACTTCCCATGAGCACATCTCTTAACATCAGATGAGAGACTAAATGAAGCACAGAATTATCTCATCAGGCTTCAGCTGTTGCTTGGGGTGTGGATTTTTCTGAAGGATGTCAGGGTCCACACTCTGGAATTCTTCCTCACCTGAAGTTGGAAATCTGTAACATCAGGACTCCACCCTCTGATCCTCACCTCTGATTGAAACTTCCTGCTCTCTGGGGTGCTTAGTCCCTCCCATCATACTTGAGCTTTGACCTCTTCTATTTCCCCCTTCAACCTCACTTCTCTCTTAATTATTTATTCTCTGCCTAGTCTGGATCTCATGCATAGTCTCATGTACGATGTTATTATCAGCATATTCAGTGCCTGATGCCACCACTGTGGTGTCAACCTTCCCATCTTTGACTGTATCCAGCACTGGAAACTCTTAATTGCTCTCCAGTCTTCCTGTCTCCTCAAATGGACTTCATACCACTGCCAACCAAGCAGCCACGTGTGTGCTTGGCCAGGGGGCTCGCAGGGCTTGAAATCCAGCTCTCAGCCCACTGGGTAGAAGGGCTGCATCTGCCCAGAGGGATCGCCATCCTCTTGTTAGCACAAAGAGACCATATGGGCTCACAGAGGACCTGGCTGCCAAAATGGCCTTTGGAAAATATCTGACCTACTTGACTCACCAGCCTTTAGATGAGAGTGACCATATGGCCAAACTGGAGCACTTCTGAAAGTAAAGGGGAACTATTAAGAAGCATGCCGGGACGATAAACTTAGACTCTGGGTACAGTGTTAGCCATCCCACACCTTGGATTCTTACACTGTAGTCGTACCAAACTGCTGGTCATGGTCAATGGGACTGTGATATTTACAAATCAAGACGTTTTGATAGTTATTTTGACCACCCTGTTACTAATCTGAAGACATTTTGATTCCTTTCTCTGATCAACTATTAAAGGATGAAATCAAAACATCCTCAAGGTCAAAGTATAAATATAGATTTATACTTGACATCCAAAATGTCAAGACTAAAAAGTGTTCATATCTTAAACAATGATATTAGGATATATCTAATTCTGTTTTCTTCTATGTTTCTGGTTATTTGATCATAGCACTTTTCCTCCTTAAAACTTCTATCTTCCCCTCCCCATTTCCTTCCTTTCCTGGTTTATCTCCTACTTATTGTTCAGGACATCTCAAGGATCATCTGTTCCAGTGATCTTTCTCTGACACTTCCTGGCTGGGCTCAGTGCCCATCATCTTGTTCCCACAACACCCTGTGACCTTTTTTTTTGTACCTAAAAAAGATATGTCAAAGTCATCTAGATATTCAGGCCTGCCTTGCCCATAAGACTGTAAGGTCCTCAAGGCAAGAATGTTATCTTTTTAATTTTTATATTTTCAGTGGCTAGCACAGTGGTTGACAAATAATAGAATCTCAATAAATATTTGTTGACATGAACAAATTTGAGCTCCTTACTGTACTATGAAGTTAAATATGCTTGTTCTTTATTTTTCTTTATTAAAGAAGTTCTCAGGATACTAATATAGATTTATACATACTTGGAGCTTTCATGAGATTGACCTTGAGCATGTTGAAGTTGTAGAGACAGATTACTGTTAAATAATTTTTCAAACCATACACTCATAGAAGAGGAAGAAACATACCCATAATATTAATACATGCCATGCCAAAAGTGTGAAGAGCGGTATATTAAACTTGCCGTGTAAACTTGCCATGTCACAGCCAAAATTGTTCTGAGAGTATCAGCAGAGTAATTCTTGTTTAATGCAATGTACAGTCATGAAGCACATTGAATAATAGGATTCCATTTTGCCTTGTTTTCAAAACTCTCTGGTGTAGGTATTTTGAGTAGTGGTGTTCAATGTTATTTCAATTTTAAGCACTTGTTTTACAATTCTTAACATATTCTTTTTCCATCTCTCTAGAATGTTTCAGACATTTAAAGAATGGTTTTGGAAGGAACGGTTCTGGCTTCCACCAACGATAAAGTGGTCAGATCTTGAAGATCATGATGGACTTGTCTTTGTAAAACCGTCTCATTTGTACATGACAATTCCATATGCTTTTGGCTTGCTGATTATCAGACATTTCTTTGAAAAGTAAGTAATATTTGTGTGTCTTTCCTTCCCATTCCTCTTCTTTGCCCCAACTCTGGAATACAGGAATCTTTGTAAGAACTTTAAATAATCTGTTGTTCAGAGGTGGCCATTAATGGGCTACAGATTCCTGAGAGAGTTCATCAAATCGTATGTGCACCAAACATTATCTAGAAGCTGAACAATTAAAATTTGGAACACAATCTCCTCAAGTGTGTTAGTTTCATAGTGAAGAAAACTGAGATCAAGAAAGGTTAAGGATCATAGGACTTATGAATGTCAGTGACAGTGTGGGGACCCACTTCATCTTCCACGTCCTATGCTGTCTGACAAAGGATATGGGTTCCCAGAAAGGCAGTGTTAGAAGAGTCTGTGTCACTTTAGAATAATAGAGCTAAAATGGCTCATTAAAGACTAAACTTAATATTTGCTTTAAAGCATAATTTTAAAGGTTTATTGAAAATTTTAATAGCAGCCCTTCATTCCAAAGTATAAGGAAATCAAAGAAAAAATATCAATTTGCTTTCTCAAAAAAAGTAAAATTTTCTTTTTCTTAATTTAATTTAAATAGATACTACTTCCAACCGTTTTATTAAAACTGTACTCGTGTTATGATAACAGGAGATAAATGTTCATCTAAAATCCCTGTGGTTGTCTCTATTTCAAAAAACTGTTATTAGCACATTAACTTTTTTGGAACAAAAAGAATATTTGAATGTCAAAGTTGGAAAAACTTAAGACAAAACTTGATAAAGATCATTTAGTCCAAGACTAACTGTAATGCAGATCATATGTTTATAACCATTTGCAGGGTCCTTATCTCAAGAGTTAGTTTGACCAACTCTGTTTCATAGACTCTCCAAAAGGTTTTTGTGCAAATAACCACTTAACTTGAGCCAACAATATGCTATTGCTATTGAGAGGGAGAGGAAGCCCCTGGGTACCACTTAAACTCAAGCTGGGAACATTCGCAAATGTTCTTCCTTTTTGACCATTAATTCCACTTTTTACTCACATGCTTGGGTTTGTCAAAGAATGCATAAATAAAGTAGAATTTGCCGCTGCCTGTCCAATTTAGCAAATTACTTTTCTTCTGTCCTGAAATCCTTGCTTCTCTTGCAGAGTATGTGGTGATCTTTGAATTTGGCATCCAGGTCTTCTCCTTATTTGCACCGCAGATTTCTCACTTCTCTGTGGACAGCTCCATTTTTTTTTTTTTTTTTTTTACGTTTTGATCAGGACGGTGAACTAGAAAACTCTTTTGGTTGCCAAAGCAGCACAGCTGTGGAGGACCAAGTTGTTCTGTCTTAGCCTAAGCTGCTCCAACAACAATCAGGAAGGAATCCAATTCTCTTCTAATTCCTCAGGCCATTCTTGCTTCTTCTCGAGGGATTAAGTATATCTATGTCATTTTTCAAATCTCCTCATCTAGTTTAACTCCCAATAACTCACCCTTAGCTGTTTTCATTCACTACAGAAAATGATGTGTTGGTCCACTAGCCTCACACCTCTGTTTGAATGCAATAGAAGTAAGGAAAATTTAACTTAGAGGCGAGATTATGCCTTTTGAAGCATGCATTTGTATCTTTTTCAAGGTTACCATATCATTTACATTAAACCACATATGTCATAAATAAAATATTACTTACCCCTTGCATATGAGTAGAAACTTATAGTTTAACAAGTACATAAAATCACCAGGGATGTGATCTCCATCAAGAAAATAAGAAGTAAGTAACCTGGCCAGGATCACACAGTGTTCAAGGGGTAGATTTGGGACTTGAACTGACATGTTATGACACCAAGTTCAGGACTGTTGGGTATTTGTTTTCCCATTATACCAGTACTTCTTGGACTTCCACAGTGAAATATTCCTGATGGCAGACAAGAGTTAGTTAATATCTCTTGAAATTACAGAAAACATTAGCTAGCAAACGTGAAATTTTCCGAACTGTCTTAAAAATTCATGTAAACTTGATACTGTGTTTCAGCATCTCCTATAATGTATTTATCACACAAAAACTGTCTTCTTTTGTCCTAGGCTGTATTTATATTACACCTACTCATTCCATGAAGTGACCAGTAGCTGTGATTTGGTTGGCTCATTTTAATCCTTTAGTGCTAGCCAGGATGCATTTTAAGATCAGGAGGTGATGTCCCTTCCTAGAAAATCAAGAATGGAGAGATAGAATTGATAAAGAACAAAGAAGCAGATCATTTGAAAGAGATTGACATTTGCTTTGTATTTAGGACTCCTTTTCCTTATAAGTTTTAGCTTGTGGCATATCTGTATGTGCATGTTGTTGTTTCTGGGTGGGGAGTGGGGAGTCTAGCACAGCACTTTCTAACCAGTTTATCCAGACTCTTCTAAGCATTCCTTTATGTGTCTGAAATGTGATTTAAAGGGGGATCTGAGCCACTAAAACTTAAATACTTGTAGAATGAACACATTCTACCAGAGTTAATTGTGGTCTCAGAAGGGTCAAGGCAAGGATGGAAGTGGTAAAGTCAAAAGGGTATCTTTTTCCTTTCATTTAATTGTGCAATGAATACACTCCCCATTCCTACCATTTCTACCGAGCAACATAAGCTCATGTTGGGATAATATGTCCTCATTCTTCAAAGAAGGAAAGGTGGAATGACCCATCTGTAGCAATTTCCAAGAGTTGAAAAAGGATTGTTATTAACTGTCCTAAATTCAAATAGTCTCAAAATATGCACATTAGACTCAAATGTTATCAGAGACTTACAGTGCTCCAGATAGTTTGTTCTCTCATATAAACCCCCCGGCTTAAACTCTGTTCAAAGAGCCTTTGAATTCTTAGGAACTGGGAATCAATCTTATGCCAGTGAGCTATTGTTTCTGTTTAGGACAAGTATTTAAAAAATTTTTATTTTGGTGGGGGAGAGAGAGAAAGAGAGAGAGGAGGGGCAGGGAGAGACGGAGACACAGAATCTGAAGCAGGCTCCCCGCTCTGAGCGGTCAGGGGTCAGCACAGAGCCCTATGTGGGGCTCAAACTCACAAACTGTGAGATCATGACCTGAGCTGTAGTTGGACGTTTACTGAGCCACCTAGGCGCCCTGCTGTTAAGGAACAGTATTTAAACTTCACGTTCTTAATATCTGCCTAGGGCTGCCTTCCTTTTATTCTATAAAAGAATATTGAAAGCAGTGGAGGAGGATCTCGAATTGCTAGGCTTTTGGCTCACAGGCAACTGATGAAGTGCTAGATGAAGAGGGGGCTGTCTGGGTGTCTGAATGGGGCCATCTGAAGGCTCAATTCTGCAAGAGTAGCAAACCTGAGAGACTCATTCCTTGGTAATTAACCTAACTTTGAACCATTTATATGAGAGCAGAAGTTCGCCTTCTTTTTTCTTCCTCTTGGACTTTTTTTTTATATTCCATATCCATAAAATGAAAGTTCAGGCAAGTTAATCCCTAAAGTATTTCTCTAGTTAAGACCTGTCTCCCTTCTCTTTTTAGTTCAGTTTATCAAATATTTTTTATACTCCATTTTTTTCTCCTTTTCCAAAACAGAGTTTTAAATGAAGTTCCTCTTCATAATTATTTACACTTACATCAGATGAAGTGATTGATTTTTGCAGATTTATTTGAAAAGGAAAGATAATGCTAAAATAAAAAACTATATTTATATATTTCCTGTGTTTCATCAAAAATGTTGTTTCTGTCCTTGAAGCCCGGGCATCTTAAAAAAACAAGACCATTATTTCTCTTTTTTGGTTAAATTAATAATTTCAATATAGGCATATTCCTCAGATCAGCAAGTATGTTATGGATGTGTATATTTATCCATTGTATATATTCATCAATATATAATCTCCCACACGACCCTCTAGAGGGGAATGTTATACTTTATTTGGCTTTGAGGTTGGTTGTATTCCTTTACTGCATAAAAACTTTTTTGGCTCAATTCTGCTTTGCTTTTAAATTTTTTCCTAATTTCTTTGTTTCTAACATTTGAGAGAGCATTGAGTGACTCTGAGAACATTACCATATTTAAAATATTGTATATTTGTGTTATTCTATTAGTAAAAACAATGAATGTTTACCTCCCAATAAAAGTTTTCAACCAGTACGGGGTGCCTGGGTGGCTTAGTCGGTTAAGCGTCCGACTTTTGCTTAGGTCATGATCTCGCGGTTCGTGGGTTCGAGCCCCGCGTCAGGTTCTGTGCTGACTGCCAGCTCAGAGCCTGGAGCCTGTTTCAGTCTGTGACTCCCTCTCTCTCTGACCCTCCCCTGCTCACTATCTCTCTCTCTCTCTCTCTCTCTCCTAGAAATAAATAAAAAACATTAAAAAAATTTTTTTTCAACCAGTAAGTTAGACAAATGAAACAATCCCATTATTTATCCAAAACCTTGTCAAATATTTATTTTGAAACTTTGTTAGTTTCAAGGACTCTTAGTTTTTGTTTGATTTGGACATTTTATGCGAAAGGAAAATTAATTAATCATAGTCCTCAAATCATAGCATGCTCTCTTTGGTCTGTGTAAGACCTCTTTTGACTGATTGATTTGAATTACTTTTTTCATTAATTACCTTTCATCCTTGTTTCCTAGTCCCATTCTTGCCTTCTGGGTTCTAATGTATTTGATGTCTTTTTGTTTGTATGACCCAGTAAAACATGTGCATAAACATAAAGTGCATGTTATCGTTAGTTGATGTAAATGGTATGATGATAAGGCCTCATTTTGTTTCTTCTTCGTTAAAATGCAGCCCTCTGTTTTATGATCTATCCACACTGCTCTGTGTACATCTGATGCATACTTAGTTTGTTTTCATATGTCGCTGAAATATATGGGCCATTTCCAGGAGAACTCGGTCCATGTGGAAGTTGGATTGGCTTATATATTTTATCAAATTATTTTAGAAAAAAATTTATTCAACTCCCATGCTCATAAAAAAGTAAATTGAAGAGCTCAATGATCATTCATAACCAAAATTTCTGGCATTTAATTAAACACAGAAACCTCTAAATAAGTACTAAAATAGACTGACCTGGCAGAAGATAGAGCTTTTGTTAGAACTGAAGAAAGAATAGGGACATATCATTATTTCTTAAAATCAGCTTTGTTGAGATATGATTTCCATATAATAAAGTTCATCCAAAATGTGATGCATTTTGACAACTCTACAGTCATGTAATCATCATCACAATTATGATAAGAAGATTTCCATCATTAGATGGACTTTCTTGTACCCTGTCTGGTTTATCTTCCCTCTTTCTACGAGCTCCTGGCCATCACTGATATGTTTTCTGTCAGCATAATTTGCCTTTTCTATTACTATAGATGTAACCATGCAGATCATAGTCTTTTGTATCTGGCTTCTTTCATTTAACATAATGCACCGGAGATTGTTTTCGTGTTGTTGTGTGTATCAGTGATTCCTTGTCACTGCTGGGTAGTCTTTCAACATACTGATACACTCAATTTATTTATCCTTTAACTAGTTGTTGGAAATTTGGAGTGTTTACAGTTTTTAGCTATTACAAATAAAGGTGTTGTGTATATTTGAATACAAGAATTTATAAGGGCACATGTTTTTATTTCCCTTGGTAAACTGCTAAAGTGTTTGCTTTTTGAAAAGACATTGTTAATATATGTATATACATACATGCAATGGATTATTATTCATTAATAAAAAGAAATCAACTCCAAATATATTCCAAAATATGAATGGACCTCAAAAACATTAAACTCAGTGAAAGGAGCCAGATACAAGTAACCACATAATATTTTATAATTCCATGACCTTAAATATCCAAAAAAGACAGAAAATAGATTAGTGATTGCCTGGGACAGGGGTGAGAAGGAACAGGATTAACAGTAAATATGCATAAGGGATTAGACTGAGATGATGAAAATCTTCTAAAACTGGTTTGTGGTGATAATTCTACAACTTGGTAAATTTACTTAAACACTGAATAGTATATTTGAGAAAGGTGAATTATATGATATGCAGAAATGCCTTAGTGGTTATTATTTTTTTAATGTTTATTTATTTTTGAGAGAGAGACAGAGTGTGAGTGGGGAAGGGGCAGAGAGAGAAGGAGACACAGAATCTGAAGCAGTATCCAGGCTCTGAGCTGTCAGCACAGAGCCTGAAGCGGGGCTCAAACTCATGAACCATGAGATCATGACCTGAGCCGAAGTCGGCTGCTCAACCGATTGAGCCACCCAGGCACCCCACCTTTGTAACTATTTTTAAAAATGTAAATAAAATGAAAAGACAAGCCACAGACTGGGAGAAAATATATGCGAAACATATATCTAATGAGGGACTTAAATTCAGAATATATAAAGAACTCTTATAAGTAAATAACAAAAAAAATCACTTGATTTTTAAAATGGCAGAAGACTTGAATAGATAATTCACCAAAAATATACAAATGGCAAGTAAACACATGAAGAGGTGTCCAATATCATTAGCAAAATGCAAATTAAAACCACTATACCCTGGAAATTAACAAAAATTTCAGAATAAGTTCCTCTAAAAATTCTGTCTTCCCTAAAAGCAATCAGAAAACTAGCAAAGATTGTCAAAATAAACTTTTCAGAATTCAGAATTAACCAAAGGCTAGCAGCAATCCAGGATTGTAATTTAAGAAAAACAGCTGGCTCTTGGAAAGAATAGCAAGCTTTGTGGCTGACATATTAACTTCCTTATTCCTATCCTGCCTTTCCGCTTTTGTGATAGCCTTGAAAAACCAACAACCTATAATTTCAGTGGAAACCAGCAACCTGGCAGCCATTGAAGGGAGCAGAACAGAGTTAGAGCTCATTCAAAGCATCATTACCAGAGAATTATCCTTACCTGACCTGTCTTGTGGTTCCCTGGAATATAGTACTTATAAGGCTGTTCTACTGGATCTGACTCAGAAAAATCTCTTCCTTGATGGTGCTTGTCTAAAACAAGTAGAGGCAATTGTTTAACTTTGGAACTGCCTGAGGTGGTAGATAACAATTAGGACAAACAATAGACTAACCAAAAAACTCAAAAAGAAAAATTGGAAAGGTTCTTGGGTGACTCAGTTAAGCATCCAACTCTTGATTAGGCTCAGGTCAAGATATCCCAGTTGCGAGACTGAACCCTGCATCAGGGCTCCCACTGGATGTGGAGGTACTTAAGATTCTTTCTCTCCCTCTCCCATTGCTCCTCCCCTGCTCTCTCTCTCTGTCTAAAATAAAATAAAATAAAACAAAATAATATGGAAAATGAGATATCCGTAGAAGGCTTTGAGAAGCTCTGTCAGAAGCCCACTTGAAGTTGTAGAGCTTTGAATATGCCCATGGCTATCCACATGCCCAGGAAAGATCTGAGAAGGCCCTTACCTCTCACCTCTGGATGATCTTGAGGCTCTGTGCAAAGAGAAAGTGAAAGCTAAGGCAAAGTTGGAAGCCGCCTAGCTGAGTGTTGAAGGTGTGTTCCAAAATGTACACAGAGCTCCTTGGCGAAGACTGAGAGATTTATTGCTTCCAGGCATTTAAAGAAATCTATGTCTAATCATGAAATGATACCTAAGCTAATCTAATAGAGACTCCACTGCCCAAACATGACAAAGAATACAGACTTCACAGATCAGTTCAAAAAAGGAACTAAATAAACAAATGGACAATGATAACAAACAGCAAAACAAACTCTGCGGAGAGGGACAATTTGGTTTCCAGAGTTGACACATTATATTATTTACATGTGTGATTTTCTTTGTTTATAAGCAAAACTTATAAGACATGTAAAGAAACAAGAAAAGGATGGTTCATACACAGGGAAAAAATAGTAATCAATAGAAAATGTCCCTTCCTTACAAAGCGTAGATGTTCGACTTACTAGACAAAAACTGTAAGTCAGTTATTTTAAACATGTTCAAAGGAGGAGAGAAAACCAAGCTTGAGAACTAAAGGAGAGAATGAGAACAATGTCTCACCAAATCAAGAATATCAATAAAAAGATTATAATTAGAAATTATAAAAGAAACCAAATAGAAATTTTAGAATTGAAAAGTACAAACTCATGAAAAACTCACTAGAGGAGTCCAACAGCATATATGACCAGGTAGAAGAGTCATCAGTCTAAGAAGAGAAAGGAAATAAAAGAATGAAAGAAAACAAAGAACCTCAGAGAGATGTGGGATACCAGGAAGCATAACAACATATGCATAATGGGAGTTCCAGAAGAAGGGGAGAAAAGGAATAGGATAGAAATTTTTTGAAGAAATGCATAGCCCCAAATTTCCACAAATTTGACAACAAACATTAATATACACATCAAAGAAGCTCAACAAATTCCAAGTAGGGTAAACTTAAAGAGATCCACAGCTAGACACTGAAAGAAAAAGAAACCTGTCATCTAAACAAAACTAACTTTCAAAATGAAAGAGAAATTAAGACATTCTCTGATGAAAGAAACTGGAAGAATTTGTTGCTTCTAAAGCCATCCTACAAGATATATTAAAGAAAATCCTTCAGACTGAAATTAGAGGACAGAAGACAGTAACTTGAATCCATATGAAGAAATAAAAAGCACTTCCAGTAAATTCACCTACATAAGAAATAAAAATGGGGCCCCTGGGTGGCCCAGTTGGTTAAATGTCCAATTCTTGATTTCAGTTCGGGTCGTGATCTCACTGTTCTGTGACTTTGAGCCCCTCATTGGGCTCTGTGCTGACAGTGCAAACCGTGCTTGGGATTCTCTCTCTCCTCTCCCTCTGCCCCTCCTTGCCCTCAACATAAGTAAACTTAAAAAAAAAAAAAAGAAATAGAAAGTGTACACACGGTTTTTATTTATAACACATTTTCCTCCTATCTGATTTAAAAGACAACTGCATAAAACAATAATCATAACTCTGTGTTAATTAGAATACAATTTATAAATGTATGGTTTATATGATAATAACAGCACAGAGAGGGGAAGTAATGAAGCTTTTGTATATTTCTGAAATTATTTTGGTATTAGTCTGAACTATGATGTTATAAATGAAGTGTTAATTGTAATCCCTAGGTTAACCACTAGGAAAAATTGTTTAAAAGAAGAATATTTTAAGGGAGAGAGAGAATTAAAAAGGTACACTTGAATATCTAACACAAAAGGAGATAGCTTATGGGAGAATAGAGAAATAACAGACATAAGATATATAGAAAACAAGAAACAAAATAACAGACTTAAATCCTGTTTTATCAGTAATTAAATGTATTTTGCATTAATGTAAGTACTTAATTTAATTAAGTACTACAACTAAAAAGCATAGATAGGAGAGATGGATAGAAATACATGATCCAGGTATATGCTTTCTAGAAGAAACACACTTGAGGTTCAAGGACATGCATAGGTTGAAAGTAAAACTAGAAAAAGATACAACATGCAAACAGTAACTAAAAGAGAGCAGGAGTGGCTATAGTAATATCAGACAATTTAGACTTTCATAGACTTTTAAATTGTTATTGGAGACAAGGAAATTTTATAATATAAAAGGGTAAATGTATCAAGTGACATAATAATTATAAACATATATGCACCTAACAACAAAGCTTCAAAATACATGAAGCAAAAACTGACAGAATTGAAGGGAGAAATAGACAGCTCCACAAATAGCTGTAGATATAACTGTAGCTATATCTCACTTTTTTAAGGTTTTTGTTTATTTATTTATTTGTTTTGAGAGAGACAGGGAGTGGAAGTGGGGGAGGGGCAGAAAGAGAGGGTGACAGAGGATCTAAAGGGGGTTCCACACTGACATCAGAGAGCTCAGTGTGGGACTTGAACCCACAAACTGTGAAATCACGACCTGAGCAGAAGTCCAACCCTTAACCAACTAAGCCACTCAGGCACCACTATATCTCACTTTTAATAATGCATTAGAATTAGGAGAGAGATTAAAAAGGAAATAGAAATATGACCAGCACTATAAACCAAGTACACTTAAAAGACATCTGTAGAACATAGCACCAATAACAATAGAAGACACATTCCTCTCATGTGCACAAGGAACATTCTCTAGGATAGACCATGTGTTAGGCCATAAAACAAGTGTCGATAATGTAAACAAATGGAAATCACACCAAGTATGTTTTCCAATCACAAAGAAATGAAATTAGAAGTCAGTAATGGAAAGAAATTGGGAAATTAGGAAATATGTGTCAGTTGACCAGCATACTCTAAATAACCAATGGGTTATAGGAGGAATCATGCTAAATTAGAAAATACTTCGAGATGAATGACAAAGAATATAAATTCAAGACTTATGAGATGCAGCAAAAAGTGATCAGAAGGAAATTTATGGCTGTAAACACCTATATTAAAAAGTAAGAAAGATCTCTTGGGGTGCCTGGGTGGCTTAGTCGGTTAAGCGTCCAACTTTTAGCTTAGGTCATGATCTCGCGGTTTGTGGGTTCGAGCCCCGCGTCAGGCTCTGTGCTGACTGCCAGCTCAGAGCCTGGAGCCTGTTTCAGTCTGTGACTCCCTCTCTCTCTGACCCTCCCCTGCTCACGCTGTCTCTCTGTCTCTTTCCTAGAAATAAATAAATTAAAAAAAAAAAAAAGAAAGATCTCAAATCAGTAATCTAACATTCTACCTTAATAAACTAGAAAAGAGGCCCCTGGATGGCTCAAGTCATGACCTCACAGATCATGAGATTGAGCCTCACGTCAGGCTCCTTGTTGTTTTGGGGATTCTTTCTCTCCCTCTCTCTTTGCCTCTCTCCTGCTCACGTTCTCCCTCTCAATCTCTCTCTCTCTCTCTCTCTCTCTCTGCCCTTCCTCTGCTCGTGCTCTCTCTCTCTCTCTCAAAGTAAATAAATAAATAAACATTAAAAAAATAACAAAATTATTATTCATTTTAATCCCTAGGAGTCTTAAAATGAAACTGTAAGTGGAATGGCTTATCCCAATTCCTGGATCATATATATATATATAGGGTTTACATAAAGTAGATTTAAGAACCATGCAAGTATTTTATTTTTTTAAGTTATTGCTTGTACAAGGGGTCTCAAAATTTGCTCTCCTTGAACTTCTTTGCCAGGCAGGGGTTGGTTGTAGATACCCTGAGAACAACATGGCCTGATGGCTGATCCTTCATTTGGAACCTAAAGGTACAGCTTGAGTTTTCTGGTGTCATTGTGGGTTCATTCTCAGATTTTGGACTGACTTTCTTTCATATTTTGTAGGTTTATTGCTATGCCTCTAGCAAAAGCATTTGGCATTAAAGAGGAAGTTAGAAAGAAGGTTACACCCAACACCGTCTTAGAGAATTTTTTCAAATGTTCCACAAGGCAACCATCTCAAGTAAGTACAAATTCTTTGTTTTGGGATTTTTTTAAAAATCCACTTTCTTAATGTTTCAGTCACCTGTGGTTTACCTCATCTGTACAAAATATCTGTTCCAGTTGACCATCAAATGATTTATTCATTTGGATTTTTCCCCTCTATTGACTGGCTATATGCTTGGAATGCATTCCAAACATAATATAAAATGACAAATAAATATTATAATATAAAATAACCAATGTTCATAGCTGAACTATTGTGTGTCAACTACAGTGTTTAATAATCAATGCCATAATTTGAGTACAAAGTCCAAAATTAAATTTTGGAGGGTAGATATGCCAAGAATACTAATATACACACAAAGCAGAAAGCATACTTATACAAAAGTATACTAATCACTAAAGACCATTGTTAAGGCAGAGTAGCTCCTGTCTGCCACTTCTGATGATTATGACCCATTGATACACATTATACACATTGTGAAAGTCTTCACTGGGGTGGCTTTTGTGAGCAGGAGGGCGCTTTTTTATATCCAAGGCCTCAACACATTGAGAAATGTGCTGTGCAAAAGCATTTTTCATGCCCCAGAGATAGAATTTTTAGGAAAGTCAGAATTCTCTTCACAATACAAGATGCACTTAATGAAATGTTGTAATGCACTGCTTGTGTGCATCACATTAAAAAAAAAGGTTTTGATGTAATGGTTGTAAAAAAGATAGTGTTTAGGCAAGTCTAGCTTCATTTTCCCACCGTAATTAAAATGAGAGTTGAAATAAAACTGTTTCAAAAGTGGCACACCCTCTATGTTGAATACAGATAGCAATCACTGGTAATTTTAAAAGTCAAGAGTGTATGCTAACACAGTTTAGGATAGATAGTTTTTTTTAAGTTTATTTATTTTGCAAGAGAGAGAGCAAGCAGATGAGGGGCAGACAGAGAATCCCAAGCCGGCTCTGTAGCACAGAGCCTGATGCAAGGCTTGAACCCATGGACCATGAGATGAAGTCAAGAGTTGGTCGCTTAACCAAGTGAGCCACCCAGGAACCCCTAGGATAGATAGATTTTTAAAGGTGCTGAATTTATTTGGTGAATTCAGTTGCTTCATGATAATTATTTCTATCACTGGTCTGGTGGGCTCCCTACCCAAAGAAGGCGTGTGGAAGTCTGACCACATAGTATGAGGCATCATGTCCAGAATTGTTCACAGCCAGCCAGCACTGTCTGTAACTTATTCTGCCCTCAGATTCTGTCCTGGACTTTTGTTTGTTTGTTTGTTTGTTTGTTTGTTTCTAAAATGAGGAGAGTCTGACAAGCCATTTCCACATGTTCTTTATTACCACCTGCCCAAAATGACTGCTGTCGGTTCATTTCAGTACTATTGTTACACTGGTGATAATTAGGCCCACAGATCATTTCACATTTCTCAAAAGGGAAATTATTTATCTGTATTTATGAAAAATTAGGACTCTTTCAGAAAGTCCTTATTATTTTTCTCTCTTTCAGTTTGAGAAAAACTAATGTGGGTAATACCTTGTATAACACATAAGGAGCAGTGCTATGCTACCCATCACTTGCTATGTTTGCCATAGCAAAACCTTCAAGTCAGCTTTTAGGAAATTTAAAATTATGTAGAAAGTTTGATCTTTATGAAGTCTCCCTGCTGTAGAGAGAAAAGAGCCATGTGACAGTTAAAGAAATACCAACATAACATCTTGCACAATTTTCTGTGCACTTTAGGTACTGAGCTGAATTCGGCTCAAGACGTGATCTCACAGCTCGTGAGTTTGAGCCCCACGCTGGGGCTCTGTGCTGACAGCTCAGAGCCTACAGCCTGCTTTGAATTCTGTCTCTCTCTCTGTCTCTGTCGCTCTCCCTCTCTCTCAAGAATAAATAAACATTAAAAACATTTTAAAACAAAATACGTCCATAGACTTTTGTTTGCAAGAGGATTCTATCCCAATAATGTTCAAGTGTATGAAGCCAGTGTTGTCTAGACTGGCATTCAACCAGATTCATCTGTGCTCTAAAACAGAAAATAAATTGCTTCAAATCATGTCCAAGCACTATTTCTAGATGCAGTTTATTAAGCAGATATCTGTAGAAATGATGAGATAATAAAACTGAGTTGTTCCCAGATCTGAGAAGATTCCAGTGTGAGGGCTGGGACTTTCTTTTGCTCACTGCTGAATCTCCAGCATCTAGAATGGTGCCTGGCACTTGTAAATAGGGGCTTGCTAGATATTTTCAAATGACTGGATATATAAAACTTTTATAACAGCCAAACTAGACCCAGAACTCAGTCTACGAGCAAATAGAATATAGTACTGCAGCATAGCAGTGCATGTCCTACTGTAGACCAACCCACAGCCTTTGAAGCATGGCCTCTGCTTCGAGGGATCTATTCTTGCAAAGTATTTCAGAGGTAAAGGAATGCTTTTTCTTAAATGATCTTCAGCCCATGGTCTCCTTTCTGGGTTCCCCCATAATCTCTGGCACTGGTGTAGCCCATGACAGTTGGCATAGCACATTTTCCCTCAGGAGCCCCCAGAGCCTGTAACCGTCCCTGTGATGGAGGAAGCAAGAACACTCGCTGTTAGCACCCCATTTTCCACAGGGGGTCAGAGGACAGTGCGTCGGGCCACCCAGTGATGAAGTAGTGGAACTGGGTCTTCTGCTTTCAGTTCCCTGCCATATTCTGCTGTGGATATACTGTGTTCTTGCTTCCTGTGAGGGAGAGTGATGCGCGTGGGGCTTGTGGGGTAGGGAGTCCAGACCTCCAGAGTTGTCCAGCACAAGGTCCTCACCGTGAGAGCAAAGGCCTTGGATGAAAAGGGCAAAGTGAACAAGGTGTCCATCTCCAGTGTGTTCCTGCTCCTGCATTCTGTACGCACGGCAAGAGGGGGACTTAGTGCAAACGTCAGATCACCCCGAAGATAAATCCCCAACAAAGCCCCCCCCTTGATGTAAGCCTAGCCCCATTTCCCCTCCCTTCCTCTTCCTATGTGTCTCTCTTGCCAGACTTCTTTCTGTTCCTCAGGTGTTCCCTGCTCATCCACGCTCTCAACTCTAGATGACCTCACATGCTGGACCCTCTGCTGGGGCCCCTCCCTTCTTTATCCTCTCCTTCTCATGTCATTTTTCAGGCTCCAGCATATGTGTAACTTGTAGGAACTGCCTACACAGAGTTGGTCCCATCATATCCTAATCTTCCCCTATCTTAGCACTCATGGTATTTGACTAGAATTCTTTTGCTTTATTTTCTTAATGTCCTCACCAGACAATCTGTACCCTGTGAAAGGGAGGCCCACATCAGTGTTATTCATGTAGACCTCCAATGAGTAGCACAAAGCCTGCAAGAAGTAGACACCCATCAATGTTTTGCCAACTCAGTCTCCTTGAGAACACAAAGACAAAACAACAACAAAAAACAGCAGGTGAACCCTTGGCCTATAAAAAGAAGAGGTATTTGGGTGCCTGGGTAGCTCAGTCAGTTAAGTGTCCAACTTCAGCTCAAGTCATGATCTTCTGGTTCATGGGTTCAGGCCTTGTGTCGGGCTGCTGACGGCTAGCTCAGAGCCTGGAGACTGTCTTTGGATTCTCTGTCTCCCCTTCTCTCTGACCCTCCCCCAATCACACTGTCTCTATCTCTCTCTCAAAAATAAATAAAACATTGAAAAAAAAAAAGAATAGGTATTAGAGTTTACCAGAGTATAATATGGGCTGTATCTTGTGTTTGTTTTGTCTTGCTTTCCTTCTTGCAGATTAAATCATAGGTAGCAATTTAGTAGGGATGTAGAAGTTACAATTAGTCTTTTGCCAGTCTTTAGCATGAGAGCTTCTTTACAAATTTTGTCTACTATTACCCTATGCGCCTGAACAATTATGTGAATTATACACAACAACATAGCAGAAATTGTATGACTGGCCACTGACTGTTGGGTGACCTGCCATTGGGGAGGCTTTGTTCAGCCCTTGCAATAATGATCCACAATTGTTTTCTTTTTTTCTTTTGTTTTATTTTTAAATGTTATTCCGTTTTTTGAGAGACAGAGCATGAGTGGGGGAGGAACAGAGAAAAGAGGGAGATACAGGCTCAAGGCTCTGAGCTATCAGCCCGGAGCCCAACGCAGGGCTCAAACCCACAAACCCCAAGATCAAGACCTGAACTGAAGTTGGATGCTTAACCAACTGAGCCATGCAGACACCCCCACAATTGGCTTTAAATTTACTTTAGGGGCACCTGGTGGCTCAGTCGGTGAAGCATCTGACTCTTGGTTTGGGCTCAGGTCATGATCTCACGGTTCGTGAATTCAAGCCCCACATAAGACTCTGCCCTGACAGTACAGAGTCTGCTTGGGATTCTCTCTCCCTTTCTCTTTCTGCCCCTCCCCTGCTCTCTCTCTCTCCCTCCCCCTCCCTCTCTCTCTCTGTCAAAATAAATATACAAATATAAATAATAAATTTACTTTGAGGTATTAGTCAGCCAACATTAAAAAACCCTGGTGATTTCACATAAAAGTTATGGGTGTGCCCTTTGACTCTGGGAGCCACAGCCTGAGTTTGCTCATGGCCACATTCTTGGGGGAAGGCATGTGCTTTTGTGTTGGCCACATCTGTAGCTCCTGCTTATTTCCTTGACACTAAAACTGAGGGCCAGTTTTATGAAATTTTATTTTTTATAGTGAAGAGCAAATGAAAATATTTCTTATACTTGTGTTGGAAAATGAAAGATCAAGAGAGCAGGTGTTTCAGAAAATTACAGAGCTAATTTCTTTGTGCTAGCTGAAAGCACCATAGGTTTAGTGTATAAAACCTGCCTGCATGAAAAGAATACAACTTTCAATCCCATCATGAAATAGACATAGTTCATTCAATCATGTTTGTTTCTTGTCTGGCCCAAGGAGAGCTTCGAGTTTATAACCTTTGGGATAATCGATCATCCATATTATTTCCAGATTTAAATAGAAAGTTCTGCTTCCCAGAAGAGAAGCCATCATCACTACTATATTCTGCAGTCTTTTTTTTTTTTTTAATGATTGGTATTATTTTGGATTCGTTTGAAATAGACTCTACATCTGATTAAATGTGAAAGTGACGGCCAACACCTGTTTGTGTTTCTCCTGTATTATCTTTTGGAGCCATCAGTCGTGTGAAAGAACAAAGTGTATTCGCCTAAGTTCTTGTCCTTGCTTTACTATTAATTTTAGGTCTTGGAAAACTTACTAGAACCCTTGGTGTTCCAGCCTCTCATAGGAAAAGTAAGGAGGTTGGATCTGATCAACATCTAAGCTATACTACTCTACCTGGTACCTGGGAAGCCCTCAATAAAACTTAACTGATTGAGTGAGCTCACATCTGCAGCTTGAATATATGGGTTGCTGCCAACTTACAGAGAATTCATCGTTCTTAGTAACTCAGAGTGCTGGGATACTAACAGACTGCTTTTTTGCTGTGTATGTGTGTGCGTGATTCCATAAGCAAAAGAGGTAAATTCACTGGCCCTAGATCTAACACAGAATCTTCTCCTCTCCAGGACACAAGCTCTTGTAACCCAACTGCACTGTCTCTTGACTGCCTGCCAATCTGACTGCTCTTTATCACTCATTCATTCATTTTATCGCCTTTCAGGCTGATATTTATGGACTGGCGAAGAAGTGTAACTTGACAGAGCGCCAGGTTGAAAGATGGTTTAGGAGTCGGCGGAATCAAGAAAGGCCTTGCAAGATGAAGAAATTCCAGGAAGCGTGGTAAGTAGGACAGTTCAAGCTTTTGAAATGTCACGATTTTATATGGAGCAGGATGATCATTTCAGAAAGAACACTGAAGGGTTTGAACCTGGCTCTGTCACTGACCATTTGGGTGTTTTAGGCTAATCACCCACTGACCTCTGCTTCAATTTCCTTCTCTGTGAAATGGGGCAAGCTATGAGCTCTCTTAAATGAATAGGACGTATTATGTACTTACCTTGAGGTCCAGAAAAATAATACAAACATCTAAACTGGTGTTTACTTTTTCTAGGGTAGAGGTTGGCCCTACTTCACAAGACTTTATCACCTGTTTCCAAGCGCATTCCAATTACTATATTACGTTATAAGAGCAGAGAATGAAAAGCTGTCTGTTCTTCTGTCTCACTGGGCTCTCTGCCCCCAACCCCTCCACCCCTTGCCTGTGGACTGGATGGCCAATTCCTCTGAGTTTCCCAGTTGGTTTTAGCGGGGGGTCAGGGTGGGCTGGGATACCAAGTAAGATTTTTGCCAGAGCTGGCTACATTGAATATGCTCTGCAGACAATGAGGCTGCATTGTGCTTATTTTTGGTTTCATTTGGGCTCTGTGGGGTTTTTTCTTTCCTATAGAATTTTGTTGTACTTTGGATCACTTCCTTGGTGGCAGAAATTGACACATGTGAAAAAAGGAAGACTAGGTCATCACTCTTACTTTTTTCCTGCTCTTTTTTGATCTTTTTTCTCTTTTTTTCCTTGAGAGAGAGAGAGAGTTCATGAGTGGGGGAGAGGGGCAGGGAGGAGAGAAAGAGAGAGAGAGAGAGAGAGAGAATTTCAAGCAGGCCCCATGACCAGCCCAAGGCCCAATGCAGGGGCCTGATCCCACAACCCTGGAATCATGACCTGAGCAGATATCAAGAGTCAGATGCTTGGGGCACCTGTGTGGCCCAGTCGGTTAAGCATCCAACTCTTGGTTTCACTCAGGTCATGATCTCATGGCTCATGAGTTCTAGCCTAACAGTGCAGAGACTGCTTGGGATTCTTTCTCCCTCTCTCTTCTCTTCCCCCACTCACTCTGTCTCTGTCTCTCTCAAAATAAACAAATTAATTAAAAAAATAGTCAGATGCTCAACTGACTGAGCCATGTAGGCACCCCTTTTTCCTCTTCTTTATATCCAGACAAATGCCCATTTATTGGGTTGTGTTTGATTCCACATTGTATACACCAGTAGCATCCCTTGCTTGTGCCTCTTTCTTACAGTTCTTATTGCCTGGTGATCTTTACCAGATAAATATATATATATATATATATATTATATATATTTATTTATTTATATATATAATATATATATTATATATATATTTATATATTGTTTTAATGGTGAAGTGAATAGAGAGCTGATGTAAGAGTCTCAAATAAATAGAGTCTGAGGCTTCCTTCAGTTTACCTGGATATTCCTGAGTAATATGATCTGGCTGTGATGCTGGCGATACTTAGGGGTACAGACCAAGTCTTCAGGGTGTCTCAAAACAATGATTTCTCATCACTGGCTTCCAATGGAAGCTCAACATGCATGACCTGGTTTGTTTTCTAACTAGCTCTTTGATTTTTAACTCTTGAGAGATTGATTAATATTGTTGCCACTGATGTCAGCTTGCACGACACAATCTTTTTAAACCATTCTGCAAAACACTAAAAAGTAACACTGGTCTCATATTACATCTTCCTGTTATACTGTCATTCATTTATTTTTTTCTAGCAAATTATTCTTATCTTAAATAAAGTCCCCAAGCAGGAACTAATTGTCTACTCCTGAGCTGGATCATGCTCCCATGAAAGTCTCTGATTGTTTCTTATACATTACAGTGCCTTACAGTTTATAATTAATGTTTGATCCTCCTCCCACCAATGGTGTGAAGCAATCAGGGAAGGTGGAGATAGCCCTGTGTAAGAAATGAAAATATTTTCAACTTACACAGTGCTCTATGTCAATGAAATCTCAATAAAAATGGAGGGAGGGGGCAAAAAAGAAATGAGAAACTACAGGTCTATCTCCTCAAAGGAACTTGCTTGAGATCAGCTAGCTGTTGGCAGGGCTATTGCACTCATATCTTCTGACTCCTTTTCTGATGCTCTTTCTGCTCCATGGGCCTGCCCCTTGATGCCTAATGCTTACCTCTCTGCAAGCAGAAACCCACTATATCAACTAACTGTTTGGGTCAACAAGGCCTAACATTTGGGGATCTGGCTGTCAATGAGCCTGCTGAAAGTCAGCCTTAGAATTCAGACCAGAGAAGAGAATTTCCAGTTGTCAACTATTCATCAGTCAGGCAAAGGAGAGGGTTATGTTGACTGTCTTCTGCATATGTGGCACTATCCCACATTGGGTGGAGTTCTAGATTCTATGAGGGAAATAAAAGTGGAAGGCCTGGTCACTAGCCTTACACAACTAATCAGGGAGACAAGACTATCACTTAGGAAACCACAACATCTATCCAGTCATTCCATCCCAATGGTGCATAAGCCTGTATCCCTGTAGTCCATGGTCACGTTTAGATGCATTGTGGGCATTCCCAGGAGATGGTGTCAGTAGGCCTGAATATGTTAGAGAAAGGGAGGTCAGACCTAGAAGAATGAGTTAGGATTTCCATGAGAAAAGAAATCAGGATTTGAAAGTAACATGTTTCACGTAAGGCAAAGACACAAAGCAGGGAATTATACAATGTATTCAGGAAGGAGAAGAGGGCCAACAAATAAAATTTAAGCTTTACCTTCTTCTTTAGAAATGTCACAGATTTCCTCTAAGTAAGAACACGGCTATTATAGACTAAATAAATAGACTAAAGCAAAATGCCAAGCTATTTAATTGCACTTTATTGGACCAGCTAGGGATGTGCTATGGGAATCATAGAAGAAATACTTAGCCCCAGGCATTGGAAATCTTAGGAAACTTATTTCCCAACACCAAGCTTTTACAAATTACTCTCCAACAGGCAGAAACTCCTCTATAATATCAGGATGAACACCTTAAGTTTACTATATTGTTTCCTTGGTTACTTTCTTTTTTTTAATTGAGTTACAGTTGACATACAATATTAGATTAGTTTCAGCTGTACAACATGGCGATTTGACATTTATATACATTCCAAAGTGATCACTACGATAAATCTCGCAACCATCTGCCACCATATAAAGTTGTTACAGTATTATTAACTACATTCCCTATGCTGTACATTGCACCCCCAAGTTTTATACACATAATAACTGGTAGTTTGTACCTTTTAATCTCCTTCCTTCATTTCACCCATTCCCCTATACCTTCCCCTCTGGCAGCCACCAGATTGTTGTCTGTATCTGTGAGTCTGTTTCTGTTTTGTTTTATTTGTTCATTTGCTGTGGTTTTTTTTGATCCTACATCTAAGTGAAATCATATGGTATTTGTCTTTCTCTGACTTATTTCACTAAGCATAAAACCTTCTAGGTCCATCCACTTTGTCACAAATGGCAAGATTTCATTTTCATACATATTTCACTCTGTGTGTGTGTGTATTCCATATGTTTATGGACACATTCCATTCATTGTGTCCATATATGTGTGTATATATATATATATATACATACACATATACATATACATATATACATACACATATACATATACATATATACATACATGTATACGTATATATGCGTATATATCACATCTTCTGTATCCATTCATCTTTTGATGGTCACTAGGTTGCTTCCATATCTTGGCTATTGTACTTGGTTACATTTTAAAATGATGACCCCCCCCCTCCCCAGGGGCACCTGGGTGGCTTAGTAAGTTAAGCATCTGACTTTCTCTTGGGTCATGATCTCGCGGTTCGTGGGTTCAGGCCCTGCGTCCGGCTCTGTGCTGGCTGCCAACTCAGAGCCTGGAGCCTGT